>CM075292.1:10009026-10491879 GCA_037672795.1 Lagerstroemia speciosa | reverse complement strand
ACCGGCGGGAACAGCACTCCTCTGAATATTTTCCCGTTGACTCTCGCCGTTACGAGGTAGCCCGAGTCAAAGGCGCCATCGACTTTGCCACAGACATCCGCTCCGATCTACATGGAAAAACATAGGACTAAATGGCATTCCAGCATGAACATGGATTTTCATCAACTGTTCATGAGCAAATCGACGACTGCTGGTTACCAGGTTCTGAACCGGCCATATCTCAGGATGAATCATCTGTCTGGGTTCGTAGCACGATGCTGGTGGAGTTCTCTCCAGCACATTTCCTGAACTCGTTCTGACTACTCGAGGCATTGAGACTGGACGACTCGTTGCCTCGGATCTGATTCATTTGCTTGAAGTGGAATCCAGCAGAATCTCTGGCATTACTGGCAGCTTTAATGACCGGAGTTTGCTCGTGATCGGACTGCGATGGCGACGAAATCTGAGACAGAGAGAGGGAATGCTCCTCCTGCTCCGACTCGACCTCCCAGGTGCTCGAGCCGGACGTTCTCCTCCTTTTCGATTGCAAAGCATCTGAAAATCACACCCTTCTTTAATGTCCTCGATAATATGGACATCAATTTGAATGGTTTTATGGATCAGGAAGCCACCTGAGGGTAAATGACTGCCAACAGCTCCTTTTCTCGGCATCTCATTCTTCTCCAAGAACGCATCCCTCTGCTTCGACGAACTCACATCAGTCCATCCATCTTCAGGACAAACATGATATACAATACGTGGAAAGTCAGGACAAAGGATTTTACCACCGACGAGGTCGTATTTTCTTGATTCCGTGCTTTCCCGGAACTCTGCAGGACGAAACATTGTGACGCTTGTTTGCATTCTCTTCCCTGAGCTGCAAGAACAGAAGCTCGTTGAGCGGACGTTCGTCCTCGCCGCAGCTGGACATTTAAACACGAGACCAAATCAGACACAGATGAATTCTGCAGACAACAGAGCAAGAAAAAAAACCGGCTGAAATGAGGACACTAATGCTTTACCCGCCGTAGATGGCAATGTTATTGCCCACAACAGCAGCAGAATGAGAGAATCGGCCCTGTGGCTGCTGGCCACCAGTAGCCAGCCTATCCCAAGCACAAGTTCTTACGTCGAAGACCCACACATCGCTGTAGTAATGCTTGTCCCCGACTCCTCCGATCACGTAGACCTGAAATTTCGAATGTTCGATAGGTTAACCATCACCCTCGTACTAATCCTTACATGGAAAACTCGTTTGATCGAGACAGACCTTTGTCCCGATACTCACAGCACTGTGGCCGGCTCTAACTCCTGGTAAAAATCCTTGAACTCCCAGCTGCCAAAATCAACACCGAACAAAATTCCGATGTCATCTACCATGAATTCATCAGGATGAGATTTACCATACACGAGATTAAACTCCATACCTTCGACCACGTCATCGTGTCGGTATCTAGAACATCGACATCCCCATGATATCGGTCCCCGCAGTCGCCGCCGTACACCAGTAGCTTATTATCGACCGTGACTGCACTGTGACTGTCTCTGGGCACCGGAATCTGACCCTTTGGCTCTGGGGAAGTCCACCTCATGGTTTTAAGGTCCAATACGTGCAAGTCATTCAAGTAGTTCCCCTCACCTTCTCCACTCCCACCGAAGATCATGATCCTGTCAGACCCCATAAGGGTCGCGGTGTGACTCTCCCGGGGCGAGGGCGGTCGACCGCGAACTGCAGGCTGGGTCCACTCTCGTGTCCGAAGGTCCAGTATGTGTAAGTCATTCACCTTCTTGGAGCCGTTAGTGCCCCCGAACACGACCATCCGGTGACCCACCAGGACAGAGCTGTGGCTGTCTCTCGGGCCCGGTCCTTGGCCGGTGGTTGTGAGAGTCCGCCACACCATCGAGTCAACGTTCAGAACGAGCACATCGCTGAAATGCAAGCCACCGCAGCATCCCTGAAATGTTTCAGCCGAAGATAAAACATGAACACGCTTGACGGATTCACTAAAATCATTCGAGACAAGCTCTCATCAACCATTTTGATCCTCTACTTAAGCTGACCAGTCCTTTACTCTGACAAGATATTTATTTAGCAGCATGAAAAGCTCTTCTATTCATAAAAATCTTGAAAATTCTTCTGGAAAAATGGAGGAGAAAATACGAATCCTCGATTGGAAAAAGGAGGAAGATAGAGAGCACTTCCATAACAAGAAAGGAAGAGAATCAAGCCTCAGCCACCTACACAACTGCCCTTCTAAATGGAGAAACTAGCCATGGAAGATAGGATTAAAGTGGCAATGAACTAAAACCCACCAGGAAAGTGGTGCTGTCCTTGAGCCTAAAATTTACATGAAGGACAAGTGAAATCTACACTTAACCGGAAGAACAACTTAAACAACAAAAACAACAGCAAATGTTCGTGAAGAAAAAACAGTGTTTTTCCAAGTCGCTGTCTAGTATAAACTGTGTGTGACAAGTTTAGAACATGAAGGAACAAAGAGGAAATGTATTGTACACACCCCAAAAACGTAGAGGATGCCATTGGAGAAACAAGCAGAATGACCCCATCTCTCAGAAGGGTTGAACCCAGTGACCTTTGGATAGAGCCACATTGCCTTCTTCTTGTTCACAGCTTCACCTCCTTCACACCACATCCTCTCAATAAAACTCTCTCCCACCCTCTCTCTCTCTCTCTCTCTCTCGGAGGCAAGGCTGTAATGGGATCTCTGGTAGAAGAAGGCTCTCCCACATGGGAGATGAAGCAGAGGGGTTAAGTATTAGATGGGAGATGAGTCAAAAGAAGAGGACATGTACAAAGCCATAAGCAAGTGATATATCAACTATCAATGTCAAACAAAACAATTGGACATGAAAAGATGGGAGCTTTCAAGTCCCAATCACTGTGGCAACCAACATCAAAACAGCAGCTCGTGGGTAAAAATAAAAAAATAAAAAAAAATGCAACCAAAAAAGGTTTCCTTTTTCTTCTCCTCTCGTGTTAATTTAATCAACTTTCTCTTGGTAGTTTCTTCCTCATCTATACTTGCTGCCCATTAATATTTTAAATTGGACAAGTAACACCCAAACGTATTAGTTCAGCACGGCAGGGAGATTGTTTTCCAACATTTAAAGAAATGATTGCATGAGTTATAAAAATTATGGAATGATCGTGAATTTCTTTCGGGATCAAAGAACACCTTACAAGCTTATATATTCTGATGAATTCCCATGAAAGTACATGTTCCCTAGAGGGCTGCTATTTCTCCATGCACAGTGTAGATGTTGAATTGATATGGATGTATGCATTATTCTATGTGAAAAGGATGACTTGAGGGGGCATTGGGTTGGGAGAAATGATGGGGAAAGTGTCTTGGAGCAATGGGCTTTAACTGTGTTGATTCATAGAAAGCAAAGGAGATTGCTTTTTTGATTTCCACGTACTTCTTCTTTTTAAGAGACTCAATTATTTTATAGTTTTCATTTACATGCCATGTCCGGTTCTAGCTTTCTTCACTAACATGATGTTGGCTATATGAATGGAGCTCATCCCTTCTCTCTTTATGGATAATTGTTCTCCATCTAGTCTAAGTTATATATATATATATATATATATACACTCTCTAATTTATACTGTGTACAAGGAATCTGTTCAAAATATGATTCCAAATCCTTGTCTCACCGTTAGATGGAAAAACACATGTTTTTAGCCCTCTATATTATATTCGAGATCTTGTATATATTCAATCACAGGCATCAATAAGTAGGGTTCCATCAGTTTAATACCATTAAAGATCTAATACAATTAAAAAAAATTCATAATATTTAAGTTGAACTTAGGAGATTATAATTAAAAAATTATGGTATGATGCAAATATTGTAAATCTTTTTCTCTGTAGGACCCAAAGTTCAAGGTATGGCTTTGATGTGGATCTAGAAATGTCCCTTTCTCAATGCATTTGGGGAAATGTGAGAGGCTCTCTCTGTGTACATTGCCAAATTCTTTACTAGTTTTGGGACTTGGGAAGCTGCTGCTGCTGCCCCCTTTCTCTCATATCTCTCTCTCTCTCGGAAGTCTCAATGCAATTCCATGTACTTGGCTAAGTCCCTCAGCTTGAATTCAAGATTCACTCATTAGATCGATCAGTATGCTAAAAAAAAATTTCGTGTAACCACACTTATTGATCATAACCCGTTCAATTAAATTACCGAATGATCCCCCGATATAATTATAAAACCTTACGATGGCTCGGAATGGCCATGGGAATCAAATGATGTTGATTGCTTTTCATGGTGCTACCAGAGAAGAGGAAGGAAGGAAGGGAGATGTTGACTGTGTTTGGTGGGAAGGGAGAGGGAGAGAGCCTGCAAAGGGTTTTCCGAATTGAGTTGACAGTAGTGACTTATTATCATCATATTAATACAGGTCGGGGGCGTAGATCGCACGCGGCAAGCACGCGAGTGTACTAGCAGTCCTACCTGGCGGTGAGTGGTGCATAGAGTCACGGGAAGACAGGGAATTGGAGGGAGGGACGAGGGTGGGACTTTGTAACTTGAAAAGAAAACAGACACTTATTCAGAAAAAGAGAGGGAAAAAAAAAGACACTTCAATTAAGAAATATTTTCGAGGAAGCAGCAGATTTTAATCTTGTTTAATCCTCCTCCTCCTCCTCCTGCACGAATTGGCTAGCTGGACGACCTGTCGGTTTCCCTTGATATTCATCTTCAGAGATTCTTCATCCAACGCCGACCAATGGTCGAGGTCGTCTGTTGCTGGAGAGTTCAGAAATTAAAAATTGATTTATAAGGTAATTTAATATTATTATCTGATTTTTTAGATTTTTAAATAAAAATAAATTGAATCTCTTATAAATTTAAATAAATAACTTATAATATCCGAATTTCGTGCGACTAATAATTACATCTAATATTATGATTTCTAATTTTTTAAATGTATATTTTCTTTCCTTGAAAGACATCCATCTTTTCAAGGGGAAAGCAAAACCCATATTTCTGTGCTCCATTTAATTAAAAAAAATGAATAACTGTTTACCAATTAATTGCTTTTCACTAAGTACATGATGGTGTCATTTTTTGACAGTTTTGACTGTTACTCTTCTTTTTTTAAAAAAAAATTGGGTAATTTAATAAAATTACCCATCAAAGAAATGGACTGTCATCACTCAACTCAACTGAGATAGTGAATCCAAAAAATTATAAATAACAGACTGAACGGTGAGTCGAATTTACACATGTGAAGATCTGAATAGTGATTTAAAGGAGAACGAATCTGTATTTACATACTCTGATGAGTATGGCATCCCTGGGCTTGGGTGGGTTAGGTGAGATGGCGTTTGATGATGCATGCACACGGGCTAGCTGCGTCGGGCTAGCTGCCGACGCTTCTCTAGGGAGGAGGAGGGGAGGAGCAAGGAATACGTCAGACGACAACGATGGACCAGCGTGACGGCTACGGGCCGTTGCCTCCACCTCCGTCGTCGTACAAATACTACAGACAGAAGCTAGCTCCTCACCTCACCTCTCCTTTTTCATGGCTTCCCATCGATCCTGCCACCACCTGACCTTGGAATTCACGTTTCCCTTTTTTTTTTTAATAAATTCGCCATTCTCATTCTCCCTCTCTCTCTCTAAATTTGCGGACGCAGGGATCTCTCTCGATCGTAGCTTGAAGGTCCCGGAGTCAGGGATGGCGCACGAGATGGGAACGAGCGTTTCCTTTTTTTGGGGGTGGGAAAGGATCTCTGGATTCAATGCATTTGATATCAGCATACGTGCGGGCTAACCTACGGGATCTAATGGTTCAAAATTTATTTTAATGTGATATAGTATGTGGAAGATCTTACATTTGAATTTCTCTTTACATATCAGTGAAAAAATTGAAAATTGATGTTCGATGGAGCTAAACTGCAGGGACAGTGCTTAACGCTAATTATCGTCCGGTGTATTCGCGGTTTCAATACAAGAGTTATATTAAAAAAAAGTTCAAACATTAGCCCCTTCTTCTTCGCCCTCTGTTTTCTAGGCGTTTAGTTCGAGTATTGTTAGATTACGATGTAAAATAAAATTACAAATGTTAAAAATAGTTTGTACTGTAAAATTGTTGTGTTTGATAAATGTTACATTTTACATGGAAAATAAATTAATTAATAATATTATATTCATCCATGTTACAAAAATACCATTTTTCCACATCTTTTCTTCCCGGCGTTCTCTCTCATCTAGCCACAGCTGAGTCTTTCTCATTCTTGGTTTCTTTTGTAATTTTAAATAGAACGACAGGTGGGTCCCACTGTAATGTAGAAATGCTGTCCCAGGAGGTTGTAAAAGCTTTACGAGCAAACCCCCCATGACCCGGTAAAATCAAATCGAGCCCTCTTTTATATCCAAACAGTGTGTAGAATATGATGTGAAGTATTTGCATTACATCGATCCAAACGCCTCCTTAAGACTGCAAGACCTTTTTGCAAAGTAATGTGGATTGATCTCCGAGCAACTTACTGCGTACTTGCGTGTTTGTTCCAAGTACTCGACGATGACTCCGGTTCGTGAAGACGGCCCTCTCGAAACACGAAGCTTGCAGTTTCTTGGAATCGAAGCACGTCCGATTAAAACGGGTTTCGATGAAACGTAATAACGTGAAAAGGTTTGTGAATGGCACCGATTAAGTAAATCACGCTCTACTGCATCGTATCGAAGGTGATCGATCGATGGATAAGATTCCTATCTTATATGCATCTGCAGCCTGCCGTTAGTGATCCGAGCCAATGCTCACGACCCGGAATCATCCGCCCTGCACGTTCGTGATCTCAAGAAAGCACGTGTACGTTATCAAGTGGCGATCTTGTTGACAGGGAAGGATGAGAAAGCATATCGATGCGCAAGCCCGCGTCCGAGCCTTCCTCGCTTCATTTCGTTAACACATCTGCGAAAGGCAAGCCCGGACCGACTGGAGAAGTTAATTGGGCAACAGCCTGGGCTGTGATCTGACACACAGCACTAGGCAGAGCCCAGAGCCCACCTCCAAAAAAGAAAGAAAAAAGACACAGATGTTGCCAAGCGAGTGATCATCCTACAGTCGTACCTCAGTATGTGACGTGAAAAAGTATCGATTGTATTACAGTAAAGATGCAAATTTGTGCTAGTCGCTTGAGCAATTATCATGATTATAATTGATCAGAGCAATATAATCGGTATTTTCTCATCATGTTATTGTGATACAGGATCGTATAAAATTCTTTTGTTTAACAAGTGGATTAGGCGATCTTGTCCCGCCATATGACGTGAGGAAATACCAATCAATACGTGAAAAACTGGTAAATTAGTATAAGTCACATAGACCGGTTACCATAATTATTATTAAACAAAATAATTTATTAAGATCTTTCTCATCACGTTATTATGAGATAAGATTATTTAAGATTTTTAGGGAGTAAACATTCATTTTAGTCTCCAAATTTGTACTAGACCAGCACTTTAGTCCCTAAACGTTTTTTGCCAACAATTAGGCTTAAACATCCATTTTTTTTTCCAACAAATCTGTCCGACCGTTAGTTTGCCGTTCGATGTGTCACTTACGGGGTTACATTTATACTTTTTTATTAGCAAAACATTAAAACGACATCGTTTTACTGAATAGAAAAATGTAATCACTATTTTATCCTTAACTACTGATCATATTTCCAACGAGTTTTGTTTTTAAACCAATGGTAATTCGTTAGAAATATTATCAATAGTTAATGCAATAGTTAAGGATAAAACAGTCATTACATTTTTCTAATCAGCAAAACGATATCGTTTTAATGTTTTGCTAATAAAAAAGTATAAATCTAATCCCGTAAGTGACACATCGTACGGCAAATTAACGGTCGGACTGCTTTGTTGGAAAAATATGAATGTTTGAATCTAATTATTGACAAAAAAAGTTTAAGTATAAATTTAAAAACTAAAGTGAATGTTGACTCATTTTTAGTGCGCCCACGGTATCTGATGTAATCATCCACCGCGAGACATTTGCGCCGGATTGAGAGGCCGGGAGAGATTCAAACCCACCGAAATTAAAAGGAACTTTTCCATAATGCATTAATTATTGTGAAATATCTTCCCATCATTAAAAAAAAAAAGGGTCATTTCCGAGCAGAAATCTAAATTGCCACCACTTTTCATCACGATGCTGCAGTAGAATAGCCCGGAGAACCTCGAACTTGCAGGCGGACCGGTCGGTCCGAGTCGATCGTTTCCACCCCATAATTTCGATGCCCAAATCCATGCGATTAAGATGATGTACAGGGAAAACTCAATGGTTCCCAGGGCGGCATTGTCTGCCATGCAAATATGCAGTCCACCTGGAGAGAGCTGGGCAACCATTTTAGTTAGCCGGATTTATGGGATCGAAAAAATATAATAATTTATTTGTTCGAAAATATCAAAATCCGGACGAAAAATTCAAATCAGCCGAAATTTCGAAAACTTTTTCCCCGACATCCAAAAATTCAAATTGCAAATTTTTTGTCTCATGTAACGGTACTATCCCATCACTGTCAGCCTACTAATTCCACCGAAGCAAGCAGAAGAAGCCAAACAAATTCAAACTGCAAATACTGATATGATATTTTAATATTTTTTTCTTAAATAAAAATCGACATAAAATTTTACTTTTTAACAAATATTATTAATATTTAAAAATTTAATAAGTTACTATTTAAATTGTGTTTTTTAATGGTGCAAAAGAGTTTCACATTAATTAATTTTTTTCATAATAAAAAAATTTATTCATTTTGCATCCAAAAATACCACACAAGTTCATGAATTTTCACACAAATTATATGCACATTTTATCTACTCGAATTATTACTTGGATTTTATTTATTAATTTTTAATATATATATTTATTTATTTCCCACCTATAAGGAGTCATGTAAATGAGAGAGAGAGCCAAAACTTTGGGGTTTAAAAGGACGACAAAATCCGAAGAGCAAAGGTGAAGCTTTCTGTGTTGGGGATTTCGATTTCACGGAGGGAGATTGTTCGGAGGATGTCGGGACGGTGGTCATCAGCGCCTTCTCTCAGCTGGCTCGACTCATTGTTTCCTCTCCGGACGTCGATCTTCCGGTGGCCTCGGGTCATGTCCTCCTACCTCGGCTCAGAGCGGTGGGGCGTCCTTCTCCGTTGGCCGGACATCGAGCTCAACTTCCTCGACGACGTGATCTGGAGCGTCGTCATGGCCTTCGAGTCAGTCGCCCTGGTCTCCACGCTCTGCTTCTTCTTCCTCTTCTGCGGGTGCACGATCTGAGTCGAGTCGATGTAGCTGCTCCGGAGTGAGCCCTCTCTCTGATGGGTCATGGATCCCCTCGTCGGCGTGGGAAGCAGATTCCTATGGTGTGGACGGCACGCGCTAGACGCCCCTCACGTGGCGCGTGGTCCTTCCTCCCCTTTACAGTTTTTCTAGTCAAATTGTTTTTCCTTACCCTGTGCTTGTAGGCTTCAATGTGAAACAGTTCCAATCCCTCCGTGATAATTTCAATTTTGAATTTATTACATATAATTTTTTCTAATATACGTCATCCCGTAATTAAAAATAAAAATTTAACAAATCCCGATAATCCCAAATATAAATTAAATCGGTACATTAACGGTTGAAGTCTGAAAATCGTGGAATTTATATAATTCAATAATTCACTATTGAAGTTATTAAAGAGCAGGGAATATTTTACTGAAAAATGAAAAAAAATGCCTAAAAATTAAAAATTGGTTGAATTTTATCCTGATCAATTAATTAAACAATGTCCTTTTTCTCCCCCGATTGAACAATTGGTAATAGATTTGTTTGTAAAATTATGAGGAAATTTGTAAATAATATTTAAACATTTTTTTAATAAGAAGCATAAGAGTATGAAAAAAGGCCCAAATCTTATGGGCCGAGAAGCAAACTGCTATGGGCCTCAACATTTACGGCCCACACTGTGAAGTCTTTGAGTTGTCATCAGGGCCCAATTACTTTTTATGGGCCCAAGAAGAGAAAGGCCCAAATTCCCCCCCGCCCGTCGAAGTGAGAGCATCGACTGAGCGAGCGAGCGAGCGACAGAGGAAGAGAGAGGTGGAGGACGACAATGGCGTGGAGGCAAATTCTCTTTAGCAGAAGAATGATTTCTGCTTCCTATGCTTTCGAGAACCAAAGCTCAGCTTCGGTTGTCCCTCTATTCTCAAGATTTTTCTCAAAATCAGCTCCATACGCAGGTGAAGAGCCTTTTGTTCTCATCAGGGTTCTTTCACTTTCCTCTCCATCTCCGAGCTTCGCTTGCTACTCGATTCCTGGCCGTCTTGATTGAGCGGCTGAAAAGGGCTGGTTTTTGGATTTTAATGGGGGTCGTTCTATTGATTAATGGTATGAGATAATGTCACCGATGAATTTGTTCCGAAGCAGTTCGAGAGTGGGTCTGCAATGCATTCTATGGTGCTTACGTGAGGCTGTTTTGTCTAAAGCATGCAGCTTTATTTGATGTCTGTTGCCTGAGAGAGCTGAGAAAGTAAGAGCTGGAAAGGTGTTTGGGCAGTTTGCGATGTGAGTGTATCTATGAATTGTTAGGATAAGAGTAAACCGTGGGGCTTTAGCCTATTAGCTGTCTCAGGCTGACTTGAGTTATGGTAAACATTGTTTGCTGTGGCTGGAATTCATGATGATTTAAACGAGAGTAGAGTACTGGAATCATAGCTTGAAAGATTTGAACTTTCTCGCACCCCCTTATGCCGGTATTATTTGGCCGTGTTAAATCTGCTTTACATATTTACTGTAATGAAGCCAATTGGTAACCCTCTCAAATTTCATGTGCATCAAGTGGAAAATGGTGAGTAGATTTCTGATGGCAAATTCAATCTTTCCTCGTGTGTTTTGTTGGAAAAATGGCATTGAATTGAATGAGAAATTGTTCTCATGGATTGAAAATTACATTTGGGCCTAAATCCAATTGAATGAGAAATTGAAGGAATTGAAATGGGTTTAAGTCCATGGACTTATTGGTTATGGGTTGGGTTTATAAAAAACCCATGAAGAGGCCCAGGCCTATAAGGGCCCATAGGGCCCAATGAGCCCACATAGGGAAATGCAGAAACTCAATCCCACATCGGTTAGTGATAAGAATTTCAAAGGGTTTATAAGCTAAGAGTAGTCTTACAATAAGTAACTACTTCAGCTACAATAAACGGCTTTCTCGCGGCTCCCGCCTATGGCAGGATGTGCCGGCCTAATTTTGCCATTTCTGGCAATTTTTTTTTCCTTCAATAAATTTGCCTCGGATTCCCGACTCTTCGGATTCCGGGCGGTTTAGGGTCTTAAAGGTCGTATTAAGGGACGGCATTAAGGGGCCGACCTTAATAGGGGCACTGAATGACCGGTTCACTCGGATTAATGGCCGGTTCGATGCAATTAAGGGCTCTTAACGTCCGGTTTAGCCCTTTTAATGTCCGGTTCAATGCATTTACGGCCGGTTCGGGCATTCAATTGTCCGGTTCTCTGCCATTTAAGCCACCAGCCCTCCACCAGCCTATAAATAGAGGCCCCCTCCATAGGTTTTAGACACACCTTCACAGCTCTCGAGCTCTCACTCTTCTCCCTCTCTGCATCTGCATAGTTTTCGGTGGTTTCCAGCTTCGAGTTCCGGTTCGCCTCCAGTTGCGGGTCTCGTGCAACCTCCAGCTCAGAGTCGTTGTATCCTGGGAGATTGAAGTCCACGCTACCTCGGCACGACCAGAGGGGACGAATCAGTCTTAAGGATACTGTGATCGCCACAGGCCTCGACTCAATCAGTAAAAGTTTTTCATTTTAAGTTTGTTATTTCGTTTTGTGTTATTCGATTATTTATATTTCATATATTTAGTCGAATTATCTTCTTCTATTCCATTTCCCGGTAAGTCTTTCTTGCACAATTTGTGCCTATAGAAAGAATTTGTGAAATATCAATTTTATAATATTAATTTTCTTCAATTGTAGCCATTGAGATTATCCATTTCGTATTATTTTATATATTCCGGATTACATGTTTTTCTTGGCAAGTGAAAACTTGGTCTAATGGTAACCCAAGTTTGATTTTGTTTTTTGCAGTGAAGGTTGGGATACCAGAGTTCCTGCAGGGTATAGGTGGAGGGGTTGAATCCCATGTTGCCAAGCTCGAGACCGAAATTGGTGACCTCAGTAAGTTGCTTGTCACACGCACTCTCAAGCTGAAGAAACTAGGCATCCCGTGCAAGCATGTAAGTATCCTCCGTACTGTCCTATTCTCTTATGAATATGAAAATGACTAAGAATGATATCTAGTTTTAGCCCTGGTCAGATTTTGCCTGTTAGCTTGGCCATTACAACGTTAATTCCGTATAAATGCTCCATGCAGCACAGCTTAAGTAGGCTCAGATCGGAATGATGCTAACTATTTATAATATATGGATGGAGGTACCTGAGTTTTAAGAAGTGGTTCAGAGGATAACATTAGTGGAATACTAGCTGGAGAAAAAACGGTGGACTGTATTGCCGTGGTTGTTGGATGACGTTTTCCTCGGCTTCATCGAGGTAATTAATATGCACTGTAGCCCCTGTATTCTCGGGAATGTGCTTGAGTTAGATTGCTCCCCTACAAAGAGACTACTGGTTTAGATTGAATGAGCAAGACACTTCTTTCATCGATATGACCCTGTATGATCTGGGAGGGGAATAATCCAGGCGAGACTATCCACGATGCCTGCAGTTTCCAGTCTCTTTTAGGGTTCTATGTCCATAACCGTTCTGTTTTGCAGAGGAAGCTGATATTGAAACACTCCCACAAGTATGGACTGGGGCTCTGGAGGCCTCTTGCCGAGCCAGTGAAAGCATAAAGAACTATCATGACCAGCTACTGCTCCTGATAATGCAAGCTGCCCGACTTATGCGATGTGAAGGTGTCGAGCCCATCCTTTTTGTTTTGCTGGAGAGGTAGAGAAGTTTGGAGGGGTTCCGCCTGCAGGATAGGCTCTATATTGATTATTTTGAAATTGTTCGCTGTAGTTTGTGCTCTACAGGTCGAACCTCCAACCTCGTGAAGTTTGTCATAAAGCACGTCCAAGTCATCAGAACTAATCTTGGGTTGATGAACTCTCATTAAAGGAAGCGACGGAGTAAAGCACTAACGGACTGGGACGAGGCCGGGTATGGGCCGGAAGCCCATTATGGCGTCACTTTCGGAAGCCCAGACACAGCCACGTGCTACAATGCCTCCCATGGCCCCACACAACGTGAACAACTATCAATCGTAACGCAAATATGAAAGATGATGGTACTGAAATCATTGGCACACGCTGTCACACGTGTGCTAATTAATGCCCTCAACGGGAGGTCCCCTATCCTCTTTAATAGGTCCGCCTCATTAACGCACCCGGTCAGTTGGCTCTCGCGGTCGGAACCATCTGTTCTGGTCCCACCTGCGACAGAGCCAAAACATCCGTCGCACACTCTTCAGGAAACTCCCGAGTTACCCGTGCTCTGGGATCGGGATTCAAATCGAGGAGCTCAGCTCTTCAAACCTCTAACCCCCGATATGTGGGAACTCTATCATCTCGTTGTTGATCAGAATAACCCGTCATTTGAAGTCCTTGAATGGCAATATAATACCGAACTGGGTCTTCAATCACGACCATCGAATGTGTAACATTTATGCGAAATATCTCTAGGGTACGTGCTGGTGGCCACACCGTTGTGCCCATCAGATCCGTCCATGGTCCCCTTTGTGAAATGGCTCGATCTATCTAGCCTTAACGGAAATGAATGCTCCATCTGCTGGACTGTAAATGCAACTTGCAGCGACCGTGCTTCAATGAATCTGTGTTCCATATTGTGTCGTGCAAGAAGCATGCAGATATGGTTTCTGCTTCGGCCGACCACACGGGTCCTACCCACAGCGGTAGAGAGGAGTCCTAGGGAGATAAAAGCTTGTAACGTGGGCACGTTTTAAACTCAAAAAGCTGGCCTTCCGATGATAAGTTTTGATTATCCAACATGACCGTAACTTGAAACACTAGTTTAAGGAGACAAAGAAGGGATTGAATTCGTAGCATTTAATGATGCACACGGATTTCTAGTTAGTAGGAAGAAACGTGGCCGGTCACATGCAAGCCGTTTTTATTTTTGGCGGGGTCAAGCAGCACATGGGATTTGCATGTGGGGCGCAGCGAACATGTGATCTCGTAAGTTTCAAAACGTCTGTCCATATGGAGTCAGTCCTAGTAGAAGGCATGAAAAACTTCTAACCTGGGCCCCATCTAAAATCGCGGTCGGGCCGGACGGGGTGTCTACAAATTAAGGATGGTAATCACCCAGTCACATTAGGTGGCATGCTTATCCGACAATAATTGAGCATAGGGAAGGAAAACAGAATTGCAACAATAGGAAGAGTGGTGGATGGAAAGGTCGGGCCACGAACGCTTTAAAAAAACATAGGACATTTAACAACAATAATATCATAACAGCAAAATTTAAAAATAAGAATTAAATAATAGTATTAATAATGACAACAATAATAACAACCTGGCACGTTGAGCGGCGGCTCTATCCCTGGCTTGACGAGCCTGGTCCAGGACGGTTACCCTGCGAGCTGGAAAGGATCCCGGCCAGCGCGGTCATGGCCCGGACCTGCATCTCCAGCGCCGCAATGTAATCGCCGGTTTCTTCTAGAAGGTTTGTCACCGGTACCCCCTTGCATCCAGGAACCAACCAGCTCAGAACTTTGACCCTGTTCTCCACCGCTGGCAGCTGCCTCTTGCGGTCTTCCGCCTCGGTCGGAACCGGCTTCCTCGGCCTGCTCCAGGAGCCTCTCGGCTTCTTCACCTTCCTGTGCCTGCGGAGAATACTAAGCCTGAGCCGGCTAGCTAGTATCGCGCGGCTCCATCGAGTCCTCCCCTTCGCTGCCATCGCCAGGACTCGGTCGGCGACGTCCCGCACAGCGCGGCCGCCGGCGAACCTGGAAGGTGCGGGGGGAGCTCTCTCGCTGGCTCGCTGAAGAGCCTCGACGAGCTTGACAGAGTAGATCCGCTCTGCCGATTCCGATCTCCATCTGACTTCGGCTCTGGCGGTTTCGGAGCTCTGCGACTCCGCTTCGATTTTCCTACGCTTCTTCCTACTGGACTCGAGAGACGCATCTGACTCCGATGAGCGAAAGGAGACGAAGGAATCCATAGAAATCACTCCTCAGGCCTCAGTATCTTCTCCTCTCTATATCGTTCTCCTACGAGCTACACCGCTCCGTCGCAGAAGAAGGAAACCTGCGAAACCGATTGCAACTCTCATCAGACATTGAAGCCATTGATTTGCTGGAACTGATTGGCATTCAGACGCAAGTGATGATCGAATCTCAACGCGTCACGACAAGCAGAAACCTCAGTATCTCAAGATCCATTTGCTTTGCATGCTTTTAACCGTATATGCACAATTAGATAATCATAAGACGAGAGACTGCTGTACCTTGCCAGAAGAGTAGCGCGCACTAGCAAACTCAAACTCGCCTGTGAAGAAGACGACGACGGGCAACAAGAGTCTGAGGGAGATATGTGTTGGTTTTTCTCTATTTGTATTTACACACAGAGAGAGAGGATCGATGACGGCGAGCTACGCGGCCTCGCCTTGATCACACTTGCTAGTTTGGCCTTTTGATGCCCCCCCCCCCCCCTACCTTCCTGCAATCACGTTTTCTACCGTTTTCTGCTACCGCGTTCTATAAGGGGTGATTTTTTTTTGTCCCACTTTTATATTTTAAAATATTCTATATAATTAATTTTTAAATTAATAAAATATGGATGAACGCGGGTCGGATTAGTAAAATCAACGTTTAACTTTAACTGTGACTTAAATTTATAAGTAATATTCTTTTTCTTAGTATATATTTTATTTTTTATTTATTCATGGTACATTATAAAAAAATTAATAAAATTGATACCCAATGCTAAATTTACAGAAAATACCATTACAAAATAAAAACTTTTATATTTATAAGTGACTATACGATTGACAATTACGTGCATAGAATGGATCAATATCTAGTCTCTCTAGGTGCTCAAAGTATTCAATACCCATTCTATAAAGCTAATTCAGATTCAAATTAGATTAGTGCACTGAAGAGTATAATTTTTTTCTTTTATTAATATAAATAAAATTCTTTCAATTATAAATTTTTATCTGTGCGTGTCATGTTTCATTCCAAGCAAGATTAGAGCGGTTCGTTGGTTAAATCGACCGATTATTAATATTAGAAGGGAATGTTATCCTTCACCAATCAATTATTACGCCATCGTTATTTTGATCCAAAAAAAATTTAAAACATCGTTAAAATTCGTAAAATTTGCTGATGATAATCAAACACATACCTATCGTAGAAATGAAAAAAAAAAAAGTCTTCAAGTAAGGTAATATGGGCTTTACTAGTTTGAATTATTATTATGAGAAGATAAACGTAAAAAGAAAATAATTGTTTATTGGATAAATCATATAAAAATAGCAAATTTAAGAAAATGGGTATGTTTGCGAAAAACTTGTTTATGCATGCCCATATCTTCGTACTATTTTTTTCTTGTAAAATAATTTCACGATTATAGAAGAAGATAATATGAAAAAAAAAAGAAAAATAAGAAGTTTTACAAACAAGAATGGAAAGGTTGACATTTAGTTCTAGAACGGGTTTGATTACCTTTAAACCTTGGCGGATTGATGACGTGGAAGTGGATCATTGGAGGGACAGGGGATGTTGGCTTCTACCTGTTGTCGTTCTCGATGGTGTTGGCCATCCCGGGCGATTATCTGTTCAGATTTTTATATTTAAGCGTAAAATAAAAATTAAAAAAGGAGAGAGAAGAAAAAGGGAATCCGTAAAATGATTTATTAGAGTAGCCGAGGTAATTCGTGCTTTGTGACCGCGAGAACTTTATTTTCTTATTAAATTAAGTTGATTCCACGTGTCACATTGTGGGCACCTGAGGGAACGCATGTGGTGTGCTTTTAAGAGAAATGAGTGAAAGTAGAGTGATTTTTAAAAATAATTCGTGAAAAGTGGTTCTTTTGAAAGTAATTACAAAAGTAGTGTTTTAAAATCGCATCTACAAGATGCGGTTCTTTTTTTTTTTCCTTTTTTTTTGAAGGGAACCGCATCTTGAAGATGCGGTTCCCCTTTGGTTTTTTTTTGAACACTTTTTTTTTAAACATCGGGAAGAAGAGGAAGAAGGTTAAGTTAAATATTTAATGTGTAATATATAACGAGTTTATTTTAAAAATTTCTGTTAGATCTTTATATAATAAAATTTTTATAAAATTTTAAGAGTAAATTTTATAAGTGTGAATAATTAAATGATAATTTATATAACGAATTCTTATGTATCATAATACACTTATTTTGCAAATCTTAATCAAATATTTATATCTATAAAATATTTATAAAATTTTTAAGAGTAAATTTTATAAGTATTAATATGTAAAGAGTAATTTATATAACGAATTCTTATATGTTATACGTTGAGAAGTTACGTGAAATCTTAGGAGTATTGAAATCTTTGGTATGTATTATGATACATAAGAATTCGTTATATAAATTATCATTTAATTATTCACACTTATAAAATTTACTCTTAAAATTTTGTAAAAATTTTATTATATAAAGATCTAACAGAAATTTTTAAAACGAACTCGTTATATATTACACATTAAATATTTAACTTAACCTTTTTCCTCTTCCTCCCGATGTTTAAAAAAAAGTGTTTAAAAAAAACCAAAGATGCGGTTCCCTTTAAAAAAAAAAAAAGAACCGCATCTTGTAGATGCGGTTCATTAATAATCAAAACCGCATCTTCAAGATGCGGTTCTAAAACACTACTTTCTTAATTACTTTCAAACGAACCATTTTTCACGAATTATTTTTAAAAATCACCCTACTTTCACCCATTTCTCGTGCTTTTAATGGCACTTCCGGTCTCATTGTCACTTGGTCCTGTAGTTGTGGGGGAGGCTTTTGGACTGTTCTGCCCTTTCTTGGTGGACCAGTTTGACCCAAGTTGCCCATTCAATTCAATTCAATTCAACACACTCACATTTCCTCCCTCCCTTCACATTCTCTCATTATATATGTGTATGTGGGTGTTTTTAATATTGATAGTGTTCGGTATCGTGACAATCGACTGATTTATCGAATGATATATTATACAGTAATCAATTCATATATGCATCTGAAAAATGTTAACATTATCAAACTTTTTCTTCGAAAATTTTACGTCATGACCAATTGCAACCCTCTCTCTCAATGGAGTACATAGATTTGGAGAATTGAGCATGTGGACAGAAATAAATTCACGGGCAACCTAATCTTATATCTGGATTAGTTGTAATAGTAAAGGTTTGAGATAGTGGATGGAGAAAATTTATATCTGGTAAATTTTACCTCTTCAGTGAGTCGACCGGGCTCGAATCTTAATTAATTAGATAGAAACGATTGAATTTCTGAATGTGACGTGATATATACGGAAAAGAAAAAAAATCCCCGTGCACCGGACAAGGACATGCCAGGGGACCCTGTCTCCAGACCAGGGACACGGTTCTACGTCGACGACACAAACATATTTTTATGTAAATAAAATAAAATGCGTGTGTGGTTTAAGAGTCAATTATCCGCACAGTTTATAGGTATGTCATGTGAACCACTTAGACCCCACTCCTCGATTCTCTTTTTCCCACCCAACTCACCATCCGAAACCCATACACAAATTTGGCATTTCAATGGATCGGACTAACCGATTATTGTAAGAGGTGAAAATTTTTCTAATACTAAAAAAAATAAGTTTTATAACTAGTATTACTTTATAGCACTTTTAGCACCATTCTTTTTACTAAATTTTTTATAATACCATAAATACCCCTATCATTTTCAACCCTAATCACCCTCTCTTCTTTCCCTCCCAACCCCTTCCTCTTCTTCTGCAACCCCTGCCCCGCCTCTTCTTCCTCTTCTTTCTTCTTCTTCCTGCCGAATTGCAGCCCTGTCACCCAACACTCTACTCTCAGTCGAGAGGTGCTACTCGTCACCGGCTGCCCAACGCCCCCCAGTATGCTCTCGGCCGCGAGGTGCTGATCGTCGTCGCTGCCGGTCCTCTCCCGACTGTGAGGTGCCACCGGCCGTGAGCTGCTAAGGAGAAAGGGAGGAAATAATTAAGGGTAAAAATGACTATTACCATAAAATGGTGCTATTTTTAAAACTCCATATAAAGTGGTACTATTCAAAAAAGAGAGAGGAGGGATGCTGAAATGTCCCATTAACACATTATTGTAATATGAGATTGTGCAGAAGAGACTCTTTTTCAAGAGTAAATAATTGATACTAGAAGTGGACGGACACGTGTCCTGGGCAGGAGAATACTATGGCTGTCCATTCGACTGTACCTTGTTACATAACCGACCGAACGATTTAAATTTACAAAGTAGCGGATAACTTGAAAAGGTTGAACAGATTTAGGTATCTCTCGTGGCATCGGCGTCCCTCAAATCAGGCAAACCAAGGTCCTGCATTTTTCTCCTCCCACATGGGCGCTCGAATTTTATACTGAGCAAATCTTTTGTCGCTTCCAACACATTGTCATAGGTCGTGGTCGTCTCCTTTGATTATCGTTCGGTCATTTGAATCGAAAGGAAGTTCATCACCATGCAGGCTTGTCGGATCTAACAAACCCACATGTCTTCAACCCAAGGTAGACGGCCCACCATGTGACCTAATGACCGCACCGTTTACCCCGAAGACAAGCGAGAACAAGCAAAGGCAGGCGATCAAAGTGAAATCTCTTTGTATTTTTGGTAATTAAACTGTCAATCCTACCAAAGCATGTTCCTTGGTGGGAACAGAACGTGCATCGCCACGTAACATTAATCTCATTAGTTCATTCAAACCTTTGTGTATACTTACGTGTATATACGAACAAATGGTATGTCGAATTCGAAACCCTGCTGAATCACTCCAAGATCCAACTTACAGTTGCTTGTCAGCGGGAAGCGGGTAAAGCGAAGCTGTTCGAGGAAGATCTTGGCTTGACAACATAGGCTAGAGCTCTCTCCACAGTGTTCGACCCGTCGACAGCCTCTTGGAATGGAACCTCGAAAGCTACCGACTGGTACAGACAGACCTCGTCTTCCTTGCAGTAGTAAACCTGCAAAAGCAGACCGACCGATTAACTAAAGTTTCCGGATAGAAATGCTAAGCTGCAGATTTCGGGGCTGAATCCAACAGTTTATTGTTCGGCACCTTGCAAACTATTCGTGCTGTTGAAGCTGAATTGGAGGCCCTCTTAAAATGAATAACCGAAGATCCTTGCGGGTCAAGCTCTCCATCCAGTGGGTCTATAAATACCTCGCCTCCTTGCTCCAGGTCGACGGTGAACTTGCTCCGAGCTTCCTGAAATCGTGGGAAACAAGCTTATGTCAAACAAACAGCAAGGGGTGGGTTTTTCTGTAGCATTGTTACTAAAAGAAGAGAAGTTTGAATCACCTTGGAGAAATGATATCCTTCAGGCAATGATATCTGGAGACGGAGATTTCCTTCCTTGGATGAAATGCTGTTGACCTTAACGGTGAGAGTGTCAGCAGAGACTCGACTCCTAAGCCGCCTCAAAGTTTTCGATTTTGGCATGGGAGGCTTCACTCCTTTCAGCTCCAAAGTCAGTAGCTCACTTCCTTCCTTGTTTAAATCGAGATACCTGATGACGCTGTTGTTTGTATCGGCAATATACAGTCTACCTGCACAGCAAAAGGAACATCCGTCAGCTGCGTTGCATTGCTCTGTAATTTCAAATTCGAGGGCAGATTACTGTTTAAAGACCATCACCATCTTCTCCTTCAACGATCCCCGCTGGCTCAGAAAGCTGCAGGAATACAAGAAAAAAAGAAAGCATTTTCTAAATATTAAGCAATTCCGACATAACAATCGAGGACATAAAAGAATCAAATCCAGACAGTTATTACAATGCTTATTAACAGCGGTGGGTGGTAGATAAATTATTTCCTACCTGAGCGGACAGCGGTGTTCCATCCCTGAAACCTGCTTTCCCGGTCCCAGCTATTGTTGTGACTCGCTTACTCACGGAGTCTAGTCTTTTGATCTGAAACAATAGAATCAGCATTACTTAGATGAACAACTTTGTTCCTGAAGAACTCATTGGCAGAAACAATTATGTCAAGAGCGAGATTTCGAAGATTGAATTTCGTTCCAGATTGGTTAATTCTAATGTCATTCAGACCAGGGAAACAGATTGTCATCCCTGCATACCTTGTGGTTGTAACTATCTGCTACGTAAATCTGACCATCCGTTGCATATAAGACTCCCAGAGGATGTTGGAGCAGCACATCGGACCCTATCCCATCACGATCTCCGAACTGCCAGATTTACAGAGTTGTGGTGACAAATGAAAGAGCGATTTTTCATAAGAAATCAGATGACACTCGGAATGGAAGCTGCATATCTTGACACCCAGATATATTAGACATGAAAATGAACTTACTCTGAACAAATTTTCAGAGAAGACTGGATCACCACCCACAAGCAACCTTGACCCTCCAGTTCTAAGATCAACAGCCCGAATTGAGCTACTCTCGCTATCTGCTATGTAGGCCTCTCTAAAATCTACACATGGGAGCATACAAATTTTTATGATCAAATACTTAACTAGAGGTCTTATATACCAAGAACAGTCTATTAGGGTCATACGACATATTACCGGCTGATAATGAAATTCCTGAAGGTTGTGCAAATGCTGTGGTTGAAGGGCTAGTCAATTGCCAAAGAAGCCGGTTATAGTCTGGCATCATTTTGACATGAGATAATCAATTCTTCAAAGAAATTATTATGCCATACCTCGACCCATTTAAGTTTCTCTCATAGCCATTGCCACTAAATGCTCTAGTAACTCCATCTATTGTATTGTGCTCCCAGATCTGATGTTGACCGGCCATTGCAATGTAAACCTTCTCATTCACGGGCTCAAGGCATACATCCCAAGGGGAATTGAGTAGCTGCAGAGTTTGTCAAAAGAAGTTTTGCTCGGTCACTACTCCGTGCATGTTCAGGTGAATTACCCTTTTTTCTTTTTGGCATTTAGAACTTACCTGATCCTTTCCTTTGCCTCCACCCTCGTAATCGGATCCTTTGGTTCCATTTCCGGCAAGAGTCTGCACTGTTTCGTTAACAAAATCAACTTCCCTGCAACAATGGACTAAACAGTATAAAAAGAACCATCGGTGTTAGGATGAGATGCTCAGGGGGCTATTTTGGTATTTCTTACCTTAGAGCATGATTCTCGGTGTCCGCGACATAAAGGATGTTCCTCTTTGCGTTGTAAGCTAGCCCCTGAAGATGCAAGCGATCCACTTATTCTATAGATAAGTGAACTATAAGGTGAATTCACAGGCTAGCTAAAGATGCCCAGGAGAACATTACTTGAGGGCGATTAAAAATAGCTTCGTCAAAGGAACCGTCACGTAAGCCCTCCTCTCCTGTGCTCCCAATTTGGGCAATAAAATTGCCATCTAGGTCCGTTACCACCTGAAATGTCAAAAGATTAATAAAAGATCGTCCAAGACAGAAGATCCCTTGGAGAGAGGGGGGAAGAGATTACTATGCGGTTGTGGTTACTGTCTGAGATGAAAAGCCGATTGTTGAGGATATCAATGGCCAACTTCCCTGGAAATTTCAGGGGGGATGTAGATAAGCGGGGATCGTTATCTTTCTCCAAGCTCAGTGGTAATGGAGAGTTGTCCAGTAGTTTCTTTTCGCCATAGTATATGAGAGCCGCTTCTACTAAATTGTCAAGATCCTGAATGAAGAAATCTGATTAATATTTTCTAAAGAAAAAATAAATTCTTTTCGATGAATGTCAAAATATCTATGAGAGAATAACTATCACTCGCAAAACCAGTTAGACTCGTTTGTCAAGAAAAGTACAGAAAAAGTACCTTTCGGCGACCTTCTCCAGCCAGCTGTGCCAGGAGCTTACCATTCGGCCCAACAACAGCAAAAGTAGGCCATGAATTTACTCCCAGCTCACGCCACAGATACATATCTCCATCATTCACGACCTGAATGAACACAGGAATTCAGTCATGAACTGAAATTGCGAATACCAAGCAAATTGATAGACATGAACGGCACACGAAAATTTTGAAATACGAAGACCGCTGTTGTCACCACGGCAGATTATGGTACAATTTATAGGATCAGTTATATATTACATATTTTCCTCTTCAATAAAGCTAAAGGAATCCTTTATCAGGATCTAGTCGTTCCAGGGTATATAATCTTTTATCCAGGTCCCCTGGATCCTCCTCAAACAATAAAAATTTATACTCTAGAACAAGAATCTGCTTTTTCAGTGGAATAACTAGATTAAGCAAACAGCTTACAGGATGGGTGATGCCATAGCGAAGCACTGCATTGCGAATTGCTTCTAAATCTTTCTCATTATCAAACTTCGCAGAATGAACCCCCACAACGGCAAACTGCACAGATGATAACATGCAAATAAATGGAAAATGATACAAGAATGAAGTCTATATCTAGTTTCTCTAGGGGGAGTTTACATTTTGGTTTCCTGAATCACTAAATTAAGATATTTTAGAAAGGGGAGAGAATTCGACCGGCTTATCTTTGTACTTTTTCTCCAAGAACTCCAGATCTGGCAACACGTGCATGCAATTTATACAGCAATAGGTCCAGAAATCCAAAACCACCACTTTTCCCTGCAAATCCTGTATGATAAGAGAAGAGGCAGACACAAGAGCCATACAGTTCTTGGTCATAATCCAAGTCATCTGATAACAATAATTTGCGGATAAGTGTATCATCACTTATCGAATTGCAAAACCATTCTTAGGATTTCTGGTTCACTGACAATATGGAGGAACATAAACTGATCAGCTGTCGGTTTCCGCAACAACAATGTTTCCAGCATTTGATCAATGATTCTTTACTATATCAAACTAGATATCTGAAAGAACAGATTATATGAGCAGAGATATAGGAAGTAAACTCATTAGCAAGCTGAAGCATGCGGCAGGCAAGAATCAACAAAACAAAGTAGGGCAGTGATAGTTACCCTTCTAAACTGAAGAGGAGCAGTATTAAGCCAATCAAGCTTCAATGGAAATTCTGGCACGGCAGCAGCAGCTCCCCTTTTCTCATAAACAAATATTATGAACAAATATACTAAATGTTTCAAATATATAGAATGTATATATGCAAGAACTAGTTGAGAGAGACATGAATTCTCACTTCGATTCAAGGTCCGCTATATAATTCACAAATTGTTTAACTCTTGCATTCTGATATTCACCTGTCCCAATGAAAAAGGAAATAGAAACTTTCAATTTTGACACACAAGACCTATTGTAAAATTTGTCTGAAAAAGAAAGCAATAACAAACATAATAGCATGAAAGAATGCGTAAATATTGAACGCGAGCAAACGAGACAAAAATGAGAATCACCATCAGTTTGCTCAAAATATGGGCTACTGACTCCAAATAGCAAATTCCAAATAGCTTTAGGGGACCCATATTGCATTGACTGCATAAGTTTGATGCATAGGAATCAAAATTTAAAAATTTTACCAAAGAGAACTTAATTATAAGCGGAGTCAACAGAAGTGAAAGGTTGATATCTGTAAATAATGCAAGGTATTTTCATGTGAATACTGTACCTTCCAATTTGAGACTGCAAAATAGAGACAGGAGATAGCTACACCAAGACTTCCATATCTTAATAAATCCCGCCTAGAGCCCTGCAACCTGTCCATAGATTATCTCCGACCTCATGCTAAATTTGTTGGAGAGGCACCACTGAAGTTACAGAGAGGAAAACAACAATAATAATGACACCTTGTGCCTGATATGTAGGAAACGTGTGGACTCAAAACCTCTAGAATGTTGACATATTTCATTAAGGAGATGTTAGCAAGGTGGGTTGGATAATATTCATGGCACTTGAGGAGATCTAAGACACGGGGAGGACAAATGAAACTCTATAGTTCGGCATTGAAAGATTAAAAAACAAATTCATTTAACATCAATTTTGCTTATCCCATCCACCTGCATAGCATTGTTGAGCACCATACAAGGATCAACATTCGGAAAATCGCAGGCTTGATTTTCTCACTTGGTCTTAACAATCTCTTATTTCCCATCACCAAATAAGTTCCAAGCAGGTGTTATTTGGCATATTTTAGCACTTCCTAGTGGAAGGTTTATAGTAAAGCACATGCAGAAAATGAAAGGATATATGGCATCAACTACATTGACCTGAGTGGCTCAGTTTAAATGCTAGCCACAAGAATCAAGGAGCATTTGTGATCAGGATGACTAGAACACAGCGGATACAAACCCAGGCTTACCCCAGAGTTGAGGAATCATTTTTGTTTTTAGCATTTCTACCCTGGATTGACAGATTATCTCTACTTTCCTCTTCAGTTGAGGTCTCCATACGGGCCTGAGAACTGTGAGATCCATTTGCCTTCTCATCTGCAATGATTTGCCTTATTAGACTGTTGGGCGGTTCAATCACTACCTCTGATAGCAATAAGCCAAATATTTTCAGAGAGAATAATTTTCATCATAAATAAATAAGTTTTATTAATCATTTGTTTCTCGGGCAAAAGGAGGACTAAACAATTGTTTCGTTACATCATCTCAGCTCAGTGAATACAAGAAACTTGTGTCATGATCTCAGGGCTACATACTAAGACTGCCAGAACCACCAGTTAGAATATCCTCAAGAGAGATGTTTCCTATTTCTTTTCTGATTAGAGATGGGCCAGCTGCTTCCAGAGTCTCTGCTGCCAATGAAGTAGTTACAGCTATACATCTGCATAAAGCAGAAAATGCAGTCAAGCAGAAAAACCGATAAAATACCCATTAAGTTATAAGAGAATGCTGGAACATAGAAAAGATGCAACATTAGTTGGAAAGAGGATGTTCTAAAAGATCATTATGATCAATGGCATGAATTTACCTCATCTTGGCAGCTTGGGCAGCCTGAACTCCCGCTAGTGCATCTTCAATGACAATGCACTGTAATACCACAGCATTAGTTTTTCATTAACTAAATTATTCTGAGCAAAAAGGTTGTCACAAAAGCATTTTTTCTGCAGGAAAAGAGTCTGAGCTTCTTGAATTAGGAACATATGAATATGCTACAAAGAATAGAACTGCAACCTCTAACAGGAGAGAGATATAGTAAACTTCATCAGCATATACCAATTCTATATATCTTGCTTTTTGCGATATGAAGAGATTCAATGATGTATAGATGGAGAATTTTAATCTTGAAGACATTTCATATATAAAATTTCCAATACTAAGAAGTTCCTTTCTCTTAATATGATAATATTCAAATAGTAATGGATGATTTTCATTAGTTGAACAAAGTGAAACCAATCTGCAGTGCACTACATACCTCACTAGTGGGCACATCCAAGATTCTTGAAGCTGCTAGAAATATGTCTGGAGCAGGTTTCAGATTTTCAAAAGCATCTGCTGACACAACAGCATCGAACCTAGAATGGAAAAAAGTGCAAATCATCATAATTATTTTTATTTTTATTTTCAAAAGGAGCCTGCTTTGCTTCCGGTAATATGGAAATGGCTTACAAATTTTGCTGATGAGGATAAATCAAATTTAAATGAAACAACATCCCTCACGCTTTTAAATGAGAAAGTAAGGAGTTGACTCACAATGACAATGGTAAGCCTGCAGCACCTAAATTTGCATCAACCTTGATTCGATCAGCGCTAGAGGCAACGGCGACTTTTAGGCCTTTGTTTTTACACTGTTCAGAAAATTGCATCAGATTTCGCAAATAAAGTTCTCTCTCTCTTTTTTTCCTATCTGTCGATTAGTTGCTCCATAGATTGCTAACCTGAGTAATGAGTTCGAGGGCACCTGGGAACCCTATGCCAGAATTGGGTTTTGCATACTGCACGGAATTAGAAGACATGTCCAAATTAAGCTTATCGCAGTCACTAACCTAAAAGACAATGGCATCTCTAGCGAAGTACCTTATCCAAATATATCTCAAAGAATCTCTTCTTTGCTGCCTCTGGATCAAATCCCTCAACCCCTTTAACCTTAGCCACACCACCTAAAAAGTTCGCTTCACCTATTGCATTATGTAGGGAGAAAGGCCTTAGATCAAACATTCTAGAGACTATCATATAGCATGCAGGCTGGTAGTCCCATGATGACAAACATTACCAGAGCAGTTGATGCCAAAAGAAAAGATAATAGGAAAGACAGTAAACTATATCAGTGGCTTGATGCAAGGCTGATGACCAACTGGTTGTGAAAGAAGGCATCGACTAGATTATGTTTTGTATCAGGAAAGCAGTCACTCCATTTGTTAAGAACCTTTCTGATCTTTTCAGCTCTCTATCCACATTCTAATATGTAGGAAATGGGAGATTTCGATGGAAGCATAATTACAGATTTACTTGATATGCATTGATGGACACCATTCTATATCCATCAAACCAGATGATGCATATGAAGGTATGGCGATCCACTAGCCAAAGATACTTTCTGCTCTCGTGTTTTCAAGAGGTCAACCTTCCGGGACCAAATGGATTTATGCTAACAGTAGACAGAACTTCACATGAACTTCACTTACACTCCTAGAAGATGTTTAAGCTGCCAAATTGTTAACTCTGACACTGAAAACGGGGCTCTGCTTAAATCAATACCTGTACCCGTGAACGGCGCAAAATCCTCAACAGTTACTTGGACACCCATCTCCGCAAAAACATCAACCGCTGCCATTCTCGAAGGCTCCTCGCTGTTGCAGAGCACCCCATCCATGTCAAATAGCACAGCCGACACCTTCCCCCATTCGCCGGGGGTGGAGGTGTCCTCTACACGCTTCTCTTCCACCTTCGCCGCACACGCCGTCACCACTGTTCTCCTTCCCAAGATGACGACTTTAGGTCTCCATTGGAAGCTTCCAACCTTCCCCGAGATGGGTCTCCTCAGATTTCGAATGGACGATAACAGTAAGATTGAGTTGCAGGTGCGGGCCTGAGAAGATGGAGGTGAGAGGAGTTGCATGGTTTTCCTCTGTCTGCAACTGACGGGAAAGACGGAAGAATGAGATTTGATCACTAATCAAGAATGTCTCTGCAGCGGTGCCGTGGGCAAATAAATTTTCAGAGGAAAATTGTCCCTTTTCTTTTTAAGAGGTGGAGGATTATCCTCCTGGTGAGGCACTGAGGAAAACCGTTGTGTTATCTGCTTGCGGGCCACTCATTTTCTCCTCCACAGAAAGTCCAGTGAAGGGGATACCCGAAGAAGAAAACGGACGGTGAAAACTCGAAAAAAGAGCCATTTTTCTTAAATGAAGATCATCTACTCTCTTATATGACCATGGCCGAGCTTGGTGATTGGCGGGGAAGGCAGTGGGATACGGTTGTCAGGATATCCATTATTCAACTACTCTGGTCAAAGCCCGAAATTGATGTAATGTAAAAGAAGCTCTCAAGTAAACCTTCAAAGACAAAACGATGCTGTGATTCTGCGAAAAGCTGTTTTTGCTTGGATCCAATCTTTCATGGGCTCGATGGACACTGATATAACCCAGATTTTCTCATTCACAATGATTTCAGTTGATCACACTTTAACTCCAGCAGTTGCCTTTCCAGTTGAATGTTTGTCCTTGTTATTCAAGAATTAAGATGCAAGAAAGTGCTCCATGCAGAAGTGAAAATGAAGAGGCCGTGTGAAGTAAGTGAAAGGGCGATTTTTAGGCTGGGCAACTAACGAGAACAGATCAAATGATCAATCTGAAAAGTTCAGGTGAATGCAAGACCATATACTTCAGGGTCAAGATGAGTGGTGCAGATGTTACGGGCAATATGCAACATGAACAGCAGGTGCGGAACTTATGGTAATCCTTTTGGATCTTCGACCGGTACCCAGCCTCTACCCTAGGGAATGTAAATGCTGAAGATCACGGCAAGCTGACAGAAGGAAAGCCTGTTTGAAATGCAAGAACAATGATGTCAACTTGCTGCATTTCAAATCCAGCATCTGCAATGTAAGTGTGTTGTAGACTGTACTGCTAAGAGTTAGCTCTTTCGGTCCTATTCTGTCTCCGTTCAACCATTCTATGCATGAATAATTCCACGGAACTGATCTTCATGAGCTGCCAAAATTTTGAGATCTTTACATATTTGTACTCTCGGGAACTTTACCCTTTACTGGTTATACTGAAGCAAAGAAACTTTTCCTTTTCAGTTGTGATGCCTTTTGATTCCCGGTCTTACCAGAAATCCTTGCAGGAACAAATTCCATCCTTAAAATGATGGTAACGGACATGATCCCTAACAATAACCTCTCGATCATAAACTCGTGAAATAAGCTTCGCTGCGCTGTGGCAGTCCTCACACACCCTTAGGTTCTTCACAACCCGGATAGTGTTTCCGGGTTCTGTGCTTATAAGTCCGAATGCGATTGCAAGCTTCTCACTGTGATACTGCATCGCTCTCTCCTTCTCCTCCTCTGCAATGTCAAATAAAACTTGCGATGTATCAGTTGCATAACCCTCAGGCCTTAGCCTCTCTATCAGCGTCTCCAGAAACGAGTAGATTTCTTTTGATCGGGGGTGTGACCAATCTCCGATTTTAAACTCATGAACTTTGCCTTCTAACTCTATCATGCTACATCCCGTATCAGTTCTAATGCCCCTCTCCTTCATCAACTTTCTTACTTCTGTGGCTTTGTCCCATTTCCCAGCCTTTGCGTAGATGTTTGAAAGCAAAGCATAACGCCCACCATTCCCCTGGTCTAATTCAAGCAGAACCTTCCCAACTCTCTCTCCCAATTCTACATTTCCATGAATCCTGCAGGCACCTAGAATGGCTCCCCAAACAGCTTCATTTGGTTCCATTGGCATCAATTTTATAACCTCCAAGGCCTTCTCTAATTGCCCCGACCTTCCGAGCAAATCTACCACACACCCGTAATGCTCCACCTCTGGCTCAACCCCATAAACCGCGTCCATCAAGCTAAAGATCTTCAGACCTTCACAGACTAATCCTGAGTGAGCACATGCCGTTAGAACACCCACAAAAGTTATCTTGTTTGGTCTAAGTTTTTCTCTCTGCATCTTGTGGAGAAGTTCAATTGCATCCTCCGCCCACCCGTGGATTGCTAGACCACCTATCATCGCATTCCATGTGGAAACTTCCCTGCCCCTCGTGTCCTCGAACGCCTTCCATGCCATATCAATCCGACCACATTTTGCATACATATCCACCAAAGCTGTCCCAAGGATCGCATCCAACCTAATTGAATTCCTCTGCATGTACCTGTGAATCCATTTGCCTTGTTGAAGAGCTCCTAAGTTTGCACAGGCAGCCAGGACACTTGCGAGCACGAACTTCCTCGGCTGAAAATTCTTCCTCTGCATCTCGTTAAAAACTTCCAAGGCCTCCCTAAAACACCCTCCTCTAATGTACCCATCAATCATTGCGCTCCAAGAAATTTCATCCCTTTCCTGCATCAAATCAAAAGTCCTTCGTGCCTCTTCAATCATCCCGAGCCGGGACAAACCGCTCACTATAGTGTTCCAGGAACCCACATTCATCTCAGGCATTGCCTCAAACAACTCCCTAGCAGCCTCCACTTCCCCGCATCTCAAGTACCCATCAATCATCGCATTCCAACAGACAACATCTAATGACTCCCTATTCTCTTCAAGCAACCTTCTAGCATCTCCAACCCATCCAAAGCTGGCATACATCTGAATACCCGCACTGTTTACATGCAAATCTCTATAGAACCTGTGCTTCACTATCTGGGCATGGACTTGCAGCCCTTCCTCTTTAGCATGAACTGCACTACATGCTTTGAGGACGGTTGGGAATGTGAACTTATTAGGCCAAGTGTCCGACTCCACCATTTCACAGTACAACCGCAAAGCTTCTAAAGGTTCGCTGTTCTCCAGGCATCCTTTGATAATGTTATTCCTGACAAAGACATTGGGTTTGTGCACACAGCGGAAGACCTTGAGGGCGAGCTCGAGGTTCCTGAGCTGAGGATTCGTATAGCACCTCACCAAGGTTCCAGCAACATAGTGGTCTTGAAATTGGCCCGTCTTCAGGATGAGGGCGTGTGCTTGCTGGAGATGGGGGAGGGAAGAGTTGCACAATTTGGAGTTCAAGAGGTTCAAGGCTGTCTTCTGCAGGTCCGATGATGAGAGACAGAGATGGTGGGTAAAGTTCAAGGTAGTTGCCGCTGCTGTGCTCATGTTTGGAAGCAATTGTCCGGTTTTGACTGAGGCTAAGGTTATTATATGGTCGGCCTGTGAATGGGATTGAGTGTCGTGCAGAGACGTGATTGGCTGATGCTGTTGCAGATAATGCACCTATATCTACTGTATCCTCGTGGACAGTAGCTGAGCCAGACTAAGTACACAACTCCACGCAGCAAAACAACTCCTACTCTGTGCTGTCACTGATGAGAATAATCTAGGGAAAACCCGAGAAGGGAGATGCTTGGAATTGATCCAATTCGAACCTGCTAGAGCCAGAAGGCATGGGAACCTTGCGATCCTACCTGAAAGCAATCTGGACCGGACCTGAACAGTCCCGACAGCTTTGTCTGATAACAGAACCGAATATTGATCATTGGATTGGTGCTTCATAACAACAATTTCCTCGACATGAGCTACAGAGGAATTCTGTGGGCATTATCTGCAGCAATCTTCTACAAGAGTTCGGGCTTCCAAGGAGTCCTGACTTTTCATGTTAATAAGGTACGATCGCACTGAAAACATATTGCAAGAACTAGATGAAACTAGGCTGTATTCACCATGGAGAAGACAAATCTCGGATACAAAAGCAGAGACTCCTTTTCCCTTTCTGAAATAGAAAGAGAAACAAGAAAGTTGAAAGACAAAAAATGCCTTAGCTCGCCATAGAATGCATGGATAGAGCCCCCATACCAGATGCAAATCCTGACCGAACCCTTGGCGACAGAAACATCAAACACCCTAACACATCCTTCATAGTTTCAAAAAGAAGCCTACCATACTGACTCAAATGGCAAACAATGGAAAATCTTCATACTGCCAGATCACCCAAAATTGAACCCACCCGGTGGAGCGTTGGGTTGATTGGCTCCAAATCCGAAAGCCTGCACATTTCCGTCACTAACACCAACGGCTCCATTGTCATCCACTTCTTCTTCCTCGGCCCAATAAGCCTCCAAGATCTTCACAGCCTTCTCATATATCTCATTGTTGTCGTGGGTCTGCAAATGCTCTATCTTGTCCAGTCCCTCGCATTCATCAATCATCACTGCATACATGTTAATGCCACCGTTCAATCCCCTTTCCTTGTCAGCCTCACCAACCTTCAGAATGTTCTCGAGACCCTCAAGGCAAACAGTCACAATCTTTGGGTCCGGGCAGATTAGAAGGTCGCATAGTGGTTTTACGCAGCCCTGACTCACCAAGAACCTGCAGAAGGTAGAAAACCTTCTCATGAGAGCTACAGATAGTTTGCAAACCCAAAAGAGAAGTACAAGATAGAGGGAAAATCCAACAGTTCATTGGAGGTGCATGAATACCTTGTATTAACAGGAAATAATTAAAATTACAAGTGTCATGCATATTTAGTATCTGCAAGTAGTAAAATATGAGATGGAAAAATGGAAAATGGGTAAAGATTAAACCCACTGAATCTGCTCATGAGATCCACCAGAGGTAGCATTGGAGATAGCCCATGCAGCCTCCTTCTTGATGTCAAACTCTGCATGTTGGAGAAGATGCACTAGTGGGAGGATGATATTGCCATCGATAACAGCCTGTTCCATACAGAATGCAATTCTGTTATGAAAAATATAGCTGATAACACAAGATGCAAATCCAACAATCAAGGTAGGCATGCTGTTTTCACAGAAAGTACAACAAGTTACAATAGATCTTGAGAGCACAACAAACAAGAGCATGGCCCTCTTCATGTAAATTCACAAAATCTGTCTACTGATTCCATTACAAATCTGACCCGATTAATGGCTTGGGCCTTCCTGTCTTAGATGGAGGGAATGTATGCAATGAAAGGCAAGTTCAGGATCTCCTACTACCAGTTTTTTATTAAACTGTGAAAGAAATGTTAACTAAACTTGCATGTGGAGAAATGTCTCCGATAGCATGACAAGTAAATCTTTACCTGTATTTGAGCTCTATTCCCAGCAGTAATGTTTGAAACAGTCCAGCAGGCTTCTTTTTTAATGCTCTTCTTGAGATTTTGGGTTAAAAGTTGGGAAAGGCAAGGGAGTGCTCCATTGTCAATTATAAACTGAAAGAATAGAAAAGATCAAATGGTCATTTTATCTGAATATACAACTCAAAGGAAGATGATATATAAAAGCTTTAATTGAGAATACTATTTTGCTGGCATAGACAACTGACTTTGTATTAGATATATACGTTCAATTTTCAGAAAGACTGTATACGATAAAATAAGTTGAAGAGATCATACATGAAATGTGTGAGGAAAAAACCCATAGCAGAACAGAAAACAATAAAGGAGTCACTTCAAAAGCCAGAACATTCACTGAGTGTTCAAACCAAGTACCTGAGTCTGCACATCATCTCCAGTCACAATGTTCCCAACTGTTCGTAGAGCAGGTATAAGAACTGTAGGTGATGGATGACTGGAAAAACAGAAGACCTATCAGTCTCAACGTGATTTAATTAAATAGCAAAATGATAGGGAACACAAGAATTGTCATGCCTACAGACTGTGGAGGTTTGAAGCATGCAATGAACAACTACTTGATTGATATTAGAAGTTAATAAAACGAATCTGCACAAGCATCAAGTGGAGAATATGATCTTACAGCAGAAGTTCCACAAGCCGTTTACAGACACCTGCTTCTATCACAGCTTGGATTTTGTCATTAGGACCATCAGAAAGATACGAGAGGGCCCAACAAGCATCTGTTAGAACTTCTTCATCATTCACATGTATAAGTTTCTGTAGAACTGGCAACGCAGGCTTCACCTGATTTATACAAGAAAAGGCAACTGAATATATCTTTGTCTGTAAAAGTATAATTTTATGCCTAAATTATAATAAAGACTTGAATCATTACTAAATAAACAGAAAAATCCCAGCACAAGTCTCTATACCTGTTCAAATGGTGTAGGTGGCTTGCCGCGACAGAAGTTGGACAAAGTCCATGTGGCATTTCTAAGCATTGACAGTTTTGAGTGTTCATTTAACTGGGACAGTAAAGGAATAAGAGCACCATGACCAAGAACAAGATCTCTACAAGTTGGAGAGTCACCGGCAACATTGCCCAAAGCCCATACTGCCTGTAGAAATAAACCAAAAAATGACAGACATTGTAATTTATCAGTGATGACAAACCATTACAAGCAACTCTAACATGAAATAGACTGAAGCAGAAGGAAGAGGTTTATAACAGGATTACAACTTGAGAGTGGAGAAATGCAAGAAGATGGTAATTAGATAGTGTAAATTGATTGAAAGGGGATACCAAATTAGTTGTAAAACCCTGTGTAATCACTGACTTGTTATAGTTTCGAATTAATCGCAAGACTTCACACACTACCAATTTCTGCCACCTTAGCATATGCTAGCAATGCTAATCAACTGAGGAGAATGCTTTACTCACCTGCTCTCTAACATCATCACTGGCAGAACTCAGAAGCTGCACAAACATGGGCACAGCACCGCTCTCAATGACAGCTCGGGTATTCTCTGATGTGCCAGAGGCAACATTTGTCAATGCCCATGCAGCCTCAAACTGCACAAAAAGCAAAGTTCAAGGTCAACTTTGAAAGATAACTTACAGGGGTAGAATTAAGTTCCCCTGGCTCAGGCATGGAAAAAAGGCTGGAAAAAGTATCAACACCTGCAACTGTGGCGAATCACTCCTCCCAAGAAACTCTACAAACCTAGGGATAACACCAGTCTTGATGACTTCATCAATTGGTGGGCTTCGTTCTAAAGATGCACAACAAAGAATACAACAATATAATCAACCGAGGACAACAATAATAACACAGAAGATTCAGCCTGCAAGTCAGAAAGGCATCTGTACCAATCGACAGCAGTTTCCTGAACCATGTTGTTGCTTCTAACTGCAAAGCTGGATCATCTGACCATACACCTTGTACCATGTTTGTGATACTCTCCAACTGCAATCACAAAACCAAAAGACTTTCATATAGAGAGATCAAATTTAAATTAAGTCGCAATCTGAAAGAAGTAGATCTGAATCAATTGCTTGAACTATCATCAGAAAGCTGGTCAAAAATGAAAATCCATTCCCCTTGCTCGAATAGATGCTGAGACGTCACTACAAACATATTGTAGAGAAAGGGATACTAGTCAAAGGATAACCTCCCTCCCCCATCAATTGATATATTCAAGTGAAAATGTGCAAAAAAAGGGCGGAAGTAATTTAATTCAACTGCCATGGTATCCGGACATTCATTCATGAAACATTGCTCTGCCCTTCATACCTTTATCACTGGAAAAAGATCTGGAGTACATGAAAGTAAGCATATATCCAATAATCACCCTAATTTCTAGCCCAAGAAGTTCGAATGGATATTGTCGCATCATTTTCAGTAAGATTTAAAATACAATGAAATGCGGCAGTGAATGTACAGCAGAAACAAACCCTAGACCAGCAAATTTCAAACTGAATAAGTGATTATAGGAGATGACGTAAGCAAACAGAACCCTGTCAGGCTCGGCTCGATCATCAATGCCAGAACTCAATTGAGCAGACTTGTCAACTTGCAATCTCAAAACGATGATCTTAAGAGTTGAAGTGACAAATTTTCTGAGATCCTTACAATCGAACCAAAAGGAGAACTGAACAAGTTAGAAGAGATTATGGCAATCGAAACAGCGGGAAGTGGGTAAAGAGGAAGAATACCCTCTGCTCGACGGAGGCTGCATTCTGAGACCCATCAGCGAATTGTGGCTGAGATTGAAGCGGAAGCCCTTCCCTCCTCTTCTTCAGGAGACTGTCTTCTCTCTTGTTCTTCCTGATCTCCACGAGATTGTCCTCTCTCCTCCTCCTCGCCTCCTCGGCATCAACCCCCGTCTTGTAGGTCTTCTTCCTCACCTCGGTCCTCGAACTGGGTCGAAGAGACATGGCGTTTCCGTGAAAGGCTGTTTCTGCTTCCCGTTCGACAGTGCCTAGAAGGTGATCGGCGGAATGGGTGACAACCGCAGAGTTTTCAGGATTGTCGCTGGTGCCGGGACAGCAAATGAGAGTGGAGGCAATCGGAGTTGCAGTGTCGTGGATATTTATATCTACACACACATACATACATATATATATATATATATATTGCTCCAAATTTTAATGATTTCTCCCTTTTTGCCCTTTTCTACTCTCATTTTTACTTTACTTTTTTTTTTTCTTCTTTTGAAATCCGTTTTTCTCCAAATTTTAAATGTGCGCCTCTGACGGACAGATCCACGGCTAAATTGATAACACGCAGTAGATTAAATTTAGGATTTGATTCTCCAAAGAGTTGGTATTTACGGTTTAATGGTGTGGCCCAGATCATATAATACACCATTCGATAAATTAGTCGGTTACTACAGTGTTGGACGTCGTCGATATAAAAAAAAAGGAAAATATGTAGATGTTAGGTGTTTCTAATGTTTTTATTTTTAATCAAATAATAATAAACAGTTAATTAATTGAAAATGGAATGGAATAATAGCAGGAAAAGGTTAAAACTAGTGGAGCAGCAGTTTCTTCGGTATGCATGACATGGCCCATCAAAATGGGCTTTATGGGCCTTAATGGGCCTCTTCATTGGGCCCAACTTATGAGCCGTTGAGCCTTTATGGGTCTGTTGTTGGGCCTCTTCCCATGACCCATCTTAAGGGTTCTCCTCTCCCCCTGAGTCGTATCCTCCAACGCGTCCACCCTGCAACCGTGAAGGTATAGGAGGAAGCGGAAGACTAAGCTTTTCCACCCGACTATGTCCGACGACACCGGAGGAGGAGACCGGTACGGCGTCTTGCTGTACTACAGATATGCCCCCGTCCCTGACCTGGACGAGCTTGTGTCGTTTTACGAGTCGAACTGCAGCTCTCTTGGTCTGCTCGGCCGAGTCCGACTCGCTCCTCATGGTGTCAACGTCACTGTGCGCATAACTTCATCTCCTCTCCTGTATCTCCTTAACTATAAGTTGGGTTTTAGGGACACTGTGCGGGGAACTAATAGTGGAAGATCATTTCCTCTGTTGATTGTCCTGTCTGATACCTTTGTAGCTCTGTTCTCGTTGCCCAGACTGACGTGTTGTTATGTTTGATTAGATTGGTGGCAAGTACTCATCTCTAGAGAAGCACATCGAGGCGGCAAAGGAGAGGACTTTGTTCGAAGGAACCGACTTCAAGCTCGCTTCCTCCCGCCAACCTTTGAATGACAAGGTCGCCAAGGAGTGTGGATTCACCTCTCTCTCAGTTCGCATCGTTGATGTAATCCGTCTGCTCTTGAAGACATCTCTTCATTTTATCTCCCTTACAGTTTACTTTTATTGATGAGTTTTAATTCATTATCTTGTCTCTCATTTTGTTCAGGAATTGGTGACCTTTAGCTCTCATCCCCTGTTGAAATCGCCTGAAATTTCAAATGCTGGGAGGCATCTCTCTGCTGTAGAATTCCATTCCGTTCTTGAAAGTGCTGGTATATAGCTTCTTGTGTGCTTCTTGTTCTAAACCCAATTTATCAGCTTCTCCCTCCCCCTGTTTTTTCCTGGCATTCTTTGTAATGTTAGTGCTGGTTATCCTTGAGAATGGCGCTTACAGCAAAATCTTGTTATTCCCAGGGAAGCTTTTAGAGGAGAATTGTGACAACAATGCAGGGCTTGTTTTATTGGATGCTAGGAATTTGTATGAGACGAGAATTGGGAAGTTCCAGAGCCCGGGTGTGGAGACTTTGGATCCACAAATCAGGCAATACAGTGACTTGCACAGCTGGATAGATAGCAATGCGGGTAGCCTGCGAGGGAAGAACATCCTCATGTCAGTTCCCTCCTAGTACTTGGTGATTATTGGGTTTTTAGTATGACCTTACTTGGTGTTTAATAGTGTTAGAGGCGCCATTGTGCAAGTACCATGTAATACTTGCATATTCAACTAGGATATCACTGGGTTTCATTTTCACCTCGCTAGCATTTCGATCGGAAGAGTGCACTGCTTGGTCAAACTGTTGACTGGTGCTTGCCCTCTGCATCCTGCCGACTTGCCGATACATCTATGACTTACTTTAAATCTTTATTTTGAAATTCATTTCTCTTTGGAAAAGTTGCATTTTCTTTTTCTGTTTGAATTCTCCTCGAATGAAGTTGTTTAATCTTCTAGATGAGAAACTTCATCCATGGTTTGTATTGCAGGTACTGCACGGGAGGCATCAGATGTGAGATGGCGTCGGCATATATTCGGGGAAAAGGAGCTGGTTTTGAGAATGTATTTCAGGTTTGTTTTTTGAGTGAAAATGAAATATTTATTATGAGCCATTAGGACATCAAAAGTATTTTCACAATCACTTATCTGAGTTTCTGCAGTTATATGGTGGGATTCAGCGGTATATCGAACAGTTCCCTGATGGTGGCTTCTTCGAAGGAAAGAATTTTGTATTTGATCACCGGTATGCATGTTGTCTTTTTCTCCGTAGTACCTGTAAATAAGGGAATTGGTATTTTGTACCAAATATTAACATATCTAAGAGCCCCTCTACCTATTTAAAAAAAGAAAAAATATGAATATTGTTTCTCGTTTACTGATCTAGGAAATGTCTGGGGTAGCTAGTCTAGATCATTTGAAGTTTGGGAACTAATTCTTGCTCTTGTCTTGTGATGTAGGATTTCAGTCGGAAGCTCTAGTCCAAATATCCTGGGAACATGTATTCTCTGTGGCTGTTGCTTCGATGATTATTCTGCACGCTGTCGCTGTGCTTATTGTCGAATGCTTGTTTTAGTTTGTGATAATTGCCGGGTATGCATGATTTTTAGACAAAAACTTGAACACAGGTTCCTATTTCTCAGCACCGCTGAAATGGTTTTATCCAGAGCCTAATGTGTATGCCATCTTCAATTGTCCTTAGTTCGCTTGCATGGTGTCACGCCTGTTGTTCTTGCTTGTAAAAGCTGATATATAGTTAACAACAGGTGGACGTTCGCATCTATGTGTGTGAGCTTTGCCAAAAGCATGGTAAAAGCGGTCCTTTAGTTTCGGCACTTGAAGATGGCATGCCAGAAGAACCAATGCAGCAAACTGTTTCGAAAACTCAGCAATTTCCTCGGGGACTGGGTAAGTCCAATGCCATACTAAATTTGATGCCCAGTGATGTTAATGTTGATTTTGAGGCTTATGGATCATTTTCCTTTTCTTATAAGAATGGAGCAGTATTTGATGGGTACTCATATCATTTCAGGTTTTGGGTCCCCTGGAAAACTTCGGATCTTATGCTTGCATGGATTTCGGCAAAATGCCTCGAGCTTTAAAGGAAGAACTGCCTCATTGGCCAAGAAAATAAAGAACATCGCTGAGCTTGTCTATATTGATGGACCTCATGAGTTGCCCTTCATATACCAACCTGCTGTTGCTCATAACGGTTATGATTCCAAATCATCGGCAGTCCAAAGAAGTCCTCCTCGAGAGGGCTGCAAGAAGAAGTTTGCTTGGTTGGTAAATCCCGATTGCCGCACGGGGAGTGGAAAAAGGGAATGGAAAGTTGCAGATGGACCATTTGATCCACTTCAGTATCAGCAGCAGACGGGTGGGTCTGATACATCTCTAGCCCTTTTGAGAAATGTATTCTCTCAGGATGGACCATTTGATGGGATCCTTGGGTTTTCTCAGGGAGCGGCAATGGCTGCCATAGCCTGTGCTCATAGAGATCAGTTTAAGGATGAGATGAACTTCCGATTTGCAATCTTGTGCTCTGGGTACACTCCGCATTTAGGGGATATTGGTCATGGATCAATAAATTGTCCTTCGCTTCATATATTCGGAAGTGATCATGGGAAGGATAGGCAGATATCAAATGAGGTGAGCAGATGCCTGACAGCATATTTTGAAGAGGGGAGCTCTGTCATAATTCGCCATGATAGTGGCCATATAATTCCTACTCGATCTCCATATATTGACCAGATCAAGGATTTCCTGCAGCGATTCATATGAATGGTACGAACGCCCGGTTGAGCCAGATTTTGGAGATCAATTTTCTTGGTTGTGTAGATTTATACCCTTCCGGCAGTGATATAGGAGGCTTCCTACATACAATTTGACTTGCTATTAGGAATCTTGGATCCTGCTCCAAGGTTGCCCATTGTTTCTAACAGGAATGTGTGTAACCTTCAGGTACTCAGAATGGTTGTTTTATCTTGTTCAACTTCGGAGACCTTGTTCAAGAAGATAGTTAACCTTGAAATGAAGACCCGCAATTTCTCCTGTTCCATGTGTACTGTCAACCTCATTAAAGATGGGCTTTTCAGTCTTGTTGGATCTGTTACCAAAACGTTTTTAAGGTTCTATCAGATTGCCAGAAAAGTCGGAACACATTAAATTTGGGACTGTTGGTGGTTGAACATTAAATTCAAGCTTGGCAGGTCTCGTATGCAAACAGCAGTACCATCGATAGATAGATCATCCTCCTAAGCTGATGGCCCAGGCTTTTCTTCCAGATGTTACAGTATAGAGTCTCCCTATACACAGTGGTCATGATCTTTGCGAAACCGAGCCCTGACCTGGAGGCCAGAGCCCAGTTGAAATAATCCCCATCGACTCTAGAAAGGACTGTGCCTTTCACTGGTATACTTCACTGTGCACTTTCCACCAAATCTGAATGAATGAGATACGGCATAGTTTTGCCTGTCCCAACCACACCGAAGCACATAGTTCCCTGTTCACACACCCTGCTCTTTATTCCGCCATAAATTCCTCAACTGCAACACAATATCAGCAAATTACCAACCCTTCTTTCCTTCTGCTAGGTGAAGGGAAATTATGCTATGAATTCTGAGCTGTGACTAATCAGATCTAACAGAGTCTTTTGAACTTGAAAGATTTGCCGGAATAACGGTATGCAGAACCCACCCTTTCTCCCAAAGTACTTTGATGTTCTTAGTGAGTAATGATGCTGGATTGGGTACGTGGAATCATAATCATGAAGTTTTTCTGGATTTAGGTGCGCTGAGACCATAGACGTGCTATGATTAACGCGTCTGTTTGGGAAATTACTTGTAAACACGGCTGTGGCATGTAATAAACATGACAGTGGCATGAAGGGCTGTGATGTGCCTCTGCAACTATAAATTAAGGCACATCCTGGGTCTCATTAAGCTGAAGCCTGAAGAGGGACTCAAGCAAAGAAAACTAGTGGAGGAAGGATGTCGATCATCACGGAGGAAATCCGGGCTAAAGCTGAGGTCTACCACGGCGATGAAATATGCCAGGAGAGGTCGAAGTTCCTGCTCAAGGAAGTGGGACTACCCAACGGGCTGCTGCCACTCAAGGACATGGAGGAGTGCGGGTACGTTGAGGAGACCGGATTCGTGTGGCTCAAGCAGAAGAAGCAGTGTGATCACAAGTTCGACAAGATCAACAGACTCGTCAACTATGGAACTGAGATCACGGCCTATGTGGAGAAGAACAAGATCAAGAAGCTGACCGGTGTCAAGACCAAGGAGCTCCTTGTCTGGGTTACCCTCTGTGACATCTACGTCAATGATCCCCCGACTGGCAAGATCACCTTCAAGGCCCCGACGGGGCTTTCCAGGACCTTCCCAGTCTCTGCCTTCCAGATCCCGGAGGAGGAGGAGCCCGAGAAGGGTGCGAAGGTTGGCTTGGAGCACAACAAGGTTGCTGCTTCGGAGGTGAAGGAAGTCTAAATGGTCTCTGCAAATATAGAACTTGCAGAGGGCAACACTAAAAACTAAACCACTGCTGTCTCTGTCAGTGTCTGCTGAGGTTTCAACTATAAATTGTCCCCGAGTTTCATGATATCTCATGTTTCTCTGTGTTCTAAGAATGTCTTGTTAAAGTTTGTTCTCGGCTGATACCCAAATCGAGAAGATCTTTACGATGAGCATTCGGTATTTATGTGTTATGACCAAAATGAGCCCCCTACTTTTTATTGCATCAATCTCTCTAGTGTACGCAGCAATCTGAACTATGCCTAAGTTCGTACATCAAGTTGGTCCTGGCTGTGAGTTGCTTCGAGCTGTTTCTGAACCCTAAAGTCAGATGCAGGTAAATGTTAAGGTATCCATAGCTCGAAACCCATGAGTCATAATCACATGAACTTAACTATGTGATAGTGAAAGACAGCCATAAACTAGGAAGACGTATAGACATGGAAATATGAACTGAAACGGTACAACTGGCATTAAGGGAGCTTTCGGTGCCTCACCCATTTTTGTCAACTTACACCTTTTGATGAACAATACTAGAGGCTCTCTCCCGCAATTAGTAGCATTTGTATCTGCTGTCACGATCCTTTGTCTTGTTTTGTCACTGTTTCTTCTGGCCGTTGATCTATCTTATGTTGGATTCCGAGGCATAGGGTTATTGTGTTGTCAGTGTTCGAGCTTATTCATGACCTCGGACGACACCATCAATAAACGGAGCAGCCTGATCTCTACCCAACTTCTCTTGCTTACATGGCCATATTAAGCAAAATCTGGAATGAACCGTATAAACTTCAAATGATGGATGTAAACCGGGAATGAACCATATAAATCTCACAGGATTCTCATTCATGCCGCAGCTACTAATGTATTGTGCACCATTGAATCTTTCTCACCCATATCATGGAATCATTTGCTGGCCTCAAAGAACAGCTGCAGCACAGGTATACTCATGGAGTTTCACGACCAGGAGATAGAACTGAAACTCGTCCTTAATCACTGCAGCGTGCATGTGCTGGACCCGGAAGATGGGAACCGATCAAGGCACGAACCATCACTGCCATGGAGATGCTAAATGGGTTCAGTTCTTCTCCATCCTGGTGCATATCCAGTATGAAAAAGTGGCCACTGGAAGTGCAGCACTCAAAAGCACCGTTAAAAACAGGGAGTATATAACTTTTACCAAGGAAATAGTCTGCATTTTCTGGTCGGGTTTGACCTATCCTGGTGCATATCCAGTATGAAAAAGTGGACACTGGAAGTGCAGCACTCAAAAGTACCGTTAAAAACAGGGAGTATATAACTTTTACCAAGGAAATAGTCTGCATTTTCTGGTCGGGTTTGAGGTCAGAATTTTCTGTTACTAAAAAGGAACAACCAATGACTGCCGTCCACGTGTGTTGGCGATCTGATCCTGAACGCGCCTTCCCTCTTCCACCGGTAGCACCACCGCCTTATCCGTTGCTTGGAAAATTACATTTTCCCACCCTCCCGCCCCTCTATTCTCTGATGGCGCGGATTCTCGACTCTCTACCCCGCCCGAGTCAGCTTACCAGGGCCTCAGCTCTCCGCAAGGACCCGACCACATTTCCCTGTCGGATTAACTCGACACCAGTATCGCCCGCCTCCGCTCGGTGTCGCCCACTGTGCTGCCACGGCGAGACAACGGTAGCGCTAGAAATTCACATGCCGAAACCTTTATGGGCATTTTTTTTTTCCAATTTCGATGGACTCGTAGTTCTTGATTCTGCTTAATTTTGCTTCGCACTGGGAAAAAAAAGTGAGCTTGACAAAGATGGTGGATAAGCGATCAGCATTCCAAGACTATAACACCTCGAGTTAATCCGACCTAATTCTGCAATTGGCTCCTGTCATGATGTGAATGTCAAGTTGCCTGCTTGAACGCTTTCTGGTACTTATCTAAAGTAAATTATAAATTATGGAGATGTGATTTTGGTGAATTGACATCAACGCAGTGACTCTTAACAATTTCAGACATCTAAAGATTGAATCTTTGCATTGGCCGGTGGATTTTGAGCTCATGGTGAAAGTTGTTCTGGCCAAAAGTCTCCAAAACCATTAATTTAGTCCTCTGCTGCATTTCAACTGTGACCATCAGATTTGGGTTCTGTTATATGATAGGCATCTGTAAGCATCCTACAATAACATGGTTGAGTGGTTGAATTCACTAGCTCCTCTGCATTTATGCAAGCTGTAGTTCTGTTAACCTTCTAATGCATAATCAGACTAAAGCTTTTGCAGTTCCTAGAAGGAAAGCAGTTGCCTTGATTCTATCCGGTGGCATCTTCTCCCATCTCGTCTCTCATCAGCCTGCGTGCGCCCAACCCAGCTCTGCTGTGTTCAGAGAATACATTGATACCTTTGATGGCTACTCCTTCAAGTATCCTCAGAGCTGGATTCAAGTCCGAGGAGCAGGGGCAGACATATTTTTCAGAGACCCATATGTTCTTGATGAGAACCTCTCAATGGAGATGTCATCTCCTTCATCCTCCAAGTACAAGAGTGTTGAGGACTTGGGTCCCCCCGAAGAAGCCGGAAAGAAAGTGCTAAGACAGTACCTTACCGAATTCATGTCCACAAGGCTTGGTGTCAGGCGCGAATCAAACATCATTTCCACTTCTTCAAAGGTTGCTGATGATGGGAGAGTGTACTATCAAGTGGAGGTTTGTTGAAATCTGAAGCTTTCAAGTCATTTCCGCATTATAGAGTCTACTGGCAGTCACAGTTCAAGACCGTGCCTTTATGCTTTTGTCTTACCTCTTTCAGGTGAACATAAAGTCGTATGCAAACAACAATGAGCTGGCTGTGATGCCTCAAGACCGAGTGGTTCGATTGGAGTGGGACAGGAGGTACCTCTCGGTTCTTGGAGTAGAGAACAATCGACTGTATGAGCTTAGATTGCAGACCCCCGAAAGCGTCTTTGTTGATGAGGAAAATGATCTTCGACAGGTCATGGACTCCTTCAGAGTAAACAAGGTTTCAGGCTGATCCACCAAAGAATCATCTTCTGTCCTTATCTGCGAGTGCTTGTGAAGGGATCTGAGGGACTATTTTTCTCCAACAAGTCTTTTAGAGTGCATTGAGATTCGAGGGACTACTTTTCCTCCAACAGGAGTCCTTTAGCGTGCCTGTTTGCTGCTTCATTAGTACAAATTTGCCATTTTGAAGCTAGAGAAGCTGATTATTGGATCCATCTTAACGGTCATTGATCTCTATTTGGAATCCAATGTCCTAGCCACTATTGAAAAGTACTGTTGCACCCAAGAACTTTTGCCAGAGCTTGAGCATGAAAAATCTAACCCTGCAAAATTTCCTTGAGCCAGACATGTAACAACTGAAAGCTCATACAACAAAGTAGCTCTTCGAAGGAAGTCATTACCATAGATTAAATTTTGGCCTGCTGTGAATAATCACCATCATGACCTTGCTTATGAACAGCCCAGCTCGTGTGAGAGCTCGGAAACCTATGCCCGTACGATTCATTGAACTCTTAAGATCCAATTTATAGATTTTGCAGGTGAGCCTGAAATTATTTTTTATATCAAAGTGGCTTGTTGATCAAGGTTGCGCACACTGATAATAATGTCAACCTTGTTCACTCCAATACTTAAATTAATGATTTGACTAATTTTCCTATCAATTTTATTCTATATGTAGGTCATTTTATCAAACAAAGTACGATTTGATAGCTGGCCAAACAAATACCCGAACAAGCATTAGATTATGCTAACAGGGTGGGACGAGGATTCCCCGTGCTATCACAGGGAAAAAAACCATAAAGATTTGACAATTGGGTAAATAGTAATTTATTGGGGTTCAGAACATCCTGGAGGGTGTCTAGAATCTCGAAAGAAATGAGACAGGAGCCTGCATTTGTGGCAATGGAGGCCGTTGAAATGGGCAACACTAGATAAAGCAGAAGAGGCAGAAACATATCAGGCCGCGTAGTTACTCTGAGAGGATGTCTGTGTGGATATAACCGAAGCAGAGGGGATGGGGTCTTTGTCTTATCCTGAGCTTCCAAATTTGAGGAGGAGAAATGAAAGCCAGAGAAGAGGGGAGAAAGTATTATACGCACACGATCACAAATTCCTAAAAAATTATTGAACATCTGCCGAGCAAATCTTGTACACTTCTCTCTCTCTCCTCTTTGGTGAAGGAAGGGGAAGGAAATGGCAAGGTTGGTGGCAGTCCAGCACCAGAACCACCCTTCTTTCTCTCTGCTCCATTCTTCTTCCTTCTCCGATTTCAATGGCGCTCGACTCCACACCTCTATTCAGGTTCCTCTCTCTTCCTCCCATATCTCTGCAAGTTGATGCTTGATTCGATCATGAACTCTCGATCAATATGAAATTTTCTCAGCTGGGTATTGCTAAAAATGGATTCTTTGCGCCTTGGATTACGACTTTACAAGTCAACATGTGCCTTCTTCCATGAGGTTCTCCATTAGTCTCTATGGAGTATCACTGCCATCAATGATGAGAAGCTACGGCATTATCAAAGCTGGAAAATTTACAACAGCCCAAATTTCTTGTCTAGCTTACATTCATCTCTAGATTCTACTGTAGATATACATTGAGCTAACGTAGTTAGTAATCGATGTTCTTCTGGGAATGGATCAAAACCCATGCCAAGTTCGGAACTTCTGATTTCTCGTTCCAGATTTTGTGTCCTGAACCGTGACATGGTATTTGTGTCGTGCCATGCCCTTTTGGGGTGGATGACTGTGTGTGTACGGTTTCTTAATGATTCAAGTGTGAGAATTCCTGGGACTCTTTTCCATGTTGACCTTGAATTGTAACTGAAGCGTACAACGTGGTAAATTGGTAATCTGGTTCCAATTGCTAACACATGATTCATGGTTGCAGTACAAAAGAAAGTTTGTGCAGCCTAAAGGACCATTACATGTTACTGCTTCGGGCACCAAGAAGATCCTCATAATGGGAGGCACCCGTTTTATTGGTGTATTCCTGTCGAGGCTCCTTGTCAAGGAAGGCCATCAGGTACTCTCATTTTCCTCCTAACTGCATATTGATAGTGTCCAGGTGATGATGATGATGATCGTTTTATTATTCTAATCAGAATAAAATCATCTGATAATAATTGAACTGTGGTTCTGTTTGTGATGTTATTCTGAAAGGTAACCCTCTTTACCAGAGGGAAGGCCCCTATCACTCAACAACTGCCTGGCGAATCAGACAAGGATTATGCTGATTTCTCCTCTCAGGTAACTGATGTTCCATAAATTTGGAATTTCTCAGGTGCATTTGCCCTGAGTAGAGTGACTCATGTCGATTCAGACTTTGGTAAGTCTACTGACGTCCCTTGACTTGATATAGATATTGCATCTAAAAGGAGACAGGAAAGACTTTGATTTCGTGAAGTCGAGCATCTCAGCTGAAGGCTTTGATGTTGTTTATGACATTAATGGTATTAACTCAATAAAAGCTCTCTTTTTCACTTCTCTTGGTATGATGCTTTGTTATATTATCTGTTTCTGCTCCACTTGGAATGACACTTAATCCTTCCTGTGATTGCAGGACGTGAAGCTGATGAAGTCGCTCCAATCTTGGATGCCCTCCCCAATCTTGAACAGTATGCTCTATCCATCTCTTCCCCCTTATCCATTGACTCATAATAACTTTCTCGACCTTCAACAGTCTTTCGGATATTCTGCAGGTACATCTACTGTTCTTCAGCTGGTGTCTATCTCAAGACCGATACTCCACCTCACTACGAAGTAAATCTATTGTTCCTTTGCCTTAAACAGTTCTTATTTAGGCTTGCAAAACTATTGAAATTACCTAGGAATGGTTCCTTCACGGTCTATTGCTCTTTGATTTATTGTACTCGGGATTTCCGTGGAGTGGTTCCTTGACAGTCTTATCAGTTTCTTTTACCTTCCATCTGCTGTAAACAAGTATCCCATGCCTATCTTTTTAATCCATTTACTTTCTGATTGTAGGTCGATGCAGTGGATCCAAAGAGTAGACACAAGGGAAAGCTTGAGACAGAGAGCTTGCTCGAAACGAGGGGAGTGAACTGGACTTCTTTAAGGCCTGTTTACATCTATGGTCCCCTGAACTACAACCCGGTGGAAGAATGGTTCTTCCACCGCCTCAAAGCAGGCCGACCGATTCCTGTCCCAAGCTCCGGGCTGCAAATTACCCAACTCGGGCATGTTAAGGTTCGTCATTTTGTTTACCTGAAGCAGATTCCGTAAAAGGAACATATACAGGTGTTTGTGGCTTACATTGAGAGACAGAAGTGTGACGTGATCAATGGGGCTGTCCCAGGATTTGGCCACGGCCTTTGTTCAGGTTCTGGGAAATGAGAAAGCCAGCAAACAAGTATTCAACATTTCGGGAGAGAAATACGTCACCTTCGATGGTTTAGCAAGAGCATGTGCCAAGGTGAGCCTTGCCATTGTCTAGGTCCCGTAATCTGTTACGAAAAACTAGGCTGGCTGCGCTAGACACTAAAAAATGTTCTTTTTCACAGGCTGGTGGATTTCCTGAGCCTGAGATCGTTCACTACAACCCCAAGGAATTTGATTTCGGCAAGAAGAAGTCTTTTCCATTCCGTGACCAGGTAAGCCCAAGAAACTAGTAAGCATACTCGAAACGGGAATCCCACATATATATCGTTGCAACAGATTATCTGGAGGAAGAAGTCTCGAATAGCTGCTGATGATACGCATTCTATTCTTTTCTATTTCGAAATATGGTGCAGCATTACTTCGCATCAGTCGAGAAAGCTAAGTGTGTCCTGGGGTGGAAACCCGAGTTCGACCTTGTGGAAGGGCTCACGGACTCCTACAACCTTGACTTTGGCCGGGGGACGTATCGCAAGGAGGCTGATTTCTCCACCGATGATATCATCCTCGGGAAGAGCCTAGTTCTTCAGAGCTAAAGCAGATTCAACTATGTCCTCTGTCAACCCATCACAGCCATTTTTCTTGTCTGTTCCATTCCGTGTTCTCTTACCGTCCTTGAATCCCTTCATGTGATGAGCACATTCTGAAGTTGTTAACATGAGATTGGAAAGAAAGTCTGAGCTGCTTCATGATTGATATCTTTTGCTATGCTTCTCTGAAAAACTTCTTCTGGTTGGGCAGAAAACCGACAAGGATCTTTTTGGATCGCTATTGGGCCACGGAAGTTCCTCTCGGCCCAAATCTGTGGGCTCCTTGGGCCCAATGGGCCGTGATGGCAACGAGACAATTCGTCATGGATTCCCGGAGACAATTCGTCATCATCCTATAAAATTAATTTATTTTTAATTCCTACAAATAAAAAAGTAACCTAAAAATAATTAAATTTAATTGGTTAATATCACCAAGTAAGCATCGTCAAGTGATGATGCTGTTACATACAAGATTTCTCGGCATTATGGGAAATAAAATGTCAAAAATTGATGTGTCAGAAGATGAAATTAATGTACAGAATGGCAAAATTGGTGTGTAAAATGACAATTTATGTAAAAAAAAAAAAAAGGGGAGAAAATCGTCCATCTAATCTATGGAAAAATGGAAAATTACGAATAACGAGATCATCTATTTGCTCCAAATTAAATTTCTTCGAATGTGCAAAATTTACAATGCATGCCACCATTAAAATAGTGATAAGGATTGCGAAGATGCCTTTTTTTAAAGGAGGATATAAAATTTATTTTAGGAAGATTACAAATTTATTTCTTCCAAATTACTTGCCCAATTTAGAATTGAGCACAGATATCTCCATGCCTAAAATAAAGGAAAATTTTCTTTAGAATTCTTATACATTTTTATTTTTTGGAAAACTTTTAGATGGTCATACTTCACAGTGACGTGGTGAGAAAGAACTAATTAAATTATTTTGATCAGTAATAATTAAGGCAGCTTCTCCGTTGATTAACACTAATTTACTCGTTTCTTACGATTTGATTGGTATTTTCTCACGTTACAATCATCAAAGAGTTTCTCGTACGACATGATTAATCTTTTAAGGCTGTTGGTTTATCTAAAGTGAATCATGTATAACTTGACATTGCAAAAATGACAAATCTTATAGGACTTTCATTATAAATTTCACTTGAAGTAAATGTAGAAGAACTAATTGCTATGATAAGTCTGTGAACATAAAAGGTAATTGTTACCTCAGATTATAACTTGCTATCAGAAAATTCGATTTTTTGACTAATTTAGATTTATTCTATTAAATAAATTAATATCTAACATAGTCCCTCTGCAGCTTTAAAGAATATATAACCCTTTTGCGAGAAATTTTCAAGTGAGCCGAACTCATAAATGACGTGGTGAACTTAACCAGTGAATAATTGATACGTAAATAAATATTCAAATTATGCTTAAAAAATAATAATATTTAGGAATATAAAAAGTTGGTGTTGCGTTTACTGTTTCGGCTCCAACTTCAGCTATATATAACATGTTCTTGTCTAAGTTCATATCCACAACCCCAAGCCTTCCCAAACCCTGTGACTGCAGAATGACTACCATGGCGTCTCCTAGGATACCTTGCTCCGGGCTTCTGCCTCTCACGGTGATGGCTCTTGCCCTCTTCTCCGCCTCGCCGGTCCTCGGCGACCAGGCGACCGATGACCTGATCAACAGCATATGCTCGCCACTGCAGGCCGGGGATGACATCGGCTTCTGCAAGGCAGTGTTCGACGAGACCATCAAGGGCAATCCCGTGCCCTTGCGCGGGCTCGCCCGTCTCGTCCAGGCGGTGGCTGTGAACAACTCGAGCTATCACTACCTGTACATCCTCGATCAACTCACGAAACCGACCGACGAGGTCACGAAGAGAGTCCTCTCAGAGTGCAAGGACGCGTACCAGATCGTGGCCAAGATGTTCCAGCTGGGTTTCTTTGCTTTCCAGAAATCAAAGTACCAAGATACGTACGATTATGATCAGAAAACTGTCCGGGCTCAGAAGAGCTGTGAGACGACGTTTGAGACACCCCCCGTTCCGCCGGTGAATCTGATGGCCGAGAGGAACCGGCAGATGAGGATCCTCATCGCGATGTCCCTGCAATCCCTCTCCAAGCTCCTGCAGCCGTAGAAACAATCGATGAAGTTCCCGGCGTCGTGTTTTGTGGTGGCTGCTTGGGTTTCACTGTGTGTGGATCAGATGATTGATTAATCGATTGTGTTCAAAGATCTGCGTTCATATATGAAATTGTTTTAGTTTTCCGACAGAACTCGATAAGCTTGTGCCTAACCTGGAAGAAATGAAATTCAATAACTCTTAACTAATTACTTGTGCATTCACGGGAAATCTCAAGGACGATCGAAGAAGATCTAAGATCGATCGGCACTTCTGAGTATCGCATCGTTTTGCAGAATCGAACGTAGTGAGTGTGGTACTTTCGTAGATGAATTCCAAGTGAATCATATTTCGAATTTTTTTCACTGATTATTATAGGTAATATTCTAAACTGTGATTTGCTGCTGCCCCGCTTCCTTTTTGGCATGGCGTACATCTTGTAGATGACTGCGAAACTAGAAATAAAATGGACATGTTTCCTCGTACAGGTTGTTCTTTAACATAAAATCATCAAATTGGAGCAATAAAATATAATTATATCTCAATTACATTATGTAAATAATATTTTTTAAAACCAAACTGGACAGGCCGGTTGAACTAGGAACCAGAGACTAGGCCGGTCAGACTTCGTGGCTAACCCCACTTGCAAGGTAACTCGGCCCTGACTCAATTGAACCGGCCGGCCGGCTCATGAATGAACAAAAATAAAAGAGAGTCTGTCCGTTTTACCTTTGTTCTCCAAATGTTGATAAGGAGTTAATTGGTGCTTCCAATTGATGTGCCCCTTCAATTCTCGAGTCCGTACGTTCCTATTCTTCTCCTCCAAATGTTGAGCAGAAATTAATCAGTGCTTCTAATTAATGTGTTTCTTCCTATTAAGGGGTTGACTATGAATTAAGAAATTAAATCGTATTGACTCTGGAAATTTTTTGGATGAGTCAAGCCTTCATGAAGTTAGGATGTTCTTGGATATCAACGTGTAGCTTCATTTTGAACGATGATCTTCTTTTGTATGCATACCCAGGTAATATCCTTTAGTTTTTGCGACAGTCAGTCTGATTGGATCGTTTCATGAATTTTTCTGCTTGTAGCAGAGAGAGATTCTATCTTGAGAAGATGGAGAGCTAGAACTGAAAATTTTGACCGAAGAAATGCCTCCAATATAGTATTTTAGGTTACTACTATCAACTTCATATTTATTATTATTAAAAATCCGGTTCGACCCATCGTATCCACGGTTGAACCCATAAACTCAAGAACCCATACCTCGATCGGTTTCCGGTCCGATCTGATTTTAAAAACTATGATATAAATGGAAGCTCATACACAAGATAACCTAATCGACTTATTGATTGTATAGCAGGAGTTCCTGTAATCATCAAAATCAATTAGGTGATTCAAACTGGATACCCAGATAAATATTTAAATTCATAAGTAATCCTCTTTACTCGAAGGAAAGCATCTCCACGTCGATCTGTCTAATAGGTCAGCACAAAATAAATCCAAGAAAATTTGCTATAGTTATATAAAAAATGTGACTTGATCGCGATTGGATTAGAATAAGTTTCTCTAAGTCATAAGACTGAGAAATTTGGAAGTTTTGCTCAGATTATGCTAAGGGAAATGAGCAACTGACAATCTTCATTCGATGTCTTGGCGTCGAGGAGAATGCAGCTGCTGGTTTACGACTCAGAGAGAGTGGCAAGACAAGACCTAGCTTCATCTATGTTGTGGTGTTGAGGGGCTTGTTGCCCATATAATTAATGGAAAATTCTTAAGTGCGTTAAACTCGCTATAAACTATTAGAAGAAAATACAGATACTTTACCGTTACTTTATTAAAATAAAGTAACGTATAGTATTTTCTTCTAATAAATTATGCACCGAAGAATTTTTACTTCTGTAATGGACAACACCCCGCTAGTGAATAAACTTGTCCGAAATATGGAAATGAATGCAAGCAGCATAAATGTGGTGCAATTTGCAAATGGATGGTGTGGAAAAATGGTAACTACAGTTGTGCATATGTACATGATATTATAGATGTGCTTGATTTAATAAATAAATGGAATAAGGTGTTGTATGGTAACTATAGCTGTTTAAAACCAATTCTTAGCTATTAACATTAATTAATTTATTGAACTCGCTCCACAACTATTCTCTTTAAGAGAATGTATTGAGTTCGAATATTTTAAATGGAAAGAATTGGTTTATACTTGTGTCAAAGTATTTATTAGAAGTGTGCGCAATGCTTCGATTAGGAATAACACTAATTTGCTCATTTGTCATAATTTGACCGGTATTTCCTCGCGTTACGTGATAGGGTAAGATCATTTAGGAATTTCTCATGAATTATAATAGCTTTTGGTGGTGGTACTATGTCGACCGGGCCAACACTTGCACCGCCTATTTAGTTTATCTGATATATTCGCGTTGAACACGAATGGTCGAACATGGTATAATGGGATGGTAAGATTGCCTAGATTGTTGTCTAGTTCAGCAGAGAAAAAATGTAAATTGGTGACAACATATTCCTTTTGTGTTACCTTTGTTTGGTCGAACTTCAACTATATCACATTTTGTTCTCTTAGTTCCTTCACAGCCCTAATTCTTCCCTACCGCTGGGACTAGCTACCAGGTGACTAATATGGCGCCTCTTCTTAGGAAACCTTTCCCTCTCATGGTGTTGGCTCTAGCCTTCTTCTACCTAGCCTCGCCGGTCCTCGGTGATGCAGCATCGACTGAGGTCCTGATCAATGCCATATGCATGCCGTTGCAGGGCGACAGCGAATTCTGCAAGGGAGTATTCCATGAGATCCTCCGTGGTGGCGGCACGGACTCGCACGGCCTCGCCTACCTGGTCCAGAAGACGGCCACCCTCAACGCGACCCTGAATGGGATCTACATCCTGAACGAGCTCGGGAAAGCAACCGACAAGGCCACGAAGAAGGCACTGTCGGAGTGCAAGGACGCGTACGACCTCATCCTCAGCCAGTTCCAGCAGGGTTACGCAGCTTTCCAGGGGTCCAAGTACCAGGATACGTACTTTTACGATCAGAAGGCGGAGGCGCCCCGGAAGAGCTGCGAGACAACGTTCAAGACCCCGCCGGTCCCGCCTGTGGATCTGATGGCCGAGAGGAACCGACAGATGGGGATCCTCATAACGATGGCTCTGAGCACTCTCGACAAGCTCATTCATCCACGGTCCAAACCCTAGAACAGCCAAGAAGTTCATTCTTCGTCTGTTATGTTTGCGGTGGCTGCTTTGCCAGGTGGAGATGGGATTGATCCATCAATGCGTGCAACAGATTACTTACAAATGAAACACAACCAACAGATTCCGATAGTTGTCTTAGTTTTTCTTTTTCCAGTTAATAGGTCGTAGTTTAAACTCTATGACATGGATTCCTTCCATATTCTTTAACTTAAATAAGATATCGCGTCCAAGTTATATGAAAAGGAATGCGAAAAGCTAAATTCTAATTATATTGATTAAATATTAGAATAATCTTGGATACTAGATAAGAAAATCATCAATTCAACAAAAAAAAAATCAAACTAGGGCAAAAAAGAAAAATATAGCTTTATCTCAATTGCATGTATATATGAAAGTTGAAAAAAAAAATTAAGTATAAAAAAAATGCAAGTTGAAATAGAAGAGAATCCAGTCCATTTATCTCTCTGCTATAGTCAAATTCGGTCAAATAGCGACGTTCAAATTGGAGTTTTATTTATTTTTTAAAGATAAACTTTATTGTCATTGATAATCATCTTAAAAGAAAACATTAGAGATATTAATTTACCAAAGTAGGAAATGAAATATTTCAAAATGATATAATCAATATAATTTTAATCACATTTTTAGGATATTTGGTATCAAAATTTAGAGATTATTATACATCTGCTGTAAATGGTTTGGAAATTAGATACACAATTCCTTTTCTCCGAGGCAGTGCATGTCAATTTGGAACATCAAATCATCAAATGGATCAACAAATGATAACCCAGTTCCAAGCCCTCAACAATGCAACCAATACCCACCTGTGCATCACGAAGCCGAAGGACCGGATGCCTCCAGTCCCCGAGAAGAAAGCTCTCGGGCGAGTGCAGGACTGCCTACCCGCTCATCTCGAGCCAGTTCCAAGATGGTCTACCGAAGTTCGAGCAAGGAAACTGTCAGGATCTGCACGATACCGAGAGGATAATGCCCTGGGTGCAGAGAGCAGTTGCAGTTCGACTTTCAGCACGCCGCCTTTCCCGGGGAACCTGTTGGTCGAGCGGAGCCGGGAGATGATCAGGATTCTCATCATAATGGCCCTCAGCATCTCATGGACCTTATCGGGCAACCTTGATCTTTCATTAGCTTGCTATTGCATCCAAGCATCTGATATCAATGAAAAAGATCAATTCTTTATAAGAAAATGAAAAAAAGAAACCCGACTATCCCTTCCATGAAGTCTAGTCTGCACTTGTATAACATTTCGGGTCGGTTTACTCAAGGTCGTTGTCTCTTATCCCCAAGCTTCAAAGCGTAAAAAATGTGGCTTTGTTTTTTTTTTTTGCTGGGTAAATAGTAATATTATATATTAATAAAGCCAAAACGGCATTACACCTTGCGTTTAAATGTTATGTGACCGATACAGCCACCTCTGTCTTCTGGTCGGGTTTTGACAGCGTGCCTATCTGAACTTGGATTCAAGACTGAATCGAGAACGAGACAATGCAGCAGATGAGTGGATTCAACTGTCCCAAAAATTGTCTGCTCATGCTCTATCCATGGGAGGACGTTTATTCCTCACTGGCAATGTGCTAGTTCCACAACCTTATGCTGCTTGATTAGTATAATGTTAAAATCATGTGTAATTGCAACAAAAGCATTCCGCAATTGCACTGGAGAAACGGATGACATCGCAATTACATGCAAATGATTTTTAATCTTCACGCAGAGATGCCCGTCCTTAATAGAATTTACTTCCATTTGCGTAAACCGTAGCTTCCCTGACCAGGGTTCTTCATTATCTTTTCCGGGTAGAGGGTAGGCTTTGGCCAGGGAGAGTAATAAAGGGGTTGTGAAGAGAATCGGACCCGGTCCTGATATAGAATGATGTCACTACATTAATCTCCAAATCCGAATTGCTGAAGGCAGGCAAGTGACAAGTAGTGAGCAATAAATGGCAATTCAAAAGTTTCCAATGGCTAGGAAAATGTCAGAGTCAAACATGGCAGCCTCATCCTATGGGAGGAAACAGGTGGTAACATTAATAATAATACATCCTTCCTCCTTCTCTATATTAGCTGGGCCTGCCCAGTGTCTCCTCCACCGGGCATCGCTTTCTTCTGGAGTTCCCTGCGAACCATCTCTCACAAGTCACTTCGGTTCATGGAGCATTACCGCTCGTGCTCTTCCTCGGCTTGCCGTTTAGCAGTCATTGTCTTCATTTTCGTTGTCATCTCACCAATCCTCTGCAATGCGGAGACAACTCAGGACAGGATCAAGAAAATCTGCTTGCACACTTATGTGGAGGAGGAATATGTCTTCTGCAGCAGGACCTTCAACGAGCACATCAAGAGCCCGGACACGGACATTCTCGGACTGACACGGATCACAATCGAGCGTTCCCTCCACAACGCGACCAGCACCCACAACCTTGTCCTAGGATTGCTCAAAGATGCAAAAGGGGCGATGAAGGATGCCCTTGTCAAGTGCGAGAGCTCTTATAGGACTCTGATCGAGTCGTTCCAGCTAGCCTCCTCGTACTTCAGCCAGGGGGATTACCAGAAAGTGATCGATGCCGAGAGCCCTGGCCCCCTCGCCCAGGACAAGTGTGCTTGGAGCTTAAGTGGGACTCCACGGAGCGATTCCTTGGATTCCTTGGTGGAGAGCAACCGTGAGATGAGGGTTCTTGTTTCCATGTCACTAGTCACAGCGAATTGTATCGTAAACCCGTGATGCCCTGGCCATTCCTCCCTCTCGTTTTAATTTGTTTTAGCAGTGTGCAAAAGTGTGTGTCGGTGAGACTTCCATGAAAACTGAAGGATTGCATGAATAAAACATGAACCCCTGAGTGCTTGGTACTCCACCAGTTTTTCTCCAGCATCCACACAAGTGAACCACATTATTTGGGGCACAAATACATGTGAAACATCTCGTCGAGAGTAGAATTTGATATTGGACAAATAAAATGAAAATTCTGGGAATATGCGAGGAATGGATGACACATCCTATCAGCTTCACCTTTTGGATTGGCTGAAAGGCTCTGTGTTTCTCTGCTCAACCCATTCATGACCCTTTTGTTGTTCCTGCTTTTTGGTTAACTGCTGCACTCTTGTGATCCTCCTGGGCTAAAAGGGATCATTGCCCGTAGAGCTCTGCTTATCTTCACAAGTTTGGCCAAATTGTTTACATCTCATACAAGTCTGAGGAAGCCATTGGGCCAAAACAGGCATCTCTACCACAGCACCATCGTCAATATCCACTTTGATAACCTATAGCAATTTCCTTTTCCACATCCACTTCAACAGAGAAAGTCACAGTCAAGATGTGTTTTCTGTAGTGTCCCTCTGTCCATACTGGCACTATCAATATAACTGAGGCTAGTACATTGTACAGATTCAGGGGGGAGGTGGCTGCCTAGAACTATCCACGGTGGAATTTTCCCCGCGTTCAGATCTCCTACCGTGAGCAGGGAGAGGGGTTCCACTTTTGTAACAGCAGCTGCTTTGTTGCCTATCCTCCACGGACCAGAATCAAATGCACATTTCAGTGTCCTTTTGTTTGTGAAATGGAAAAGAACAGCTCAGCTCTAGTGGAGGTCGTTACTGATTCTTGTTTTCCCCATAATTAATCTGGTCACAGCCGCAATGATCTGGTTATCAGTTACTACTTGGAGGAGGGAAAAGAGAACAGTGTCATGTTCCTTTTGTTTACAATATCAAGTTTTGTTAGAAACATTCCATCACCACGGCCTATTAGCTCAGTTGGTTAGAGCGTCGTGCTAATAACGCGAAGGTCGCAGGTTCGAGACCTGCATGGGCCATTGTATTTTTGGTATTCTAGACGTTTGAGTTTCAGGTCTTTTCTCCATCTTTTTTTTAATCTTTACTCCATTTTCTCGAAGAGGAAGAAGAAGCGGCATGGTTTCGTTCAAAGATCCCTCATTTCTTCTGCTGCAGTGACCCAAAAGCAATACGTGGTGCTCGGTGTCCACACTGGAATTGAACCGCATCGGTTTCACCTACCCAGGAAATCAACCGTCACCCTACGCTCGGTTCCAAGCCTCGATGGATGATTTCCCACTCACTCTAAACGCAGGCGATGGGCTGCCTGCTGGTTGGATCCTGCAGGCCAGGGTCGTTCAGCTTTCTGATATCTAACAGTCACCCGAATGCCCATTCTTTTTCCTGATTTAAGTTCGAAGCAGCTAGAGCTACGGTTTTCAATGCCACCAGAAATGGATATCAGTTGAAACGGAAAATGGGTGCTGTTGATTGTGGTGTGCAGTCGACGAGAAAGATCATGGAAGAGTAACTGAGTTCATGTTTGTTAGTATGCATCAAATCTCCCTGAGAAACGAGCTGAGCTGAGCCTAAAATACTGAATTCTGGTAAGTGTATCCTTCACTGTTTGCCAACTCGGAAGAAAGAAATGCATTCTCTTTCCAAGCTTCAGACTGGGAGCAGAATTCTGCGATGTACTAGCAATGAAACGTTTCTGTCATTTACTGTTGGTTTATCCAAATAGATAACCCTTCTGAAATTCGTCTGATCATTCATTTACCTTCGAATGAAGACTCGAGCTTGATGGTGAGATGATACTGTGCGGTGCTGATTGTAGGAAAAAACCACAAGTCGAGTGACATTGGAAGGTGTGGCACGCATCGTCCTCGGAAGATCAGCCTCTACACATCACGACTTTGGCATCCTCGGGAGATCTGACTTATGCTGGAGGCGAGGTGATACATTCGTATCATTCTGTTAGGAAATGAATCAGCAACCGAGATCCCACATTATTGATTAGTGGGCATATTCTATATTAATAAGCATCTCCAAATCTGTCACCTCTGTATTCTGCAAGGAAAGTTCCCTTTCGTTTGTCTGATACCTTGTCGGATCAGTTCTCAATGTGCTTCGTTGATATTGTGATTTCTGTTCAAATGGATATTTCCGAGCAGAACATGAAGATTTGAAGGATTTACCATTCTTACATTTGCACATGATTCGATACGTCTTGAAAAACTGTTCGGAAAAGAATTACCACGAGACATCAAAATAATAGATTGGTAGAACGGTGAGTTGGGGTTGGGGGGACTACACCTTGTCTCTTTCTGAGTCAGTCACTCAACATCAATATGGAATGTTAAAAACTCCTCGAGGATTATTCGAGATCTACACGGTAAAATCAATCTGTAGTATAGTAACATTAATATAACACAAGCAGGAAAAAAAATTGTACGGAAATTCTCCAAGACATGTCGTAGTTCCATTCAGAATCCGACCGCTACTCCCCGCAAAGAATGTGGACAGCTCAAGCCTGCAAAACCGATAAGAGAACCAATCAATACGCATCATAAATGCTGAAGACTCATCAAATTAGCAGGACGATCAAATTCAAGATGGAACCAAGGCAAGTGGCACCGTTTTAATGCCTACCTTGCTAGCAATGTTGCTAGAGAGCCAGTCCAGACCCTCATAGAGCCCTTCACCAGATGTCGCACATGTGCTCTGAATGTACCTGTGTCAGCGTTGCAAATTGATGGGCATTAGCATGGAAGATACACAAGTTGGAAGTGATTGAAGAAAATGTAGTTACACTAATAAATAAATGAGAAAAAAGAATACCAGTGACGCTGGCGGAGAGAGTGGAGACCGAGCTTGTCAGTAATCTCAGCAGCATTCATGGCATTGGGAAGATCTTGCTTGTTGGCAAACACAAGAAGCACCGCATCCCTCAATTCATCCTATCAGAGAGATTAGCTGAGCAAATATGTGGGACTGAAAACAGAAAATCATAAAGAACGTAAGAACGATAATGCTGCCCAACTTCATTACCTCATTTAACATCCTGTGCAACTCATCCCGCGCCTCAACCACACGGTCTCGATCATTGCTGTCAACCACAAAGATAAGCCCTTGGGTGTTCTGGAAGTAGTGTCTCCACAAAGGACGAATCTACATGCATCAGCCAACACAATTGAGCATCAGATAGGTGCCTAAGAAAGAGATTTAAATCATGAAAGCTTTCAACCAGAAAAACGTCATGCAAGCTTGCAAAGAAATTCAGGGAGTGGAAGCTAGGCATAGAGCTGTAAGTGTGGAGTTCCATTCAAAATGTGACAATAATAAAGTGGTCTGCACAGGTATGAGAATATGTTCACCACAATATGGAGGGCTTTCCACTATTTGCTAAATGGACAAGCACAAGCCATTGTGGTATATATGTAGCTTATGAATTTGTTATGTACTGATGGAAACACATCTAATCAGCACAAGACCGTCCATAAGCACATCAAACGCCAACAAATACCATGATATATCCCTAAAAAGAGTTGGTCCTGAGAACATTATGTGTGGAAGCAGATGTATGTCTGCCACAACATGGATAGCCTTCCCTGATAGAAACATGGGAAAACTGAAAGACGAAGCAGCCCAAGTGGATCTACCTTACGTTTTTGTTGTGTGCTGATAATCAAGGTGCATCAGCACAAGACCGTCCAAAAGCGCATCAATTAACATTTTCTTTGAATGTATAAGCAAATTAATTAACATTTTTTTAACGTATAAGTAAATCAATTGACATAGAAATATAATATCATCACATTGTTCATTCACTTGTCAACGGACTACATAAGCATGTCAAAACAAATAGGCCAGCTTTGAAATGCCACATACCTTGTCCTGACCCCCAACATCCCACACAGTGAAGCTAATGTTCTTGTACTCCACGGTCTCCACATTGAACCCTGAAAACAATGTGCGAGTAAGGAAAAATCGGAGAAGAATGGAGACAGAATGAAGAATAATAGATCAGATGACCAAAATATTTGCAGAGTCACTTTGAAAGACACACGCTTGCCAGAGAAACATACCGATTGTTGGAATAGTGGTGACAATTTCCCCCAGCTTGAGCTTGTACAGGATGGTGGTCTTACCAGCGGCATCAAGACCAACCATAAGAATTCGCATCTCCTTTTTGGCAAAAAGCCGACTGAACAGCTTGGTGAAAGAGAGCCCCATGTTTTACGTCACGGGAATCAGCAAACTTCTGCGGATTCAAGCAGACCCAAATCAGAAAAGAAGTAAAGAATCCAACAAGCATATGCTTGCATTAACCATAACGTTTTGATTTCAACAGAACCATTAACTAAAATCAAGATCTGTCACAAAACAACAAGAATCAATCGGCCTCTCACTTTCCAAATAGATCTGTGGACAAAAGCTAGAGAATCGCCCAACTAATGTAAAATGGGTTGGGCAAACGTAACGAGAAAATGAAGCACACGAGAAATCAATCCTACAAAGCATCAGATCTGATCTAAAGCCAGACTATTAGCACAAACCGAACAGCCGACAAGCCATGGCTTGCAAAACAACGAAACAACTGCAGAAATTTGGCCGTGCAGAGCCAGATCTGAAGAAGAGAATGATACTTGACGAGCAAGTGAACGGATCCACAAGACAACAAAACATTCGATGCATGCAAATCTAACACCAGACCCAGAGATAGAGATCGAAATCTTACAATGGCGTACGGGTAGCTGGGAAAGGAGGGCCACACCGTATGATGCTGCCCTAGCTAAAGACGTCGATGACCAAATAGAGGAGGCGACCAGTGGTCCTTTTATAGACGGTCGACTACAACGGAGGTCTAACGGCGTCAGCGCCCCGGAGGGGTGGCTGCCATTGAGATTCTTTCTCATGTGGCTGGCTGCACCGTTAGAACAGGAATTCCCGGGGTCTCTCGAGTTTCAATCCCTGAAGTTGACTTTTCCGTTGGCTGCCTGGGCGAGGCCCAGCCCATCTAAAGCATTGGGCTCGGCAGTTTCACGAAGAATGGATTCCATTGTGACCTATTGGATCTGAGCTCTGGGCTTTCTTCAGTAAGTTCACTGCGTTTTGGAATTCATCTTCTTTCCGCCATTGACTTTTCTTCTATATTGACTCATTTTGACTTAAAAGAAAAACACCCTAAATTCTATATATTTACTGATTCTTATAAATGAATTTTATATATTTTAAAGTGATAAATCAAGTCATATATGTGTCACGTCAGCTTAAAGTGACGAAAATGACTTGATGTTGTAACGCGAATAAGATACAAAACTTAACTTATCACTTTGAAATAAGAATTAACAGGGTCCTATATATCACTCTCTTTTGACTTCCATTTCATGCTTGAAATCGGATAGTTGCCATTGGTACCGTTGGTAATGTCAGGCAACTGGACTCCTCAAGCTTTTCTCGTACTAGGAATATTGAGAATGTTAAGTGTCGTTCAATTGCCTCATGGAACTAGGTCATCGCAGGGTACTCTTACGACGAGAAATGAGTGTTATTGCTGTTACTTTTAAAAATAATTTACGATAAAGGATATGGTGAATAATTCCATCACTACCGGAAATTAATCATATCTTGAAGATACAGTTCCTTTTAAATGGTTCACTATGTCCAAAACGGAGGCAACCGCATGTTGAATATATAGTTACAGAACCGCATCTTCAACATGCGGTTGTATACTTGTTCCACCGGTCAAGATGGCATTATTCAATAAACAATAGAGTAAATATTTATTGTGTAATACATAATGAGTTCATTTTATAAATCTTTTTCAGATCGTTACATGTGTAAACTTTTTTCAAATTTTTAAGACTAAAATTTACAAGTGTCAACATTTAAATAAACGAATTCTTCTATGTCTGACATTGAGTATTTACTGCCAAAACTTACGTGTTATAGTAAGCTTGTTTTATAAATCTCTCTCAAATCTTTATACTTGTAAAACTTTTCCAAATTTTTAATCGTAAATTTTACAAGTATCAACACCTGAATGATAATTTATACAGCGAATTCTGATGTGCTATACATTCAATATTTGCTCAAAAACATTAGCAAACATTCATTGTATTCACATCAGAATTTGTTGTATAAATTACTATTCAGGTATTGAAATTAGTAAAATTTACTATTAAAAATTTGAAAAAAATTTACACGTATAAAAATTTAAAAAAGATTTACAAAATAAACTCGTTATATATACACTCTAAATAGTTACTCTACTGTTTATTGAACAACCCCATCTTGATTGGTTGAACAATGCGGTTAGCTCCTTCTCCCGCCTGCCTCTCTGTGGCTCGTTTTTTTTTTTTTTTTTGTCGCCAGCCACGGTATCCAAGCAGGCCCCACCAGCAGTGAGATGACATCTTTCAGCCAACCATACTTGACTAATCCGTTGGTCGCCCCGGGTCGCACGCCTGGCAATGGCGGGTGAGGCTCCCAAGAGGGGTGTCTGCGTACGTGAGGTCTCGAACCTGAGACCTCCTTAAGCGGCACCGAGCTGCTTACCACTCGGCCCACCCCCTCTTGGTCTCTCTGGCTCGTTTTGGACATGCACCGAACCACATCTTGAAAATACGGTTAATTTCCGGTAGTGGTGGAATTAGTTTTTGCCATACCATTTTTCGCACATTATTTTTAAAACTGACGGCAAGCACATTCATTTCTCCTTGCGAGGACAGCAGGCCTCAAGAAGCCTACCAGCTGTTCGACAAAATGCCCCAGAGAAACACCATCTCTTGGGATGGGTTGATGTCAGGGTACTCCAAAAATGGAATGGTCATCTAGAAAGATCTTTTACGAGAAGTGTGAAAGGGATGTGTTTCATGGACTTCCCATGATGGGGGTACATGACAGAGGGGATAATATCAGAGGCAGGACACTTTTTTCTGGAAAATACCCGAATAGAATATGGTTTCTTGGAATGTGATGTTGAGAGGGTTGATCGAAGACAGTAGCTTGATGAAGCTCGGTGGCTTTACAATATGATGACCTCAAAGTTGCGGTTGCTAGAACAAATATTATTGGTGGGTATCGTCTGGCAGAAACGAGAGATTTTTTATGAGATGTCCTGCAGGATTGTGATTTCTCAGACCGCTATTAATAATACAGGGTATGTGCAGAATCGGCAAGTAACTATGGCAAGGAAGCTTTTCAAAATGATGCAGGGGATGAATGAGGTTGCACCCAATGTGGGAGCATAAACCACCGAGTGAAGTCTGCTTTTGCCTTTGGTGCAATGACTCTCGGACTCGGGCAGAGCGGAGGTGTTTTCAGAACAAGGGAATTATTTGACTGGGTCAGAGAGAAAGGTCTATTAGAGGAAAAAATTTGAATTGGATGCGCTTGACTTGTTCGCTACGATGCAGAAAAAGGGAGTTAAACCAAGTTCCCTTCCCCGATAAGCGTTCTTTCTGCTTGTGCTAGCATGGTAAGTATTGGTATACATGCTCAGTTGGTTAGCTTCTTTATCTCATCTTGTCATTCAACTAACAGTGGCAGCTCGTCATCCAGGCTGTACCATCTAATTGCAGGTGGCTTCGGCATGCTGAAAGATCTTTTCGTAAATAAGTGGTCTTGACTGGAAGATAAAATATATCTTTGCTTGACTTGCAAATGTTCAGTAAGTTCTTCATTTGAAACTTTGCTGCTATCTTCAACTGTGTTTAGCACAGGGGTATCCTTATGCTCCTCTAATGGCGGCTTATGCAATTTCATTTGCAGTCTGCTGATATGATCTGGAAACATGAAAAATTAGTCGCAACTGCTCGGCGTCATCCAAGTGTGCACTGGTCAAGTGTAGATGGCAGTTGAATTATCCGGTACCGCTCCAGCCAATTCGAGTCTTTGCTTGTGTAGTCGTTGGGAAATGAGTGGGGATCCAACTTGCACAATAATATCTGCTGCACGGTCTGATCGAATTATTATGAACGGTCCCTCCCACGTGATGGGACGGCAGTGGTCCACCGGCAAGCTCGTTCTGGAGTTGACTGCTACCCATTCCAGTAAGCTTTTTTTCTTGGACTCGTCTTCTTTTCATTACTTCCACGGCCACCGTGCTTCCAGGCGCTTGCCATTGATGCAACCGGAGAATTCTCTTTACGTCGCTACTGATTCCTCTTATGATAATTGTTGGGGAAACGCAATCTCTCCGATACTGTTCGTGGGGTCTTGGGATATCCCGAACGAGATAATAAAATTAGAAATTAAGAAACTTGACACCGGATATATATGGAAAAACTCTCAACTCCGAGGAAAACAATCACAGACAAAGTAAGAAATTCCGCTATATCATATTAGGAGATTACAATCTTCAATGATATCACTAATCCCAAACCCCGTTACAAACACCACTCAGGACAGGAAAGAGTCACAACCCAATCTTTCAAGTTCTCACGCCTTAGCGTTATAGAGAAGTTTATCAAAAATATCTTTCACCAAATTCTCTCACCTGCGCCTTAGGGCCTAGGATTTCACAGAACCGAGACACTCTTTCACAACTTATATGGGAATCTATTTATAGATATAAGACTATATCCTATTTGATATCCTAAAAAATATTCTCTACATATATTTTCTAGATTAAATAGATTACGAACTCCAGTATATCATATTCAAATGAGAAAACAATTATCCACAAAATCCCCTAAGTATTTACTAAGATTTTGTCCAGGATATTCTGTACTTTCAAAAAACCGCGATCTTGACCACTGATTGCTGTTCGCACATATCTCGTATCTTGAATATGATCTCCAACTCGTTATTCAAGCCCCCGGTCTTCGAGTTCTGGCTTATACCGAGACATATCCCAACAATAATAAAGTTACGGGAGATAGTGCAATTCTCGACCTGGTCTGAGCAGGTTTTGAGTTTGATTCTCTTTCAGGAATAAGCTTCTTCATAAACCGAAAGGAAAAAAATTGAAGAAAAAAAGAAAGACAGCAACGCAACATCACAAAGACAGCTTCAAGTCCAGCCCATGGCTATCCTCCGGCTGCTTCCCTCCTTTATTTTCTCTAGAGTCCTCTTCAGAATATCCACCTTCTTCGCTCACCGGCGGAGGTGGTCTGCTGCTGCCAGACGGGTTTCCCTCTTCTGCAAAGTCTTCGGGTTTGAACTTCGGTGTCCAACCCTTTGCCTTCCTCTCGTTGGGATCGGAGGATTCCTGCGGAACAGGGTTGCTCCTAATGAGACGTTCCCGAATGTCCCGGGTGCTCCGAACCAACGCGAAGAACTCTTCCATCTTTGCTTCCTCGTCCTCCTCCTGCCGCCGTTCATCCTCCGCCGCCTTCCTCCTCTTCCTATCCCCATCCATGGTCCGGTTCGAGATTGAACCGTGCTTCGAGAAACCAATAGAGAATGAGAGGAAGGAAGATAGGGAAAGATGGCAGCTGATCTCTGAAGGGAATCCGTCCTAGCCTCTTCTTTTATAGCAGACTTCACGAACCGCAGCCGTCTGATTCGTGCTTTCGTGGGAATTGACAATAATAGCCCCATCATCTGGTACACGTCACCCCTCTGTGTTGTGTTACGCGGGGGGTGTACTGGGAAAACGGAGTGACCATCTCGTCACTTCTATGTCGGAAGCTCTCTGTTCAAACACCAAGCAAGCGAAATTCAATTTGAACTTTTGCATGTCACGTGCGTTTTAGTTTAAATAAGTTCAAATTGGATCGTAACTGATTTTGATACTGGCCAGTATATTGGTCGACTAGTCATGATTCAATCGATGTGTCCTTTTTCCAAATTTGGAGTTATCGGTACAGATAATCTCTTCGTGTCCTGTGCCAAAAATGTAGTGTGGTGGATCCCGTCCGTGCACTTGTTAAATTGTTAAGATCATTAAAATTTGCTGCAGACCCAAAAGAGCCCAAACTTGTGGAATTGTGAGCTTTCATGGACCCATCCCCACCTAACATCATTCTCATCCAAGAATAATGTGCAAAGAATAGTCCAAATTGGCCGGTCGAAATGATTCGATACATCTTTCTCTTTGAACAAGATCTTAGACCCATATGAATAGGTCCAGCTTCTTTATATATATGAAATGAAAGAATAGGCAGCTGACCATTTATGTATATTACATGGTACAGCCTGCCAGGGTAGGAAAACAAATGATACTACACAAACGGAGAAACCAAAGCAGAAAAATCAGTATGGATCGGTTGAGATGGTCTGATATATCTTTCGTCTAAATACCAGACGGTGGTGCTTGTGAAAAGGAACAAAAGCAGGGAAAGTGGCAGCCGACGACGCAGAAGAATAGTCCGACTCCGATGGCTCGCTTTTGGAAATTTTATCAAAGTTTTTCTTCCCCTTTGGAACACTGAATGACAGGTGGCCATATTATAGGAGAATCGAATATTAAGTACATCCATGTTACGCTTTTGAGCTTATGGTGACGAGTCGTCACGGGGGAAAAGAGTGAAAAGTGTCAGCCTTTGGCAGAGATCCATGGGTAGCTTTAAGAAATTATCGTAAAATGTTGTGTAAATTTTATCGATTTGATCAATTCCTTAATGATCCATCCATCCATACATTTACTGTTCCTCTACATTTTGGGTTGGAAATCGGTTGAATAGATTAAGTATTCGAGAGTAGAGAAAAGAGAATCGGACACCAAATATACATGGTTCGGGACAGTGGGATGCCGTCCGTACGTCCACGGACAGATCAGGAGCAGCGATGTTCACTACGAGCGGCGAACAATGGCGGAGTACAGAAGAACCTGAACCCTAACCTCACGGAATATAATGAAGAGCCCTACTGCTCACGGCCCAATCCCTTCGCTTCCGCCACTAACTTGCTTTGGTATCCACAATCGAGTTGCACAAAATTTTAATTGGATTCGGGTTTAAACCACAAAAAATTCAAAGCATATCTAACATTTCGTCCCCTTAAACTCGATTCCTAGTCTATAAGCAACCCGATCTTGACTTGTCTGTGCACCCGCGATTCCCCCCTTCCCCCGCCCTTTTTTTTTTTGCAGCTTTTGAATTTGGAATTGATGAGGGAACAAGTGAACTGGTGGACTCTGTCGTGTATTTCCTTCTTCTACGTGCGCATGCATTTCTATTGTTTGCCCTAAAATATACGAAGGCCAGTGAGAGAGAAGAAAGCGATTCACCACTTTAAAAGTTTACCTCATCGCCATTGTTTGAGTGATGGTGTGCATTGAAAAATTCACAGATGAATCGAGTTCACGGATGATATAATCGCTCTGACCAGCGATCGCTCAACACATCGACAAAGTATCACATCGCTCGAGGAAGGAGGATCGGTACGGTGATACGGTTCTTAACTTGATGTCAGGAGGTGTTAGGTTCAATTCTCACCGGTGAGATTTCCATCTGTAACTGGAGTACAGTATGGTATCTAATATACTGGTTATTGAAAATTAGCTTAGGGTGATGGCTCATTATATCCTACGGAACTACAATAGTGAAATGAATACGGGAAAAAAGAGATTAAAGAGGTACAGAAAGAATTTCACTGACGAGAATTGAACTCATAATCTTATAAGATCGCAGGTTAAGAACATGTCAATTACACCTATCCCTCGCATTTCGCATCCCGCCCACTTAGTGCAGCCCATCACATTGGTCGATGTTGTCTGGAATCCTGTGGGAAATATCTTTATTGCGATTTGAGGCATGAAACTGTATCCATATCTATGTATGTACGGCCCAAACTAGTCTGGCAAAACCTAGGGGAAAGCAAAGCATGCCCACGCCCCCAGTTTGCTGCCCAACATGCGCGTGAACAAAGTGATACATGCCGAACATACGGCTCACGTCTCTTACTGGAGAACTTGTCGCATGTCACAAAAATATCACGTCAGTAGTGTTTGGTGGTGTCACACGCTAATAAGAATTAGTCATATTAACATGTTCATTCAAACATTTTCGAAAAAATAAAAAACATCTAAAAACCTAAATAAAACCATAAAAAATCTGAGAAATCCTTAATAAAAAAGAAGAAGAAAGAAACCTCCTGGTCTTGTATTTTGGATCAGTTGAGGTACACTGGTCCAAATTGCACCAAGCATGCATTGGACAACAATTCCATCCATAAGGAGATAATGAGTGATATATACGAAAGAATTTAATTCGCCGTGACCCAAAACATCGCACCTCTTTTTTCCGGTTATAAAGGACGCGATTGCTTCCAATTTCGGGAGTGAATTATGCTCACAATTAATTAGACAAAAGACCATACTCTTAGCTTTTCTATATTTTCATTCTGATACAATAACGTTCCTCTTTTTTTCTAATCCAAGTTGGTGGGTGTCTTAACTAGCACCGACCAACCTCAGACTCTGTCGTCTTTTCTGGTATTCCCTCCAGGAGGCACATAGCCGGTGGGATGGTTAGGGTTTCCATAGCCCCGTAAGCATTCCAGCAAAATGGGTTCATCACCAGCTGCCCCTTTGCCGGAATCAGCTCGACCTCTGACAGCGTAATGTTCGTGCATGGGACTGAATCGCTGCATCCGAAGTGCATCGGCGGGCTCCTCAGGTCGTACGTGCCCCTGATGTTCGAGTACGTGACGTCCGAGATGTGCACTGCCAATGTCTGGTTGGCGCAGCTCCTGGTCAGGCAGTAGTACTGGTCGATGATGATCGGGTTCCGGACGGTCTCCATGTGAATGTTGTCGAACGTTACCTTGGACACCGTCCCCGACCCGCCCTGCCAAGTCTTGATGCGGACCCCGTTGTCGGAATGCTTGATTTTCGAGTCCGACACTGTAATGTTCGACACACAGGCACGACTGTTACGAACGCCTAGGCTGCCAATGCTGCATAGACATTAATTAAGTTAGGAATTTCAATTAACTTAGGCCACTGAGGAATTAAAGCCCGTGATGGAAAAGGCAATTCAAACCAGAAACTAAACAATTCATAATTAGTACCTTTCTTGTCTACCATTCGCATGTGCAGACATATGATTCCATGTAGCTTATTAAAGTTAGAACCTTAAACTGATCGGGGCGACAATGTTCTAAGAGAATCTTGGATTCTAATTCGTGTCTTCTAGATGGATAAATACACGAACGAATTTTCTCGGTGAATGTACGTACCTTATTCCGTGACTAGGACCGCAAGTTATGTTCCTTATTTCAACATTGTAACAGCCGGCTCCAATCGATACACAATCATCACCTGCAAATGCGAAGATTAAGTGATCGACAAAGTTCTTCTTCTTCTTCTTTCTTGAATTGACTTGGCCAGATGTCGAGGAAAACTGAGTGGTCCTGTGATTACCATTGGCGATCACGGAATCGTAAATCTCCACGTTGTTCGTGTTCTCTATGTGAATCCCGTCGGTGTTAGGGCTCTGAGAAGGCGATTTGATGGTGAGGGACCGGACCCGGACGTTCTGGCAGCTATCGAACCGGAAATGGAACTGGGGGCTGTCCTTGACCTTGAGGCCGTGAACCGTCAGGTTACTGCTCATGAAGAATCTTATGGCCTGCATCCAGCATTTGTGGACCCGTTATGGATATACAAACTCCATTCGATGGTACAACTCGAAACAATCTTCCAGGTCTAGATTTTAACTTACCACCGGACTATCACATAGACCGGACATTGTCGTTCCATGCACTCCCTGCTAGGTGGACGTTATGGAGTAATTATTAGGTAGGCTAATCATTAATGGAAGCGTAATTTGAACTTTTGATGTAACCTTGTGGGGCTTGCAGGGTAGATTCCACCACTTTTCGCCTTTGCCATCAATAAGGCCACCTCCTTGCATAGACATTCCATTAATTCTATAGAAGACCAGCCACTGCCTCTTGCTCTTAGTCTGCGGCCACAACTCGGGTCCATCCGGCGGCACTATGGTGCCGTCGATCTTCACCCCCGAAAATCGGAAACATACATTAGAAGCGTAAGTTATATTCATGACACGCGACAAAACGGTGAATCGACTTCGACTTCGTCTTCTAGTTATCACCTGAAACACAACGCTGGATTTGCACGGGCCGGTGAAAATGGTGGACTGAATCATAAAGGAATGGCCTCGAGGGACAAGGACAGTGAACGGCCTTCCAGCAGCCCCGCAGGCTGCGTCCCAGGCCATCTTGAACGCATCCGTGTCATCCGTGACCCCATCCCCAGAAGCTCCGAACTTCCTTACATCAAAGACCCCCGACTCACCATCATCGTAGCTCGGGCCAGGGGCAGCCTTGGGGGCGGGGGAAGGGGGGGCCGAGATTTGCCGGATGGAATGCTTCTTCCTATGGCCATGGTGATTGGATTTGGCGCAAACATTGAGGAAGAGCAAGCATGAGAAGACAGCAAAGACAAGGAGTGACCGAACGACCAGTGAGTTGTTCTTCATTGGTGCGAAAGGTTCAGGACAATGGAAGGGAGACAAGAGGCTAGGACAACTTATAGGGAGCAATGGAGAAGGAACCTTATCACTGTCCTAGGATTGGCAACAGTCCGAGGGCTAGCAGTAGCGGAGCCAGAATGAGGGGTTTCACGCTTATGGATTCCAGGAACCTGATACTGACAGGGATGGCAAGAGCCCACGTTCTTGGGAAGTCCTCCCAAGAGACAGAGGAGGATTCAGAGTCTTAGTTGAGTGAGTGACCACACACAGAGAGCACAGGGAACGGCAGAGCACTTGGAGACCCAACTTGCAGAGTTACAACTTGGGAGCGCACTGGCAGTGTACAGGAGTCAGTGAAGTCAAGTTTTCTATTCTTATACTTGGAAGGATCGGTTAGTGGGGAGTTACTTTTGGGGATTTTAATAATTACCTGAGCCCGACCAGCTCCAATTCTTGGCCAATAGCCGAGCCTGCCTACTAGAACAAGCATGCAATTGAAAATTGGAAAAATGGTATTTTTTTTTCCTGAAAGAAGTAATATAGTGAGAAGATTTGCCAGATGGGTGTTAGGAATTAAAGCTGTGGATCCCATTTCATTTGCCCAAAGGGACGAACATTGAGATTATGAAGTGCATTGGCTCGGTAATGTCCATCGCAAACCAGCAGCAGCACAGCTAATAGCCTCTCCCCATCAACAAGAGAACCGTAATTCCAGCCAGCGAATATCATAAGACACTCCACTTTACCTTCCTTGTTATTCAAGACAATGCATAGCCCGATCATCGGACTACGGCGGTGTAACTAAATCCGAACAGCTGTCTGTTTCCTGCATGTTCTCGCTTTTCTTTTCATTTTCTTACACAGCCACAGGTCTGTAGCGAGTCGATCTTTCACGGGTCAAGGGCATTGCAATGGGCGGACTGACGCTCACTGCAGGTTTCAAAAACTGAAACTGAAGAAGGATCGATTTCCTGGGACTAATAAGATCATTGTTTACAAGATAAAAGGTTTACCCATGATGCCATGTGCTCTATAAATTAGTCTTCTTTCATATGGCACGAGGGCAAAAACAAGCCATAGGAAGGACAAACATGAGACTGCCCTGAAGTAGCATGTGAAGGCATTACTTCTACATAAGAATTAGGGGCACAAGCAGCCCGAAATTTGCATCAGTAGCTTACTTTTGAAAGGAAAGCCTCCACAGCCACTCTTTTCTGAGGCCCCTACCTCATAGGAAAAATGAGGAATAAAAGAAAAAGTTCTTGCCATTTCTTTTGCTTTAACCCAAGGACACAAGGCTATGAATAGGGGTGGTGTGGTGGTAGATGAAGATGGGTTCGTATGCATTGACCGACTTTCGGGAAGTTGCAGACTGAAGGAGGCTTGGTGACACCTTAATCACCAGGTATTACCCTCGGCACACAATGGAGTGTTGCTTGGAATCTTTTTATCCAACAAGTTTTGATACCCTCTGCCCATGGCTTCCCTTGACTGGTTCGGGATGATATTGGCAGCTATGTCGACGTCTAGCCGGTATTGACAACCTTCTGCAAAAACAAAATGCTTGTTGCACATGAATCGTGCTGATTTTAGACCGTCAACATCATTCAAGATCTCCATGAGCTTCATCCTATTTACAGGAAACATCAGCCAGATTATCGCAAAACCAAGAAGGCAAACAATTCTTCCAGCTCTCCATCAAATTTGGGGTGCTGGATCTGGGACAATACTGGATCAACGGGACCAGTCCAAGGAGGGACCCTGCTCATCATCGGTGAAGAGCCGCAGTCCAATCTGTCTACGAGTTCCAAGCACTGCAACATCAGAAGGACCGGGATATACACCTCCAGGAAAAAGGTTACGGTGCCAAAGTTCTGTTATTTCCTTTTCTTTTGCTTAGGATCAGACCCGGGTTCAAGCAGGCCATCTCCGCAGAACCTATCATGTTTGTTAAATCATTATTCAATAAGATAGCAAACTTCGTAGCCGATCCCTCTGTTAGTTAAAGAGTTCCCCCGAGAATCCAAGGTTGATGCTTGGGCGGCGCTATTTACCGTATAACAAATCCAATTCTTTAATTCCCCCAATCACCGTCCAGCAGCAACAAGAATATTCGCCTAAACGTTGACCGTCGCCGAGATTGTTTTGTCCTTTCCTAGGAGCTGTTGACCGTATGGAAACTGCAGTCGAATTTCCTTAACCATCCATTCAATGATCACACAGATTCCTGTAAAGGAGAACTAGAGAACAAGCTTCTGAACCATGCCGAAGTTTCGAGTTGAGTGCCATCCGAGGTCACAAAATAGTCATTACAAGGTAAAGTAGGCATTACAACAGATAGTCTACGTGGGTATGTAGGTTACTCGACATATAGGATCATAGGTACACAATAACTTAAGGCTACACATTCGATACGAAACATACATCATAAGACAGACCAACATTTGACTATGGGACAGGTAACATCCATTTCTGAGAACACCCCACTGCTTAGTGCTTAGGCTGAATCACAATCCGAGGAAAGAACACTGCTTCCTTGCATGTTCAGGAATCAGTTTCATCAGGACATCCACTGGGACACCCTTCAGCTCTGAACAAAGAGATGACCCAGTAAGTATCTCGACCTGGGTGGAGTAAATCAAAGAGGTACATTGTAATGCAACATGATATCTCATACCGTGAGATTTGAAGTTGAATAATGGGGGAAGGAACCGTCCATTTGGCAGCCTCGTGTTAGGATCACGAAGCTCATCGAAGAAGGGATGGATTAAGGCATCCAACTGTAACAGCAGTAGAGTTGCTGGTAAATAGGGGAGGGAAATATGATGTTTTATGCGCATGAATAAATTAGATACATATACTCACAGCTGAGCAGCGTAGGTTTGGAGAATATTGCAGCAATCTCGAAACCAAATCAACAGCTTCAGGAGGCATGCGCTTGTGGAAAATCTAATGATCAGATGAAGGAAAACAACAAAAATCATATACATACATATACTGTCACAGAGAACACTATTATTTTGAAGAAAGAATAGAAAGAAGCATCTGCTGTTTGTCTAATCTCTATAACCTTGTGCCATGGATGGGCTTTTATTTGGGGAAACTTGAACTCCGTGTAGTTAGGGTTCATGCATTTGATTTCCTCCCTAGTAGGAGTGCCCAAAATCTGCAAATAAACAATCCATTTTCAGAGTGAAACTCACAGGGCAAGCAGAAGAATGTCCATGGTCCATACAAGGAAGAAAATCCTACTTTGAACGAAAACATCCATCACTTAGAGCTAAAATCTCATTTGACTGTTGGAAAAATTTGACAGCTATCACATTCACCTTGATAATCTCAACCAGCTGGTCAACTCCGCTCTCACCAGGAAACAGAGGCTGAATATCACAAAAAATATCGAATAGATTATATACTGGATGTCAATCCAGATCAAGCTGAGAAAAGAATGGCATGTGTATGAAAAACAAAGAGGAAGAGTATGTTACATGTCCAAGAAGTAGCTCGGCAAGAACACAGCCAGCAGACCAGATATCAATAGCTGTCGTATATTCAGTTGCTCCAAAGATAAGCTCGGGAGCTCTATAGTACCTTGAGCAAATGTAAGAAATATTTGGCTCCCCTTTCACCTACAAGTGAGGAGATAAAGTCATCACTAACTCAGAAACCCAAAAAGATTACATAAAAAAGATTTGCCAGGAACCGTTTTACAAGAACATACCAATACTTTTGCACTTCCAAAATCGCAGAGCTTGACCTGGTGAGTATGTGGATTTACCTGATGAAGAACAAAAGATGAGTTCAACACTAATGGCATTGTTACAAGTTTTCTCCAAAAGCTATAAAACATTAGATACACACAAATTTCAAAACCTACACCATTATAAACTCACCAAAAGGTTTTGAGGTTTGATGTCTCGATGACACACACCAATACTGCGGTGAATATATGACAATGCCCTGAAGATCTACCATGTTCAAAGAGAGTAACAAAGCCCACAGAGATTAACTTGTGAAAGCAAACAAGAAAGGAAGGCTAGGCGAATGACTGGGAGATTATTTTCTAAAGGATCTTCCTCAAACAGCACAGACCTGATATGCATATAGCTTCACATAGATAAGTGGCATTCTCTGGTTCAACTTGTTATAGTGCTTGATCACTCGGTGCACAGTTTCCGGAACATACTCCAGTACCAGATTCAGGTACAGCTCATCTTTTTCACTCGTTGAGAAGAAGCAATGCTTTAAGGAGACAACATTTGGATGATCCAGAAGACGCATGACCTGCAGCTCCCGATTTTTGTACCTTTTATCTTGTAGAACCTTCTTTATAGCCACTGCTTCCCCAGTCTCTAGACACTTTGCCTGATAGGGAAAAAAATTGACAAGAAGAAAAAAAGGTATAGAAAAGTAAATACAGCTTATATTCCAATCACTCTTAAACACAAGTATCCAACACAAACCTGGAACACAACTCCAAATGATCCACGTCCCACAGCACGCTCGGCCATATAGCTTATTGTCTGAAAATAATAGGACCAAATATTCAAGCCACTCAACATGTAAATAAAAGAGCTTTGTCATGATAAAGGTGCAGCTTGCAGGTAAACTGAAGAAAAAATAGGTACATGTTGCATAGTTTACACCCTTGTAAAACTGAAACTTCTCATCAAGAAGAACTTGAGCAATGTACCTGCTTCGGCTGGCCATTTCTGCCCCCAATAGTTGTTACTATTATATGGCCTGTCTCTGTTGAATTTCCATCAATAACAGTAGCCTCCATATCCTAGAAATTTATGAATGAATAATAATCAAATTAAGACAATTAGAAAGAAAATAGTTGTAATATGACAGCTGAAAAAGAGTCCAACAATAAATAACAAGAATTGTTGACGGCAGTCTAGATACATACCTTATCATCCCTGATTTTCATGTCATTCATCTCATCGTGCAAAGTATCAGCACCCACAGCATGGCCATTGGGTTCTCTCAAACCAGAAGTAGGCGGTAAACCTACTGATCCCATTAGATCCCAAAATGTCTTCTCAGGCTTTAAGGTCTCCCACCTTTGAAAGGTTGATCATTTACCTACCACATCAAAAGATCAAGAAACATAATTGAACATATGCCATAACATTCCACTGTGATCTTTAAATAATAGGATGAGCGGATCCTTTTATCCACCTAGACCAGGACAAACATTCCTGTAAAATCTTCTGACATTCTACAGGCTATAGGGTAATCATATTTCACATAGAGAACACACAGCTATCCAGTAACCCATGGAAATCAACAAAGTCGATCTGTGGAGCCCACTACTCTATACAGAATAAACACACCAGAATCTAAGAATTTCCTCAACAGCTGCAAAGATCTTTTCCCCCTCTTTAAACAGTGGTGGAAACATGAAATTTGATAAATATGAAAGGAAAAACATGGATCGACATAGCTGAAGATGAAAGATTTATTTTTTTCCCTTTTTGAACAATAATACAGCTGCAGACATAAGAGAGGAAAGGTTAAACTAACATGAAAGCCGTTAGATGTGAACGGAAACGCATGGATCAACAAGGTTGAAGATAGAACTTCAAAAAACAGAGAGAACTCACACATGCTGTCAGCACACAGGGGCAAATTTAAAATACAATGGCCAACGACGGAATTTTTTTTTTTTTTTTTTTTTTGCGCAAGAAGAAAATCAGCGAGAACAACCAGGAACTACTACAAGAAAATCAAACCCAGAATTCCAAAAAGAAAAGCAATAATATTTACGGGAAAGCAACAAAAAGCCGAAAGGGAGGGAACACCTCGGACGCAAAGATCAAACCAAGAAACATGAAAAAATTACGAATCAACCAGATCCATACACGTCTCAGAGAAACCCAGCTTCCCCCACCGAGAAAGCCTCAGAACCCAACTAAGGAAAGCGCCAAGAAACGAAGAAAATGAAACCGCCGTAGGCGGTAATCTACCAAATCGGGAGAGATAGCCATACCGTTCGGATCAGAAGGATCTGGACGGCGTGAGACGCTAGCAAAACGGCTCCTTTCCGGGGATTGGGGGGGATGGGGAATCAAGAGACGTGAAAGCGAGGGAAGAAGAGGATGAGTGGCGAAGGTGGATCCATTGATTTTCCTTTTATTTTCCTTTCGTCTTCCTTCTGCGTTTCTTTGTTTGTTCACTGTTTCTTTCGGTTTTAGCCTTTTGTTGTTTTGTGGTGCTATGATGCGCTGGTAACAGTCAATCGAGAAATAAAGAACCCTAATAAAAATTAATAAATAAAAATAATACATATAAAAAATTATTAATTATTTATTATCCTGTCTGAAAAGAAATTCTTTTATCTTGTTTGACCGTTTAAACCTTATCTGATTATCCTTTTAAACGTTCGCCAGCTCATAAAATAATACGATTAAAAATAAATATGCATTAATAAAAATTCAGAGAGATAATTACACGTAGAAAGGTTCACCGATGAGAATTAATGACACTGCTTTTTAATTTAAGTCGAAGTGAGAGAATCTTCCGTCTGTGACTCGTTCTTTCCTAACTTTTGTATCAAACACAAATAATTGTAATTTTTTTTTAGATACAAATAATTGTAGAATGATTTGCATGAACGTGAAACATGAATTTTGATGATTATTGCCGGTTATATCATCGACCATAATTAAAGGGCAAACCGGGATGAAAATGAAATCCGAATACCTTAATACCTTGCTGTCTCAACCTTTCACGTTTTTACCATTTTAGTCATAAACCTTTATTTTTTGTTATTCACGTCCTCCACATTTTGAGTTTTTATCACTTTGGTCCTACCGTTACTTTTTCCATCCAAAAAAGCATATTCCATAAAAAAGAACATTCCATCCAAAAATTATTTTTCAGTAAAAATATTTTTTGGAAAGTATGTTTAGTCCATGATTAAGAAAATATTGATTAATAACAGATGTATCTTCTAAAATTAGAATTCACTTTTATCATAATGAGTCATGATTTTGTAATAATAACAGTCATCAATTAATTTTTAATCAGGAATGTGCCTCAATTTTGAAGGGGATGTGCTCACCTATAAAAATTTACATATATTTTTCACTTTTGTTTGCTTTTTTTATTTGTTTTTAAAAAATATTTTTTGTTAAAAAATAATTATTAGATTAAATATTCTTTTTTAGATTGAATATACTTTTTTTAGATGAAAAAATAACAGTATGACTAAAATGATAAAAATTCAAAAGGTTGAGGATCAAAAGTGTCATTTATCTAATAAAAACATCAAAATAGTTTCATTATATGAGATCCTTTTTTTTTAGATTCTCTGAGATTTATTTTCTTCCGGATATCGTTCTCGATGTACCTGACACGTACCTTATCTCAAAACAAAACTAGTTCAGAAATCGACCGCAGTTCTCGTTTATGATGGGTAGATTCATGGTAGTCGGGGCGTTCGAGTGCTTCGGGTCGATGAATCGAGTACGCCGAACCTCACGAGCACTGCACTTTCATGAGACTGACACATTTGTAGACCTGGTCACGTGAGAAAAGTAAGAAGCTAGTGTTACTAAGGCAGTCGGGTACCTGTGGATCGACAGCCAGGATGGAGACCGTTGAGTTAGTGGAGTGGAGATTTCAGGAAAAATAATAGGCTCAGAATATATATATATATATATATATATATATATATAAAATATAGAATATTCAGGAAAAATACTTGCAGTGAAAGCATTGAATTGTATACAAATATTTTAAAAAATTAAAGAAAATAATTAAAAAAATCGCCAAACTTAATGTTTGATTTATATTCGAAAATTCAATGGGTCTAGTCGTAATTTTGTTTTCCAAATTTACGATACTCAAACAAATCTGAGACTTTATTGAAGTAAAGGGTCATAGAATCATATCGACATAGTCATGTTACCGAGACTTCCCTTGTTTGTTTTAAAAAAAAAAGGATAAATGGCAGTGTATTTATCAAACACTATTGTTCTAAAGAGAACTAAAATCATGTGCTAATTAGATCGCTTGATGGCCTTTACAGCTCCACGGGGACACTTATCTTTGAATGGCCTCCATCTCTTGATATCAGACCGCTTGTTTTACGCGATACTTCTAGGATCGTTTTTACGTCAGTCAGCCGATCGGACTCGGCCCCGTCCTTCGCCGAAAGAGAGAAGAAAAGAAAGGAAAATGATAGCTTAGCAGGAGGAAGAAAAACAGAGTGGTGTTAACAGTGTATCAACCAACTGAATTGGGAAAATTTAATGCACAGAAAGCGAAAGCTATGGATGTTATTGGTAGCTGCAACTGCTGATCTCCAAAGATTCAAACATGGCAACTCGGCATCTTCCTCCTCCTCTCCTCACTGTGTTTCCATTGGTTAATTTATCGGTGCGCGCAACTACTTGATATTCAGTAAGTCCTGACTCGATCCAGGTCGACCGGTCCCTCGATCATGCATTTTCTTCATTCACAGTACTCGAACATAAAAGTTTGCTTCAATGACACTGAAAAAAGAAAAAAAAAAAAAAAAAAAGAAAGGATAATTTCTCTACATTCGACATTCGTTGTCTGATTTCTGTTGTATTTGCAGGTTATGATGCAACTTTGAAAGCGGTCCAGAGGCTCATACCCTTTGCTCTGGTTATGAAACCAACACCATCTAAGCCCAGGTCAGAAGAGCAGGCTAACAGCATCAGAACAATGCATCCCGGGAAATATCATACGATGAAATTGACAGTTTACTTTCATGGTTCTGCTAAATCTTCCCAACCATCCTCCCCAGCAATCGGTATTCAATAGGATTTATGAGACCCGATCAGCAGAAAGACGTTTCGGATGCACATGTTATAAGTGGCGATCACCCTTACTATTTACTCTAGGCACATGTTGGAAAGTATATGCCTGGACATATGCAGGAAATATTGAGAACCAAAAAGGTATCGATAAAAGAACTCAAGTCTCCTGTATTTCCACGAATATTCGTTTATGAATGCTAATTAAGATCTGTACAAATTCCACCTGATGTGCCGAGATCCATTCACTGTGACTCTTATCTTGACACACTATCACGTCTTCATCTGCAAAAGAAATCTGGGAGAGAATTGGAGAAGAAACGATGACCAAATCCTTTCCGAGCCAGAGCCTAGACCTCGTAAACTTCACAACACCAGCAGAGAAACAAGAAAATCGACACTGGTCAGGTCATGAAGATATCATGCTGTGACAGTGATCATTGTCGAGAATATTCCCAGCTCTCTGATCTTGAACCAGGATTGTCACTTCTGTCGGTGTCAGCATTCTCCCTCTGCGAGTCGATCTCCATGCTCCCTCCATGGTCTCTTCGGTGCCTTCGATCCTGAGGTTAGATATGAGTTTTTGCTCGTTAAAGATTGAGTTGTTTCCTTGTACTAATCCAGGGGAGGGAAGGATAAACAGCTAACCTCTCTTGGAATGGGATATTCATTGGATTCAAGCATCCTGACAACTTGTCCCATCTTGGGTCTCTTCCTGGAGTTGGGATCGACACACCTCAGAGCAGTCAAGAGGGCACACTTCAATGCCCTAGTCGACGGCCTCACCTTGATGTTCGGGTCCACCACCTCCTCGGACTGCCTGCTGGCCACCATCATTTTCAACCAGTCAACCAGATTCACCTGAAACATTTGCAAACTGCTTGATTCGTACTTCTCACGCCAAAGACATAAGTGCCGGTTTGGTTTGGTTGGACACAATGAAGATATATCATGAAACCTCTTGCTCGGGACGACAATAGTCCACTGGATCTCTTCCGGTGATTGCTTCAAGTAGTACCACACCGAAGCTGCACACATCGCTCTTCTCATTCAAGAGACCTGTATTTGCATATTCAGGAGCAACATACCTGAAATTTTTCCGAACCAGCAAAGAATTATTTTGGTACTGTACCAAAATCAGCAAATATACTGCCAGAAGAAAGATCTAATTGAACTCACCCATAGGTTCCCATAACACGAGTAGTGACATGGCTCCTTCCTTCACCAAGGAACTTGGCAAGGCCAAAATCGGATACCTTTGCGTTGAAGTCATTGTCGATCAATATGTTACTAGATTATGTCTCGGTGCACCACTTTAGGCTCTATCGCCTCATGTAAGTAAGCTAGACTGCACAAACGTGGCACAAAATTACAACGGGGATGCATCTCCAAAGGACCGTGCAAAATCTCGATGACTTACGCTTTTGCAGTTCCAATTAGAACCTTCATTCGAGCCTCCCAAGTAAGATATCCATGTTGTCGCATTGCTCCACGAGGCCATTGCTCTAAGTTTCCATTGTTCACAAACTAATATACCAACAACCTGAATGAAATGGTAAAGCCTATGACTGATGAAGCACACAATCTTGCTCCATGAAAAGCCTACTTACAATAATCTGAGGCAGAGAGCAATACCTACGAGTCCCTTCAATGCAGTAGCCTAGAAGTCAAACCAAATTTTTATGCCGCACATGCCCGATAGCTTCTACCTCCACTCGGAATTCTTTCTCTGCCTGTCCCCTGCCATGAAAAGGTGACAAAACAAACACTTCTCAGATTTTAATCTAACGAAATCAACATACTAGAAGAATTTGAAGCTCTAGATTTAAACTCACAAGTTGTTGAGAATCTTCTTAACAGCCACTGCAGTTCCATTGATCAGACAGCCTCGATAAATGACTCCATAACCACCCTCACCAAGGACACTTTCCTCGAAAGAAGCGGTTTGTTGCTAGCTCAAGATCCCTCAAAGTGAACCAGTGGCCCCAACCGAGGCAGGAAAACTCAGGCATTCCTAACAAAGGAGAGGGAGTGGTAACGGCATGAGAAGATGAAGGCTTGTAAATGCTCATATCAGAGCTTGACTCTTCTCCGGACTGGGATTCACATCCATCTTTGTCCGAGTGATGGAAGGAACCTGACTGACTGATTTTGTCACCTCTGCTGATCTTCGTCACACCAAGATGGATCAGTACTTTATCAGATTCTTTGTCACTCGACTTGTCCTGAATTGTTAGAAGAATACCATCACGGGGAGCGAAGTTGCTGGTTGATGCTTGCTCCACATGGACCTCTTTGATTTCCTTTGAAACAGTCGGGATTTGTGTGAAGGGAGGCTTCTCCCTTGCCTTTCTCGATTTTTTCCTCAATGTGAGACACAACGATAATGCAGTAAGAATTATCACAATAGTAGCCCGACTGCAATTCCTATGAGTTCCCAAACCTTGAGATGGAAAATGGAAGTTTCCTTGGATACCTCAGCATTGAGATTGTCCATATCTTCAACTGCTCAGTATCTAGTAAAAAGAAAGGGAGGGCACATGACTTCACAAGTTCACAGCTCTTCATCGGGTAGATTCACATACACATTTCCCAATTTCCCAATTCTTTCAAGATGAACATAGCCGTTAATAATGGAAATAGCAAACAAGTTCACTACTTCAAAATCATTAAATACAGCTGAAGCACCGATCAGTGAACATAGAGCTAAATGAGGATAAGACCAGAGTGGTACAATTAGTCTAGGAGGCAGAAGGCAAAGACAGAAAGCACAGCGGTAATCTAGGAACTAGGAAGTTTCTTCACCGTCTTAGATATCTGAGATAAAGCGCAGAAAATATCCACACCTTCCGACTGTAGAAAACAATCCGCAGTCACAAATCTGAAGACAACAGAAGAACCAAACAGCCCATTTCAGTTGATGAACATTTCCAGTCAATCCAGTCTCAGAGAACCCATCAATGATATAGCCAGGAACAGGATGCAGAAGACTAAACTTCCTGCCTAAATCTAAGCTGAAGTGTAGCTTTCTCCACAACCCACCAAGGAGGGGGAGGAGGGGGAGGGGGAGGGGGAGGGGAGGAGTGGCAGGTTAAGAGTTCTAAGAAGAAGCCATCCTCACGGCAAACGTTGGTAAGACACCCCTCTTAAGACAAAGCCAACCGCTGCTTTCAATGCAGATGCAGCTGAACACGAGCAACTATAACACAGAAGCACAAAAAGGTTAGAATCTGGAGCAACCCAGGTTTAAATCGTGCACTCCTAGCGAAGTAAAAACTAATTTATGTTGGTAAAGGTTAGAACTTTAGACACAAAAACATCCTCTCTGCTCACTTCTCATTAAAAAAACTGAAGTTGAAATGTAGCTGGGAAGTGGTCAATGGAGATTGAGCAATTAATCACTAATGGAGTGGGGCGAGGGGTTGTGGGGAACCTTTCCTGTTCTGGCTCAGAAAAATTCTCACCTGTGCCTATAATATGTATCATCAGGGCACATGCTATCATGTGAAGCTGCTGATCCACATAAGAAAGAAAAGGATGGCACCTTTTTCACTTGTGCATTGACAAGCATAATAAATTGGCTGCAATGTCTGAGCAGTTATGTTCTCGGGCTTCTCATCAATCATGAATTCAAGGCTTTCATGATTTCCAGCAGCTTCTTCTTCATTTGAGAAGTCTTTTCTTTTATACCGAGATGGGTCGGTAGAGATATTTCTACACCTTATTCCGTCAAATAAGATCTCAATTTCTGAGTTTTTTTGAATGAAATTCATTAAATTTCTAAATAGCAGATAATATATAAAGATCCATCCACACGAACGGTCTTTTTAAGAGATAATAAAGAAAATTTATTCTTATCGAGGAATGAAGATCTAATCTAATTATTTTGTAAAGAAGGTTGCTTTGCTGTAAATTTTCTTGATTATTGGACACTGGTATAGAAGTACACCACATCTGTGATCAAGCATCTAATTATGAGATCCAATCATTGAACACTGAGTAGAATGAGAAGAATAAGATTGAAAGTTATCCTACAACCAATCTTTTTTACTTATTATTTTTGTTCAGTGCAGCTAAGAAAAGAAATTTGAAGGTTTTCATATTCTTTTTTTTTTCCTTTAAACTTTTTTTTCCACATCTATTCGACTACAGTGAATCTCCTCTCGAGTATCGATCAGCTTAGTCCGATCACGACTCATGAGATGCTTCAATCGGACTTGTGCTGCCGGATTGTGCAACATGGCGTTGCCCTTGGAATGCCAAGGCATTTGAAATCAGCACGCCAAACTGAAGATTTGTTCTCATATTGGAATCAGAAGGATCTTATGAATTAGTTAATTCTTTTAGCATGATTCTGCCCATAATAGTCCATAGATGCTAACAAGTTCACCGGGATGTGGAGTTACGTAGCTCAATAATCATCCAACATGTTGATGCAGCTTGGGAAAAACAGGAGCAGAATCAAATAGGCGAGTGTTGATGCTCTGCACTTGTAGCCACATTGAAAATCTAGTGTGAAAAATGACTGTAAATGAGGATGGACATCAAATTAAGTTTTTCTCCCCTCCACCAGCAGTAGCAGTTCCGGTGCCGACTCCAGGATTAGCACAACTATTTCCATTTCCATACGCTGCAGGCAAATCAGTTCTAGTTATGACTTAAGAGTGTTTGGATCGAGTAAAATTTTAAATCTCTCTATTTAGTATTTCCTCTCAATCTAAAAACAATTTTGCTGCAGTTTTTCATAGAGTTTTCGAATTTTCTAGCTCTGTAACTCCACGTGCACTGCTGAATACAGGCTATCCTCCTCCCAGCATCCCAGTAGATTTTAGGTTTGCCAGTCCTCTTCAGTCTGTTACAACTACACTTGGCTATATTATTCTAGTCACCAGCCAGCCTGGAGCTGCAAGACCTGTGCTGCAGGGTGAAAACTTCCCCTTCCAGGAATCAAACTCGGTAGTTGTAGCAGCTTCCGCAACAGGTAGATGTCATGTCACAGAATTGGCCCATTGATAGGAATCGTACAAGGTTACTTCAAAATGCGATAACTATCTGTCACTCACAAGGATTCTTCCAACCCAATCATATATTTCCTGTTATTCAAAGTTCAATATAGAGATGGTGGGTTCATCTAGTTACATATATCACGGTAAACCTACTGATATGCTGCCTCTGGGACAAGTTGCATTGGCATTGCATTTCGACAAGTTATCAAGTGTAGGGACCAATAAGGTGGGCCATCTACAAGTACAAGCCTATTGGCATACACAGTCAGAAGCTACAAGAGTAAACCACAAGTACTGCAGATGGGGCTAGAGATGGCTTTACCGCTTCGAGAATACTACAAGGATAAGCATTGACATGGAGACCATTATCTTGAAACCTGATCTCTCCCAGAAATTCTGCTTCTCGTTCAGACCGTCACCCTCCTGTTGCCGCTTCCCTGGTAACTGATCTCTGAGCTCCTTTATAGTCTTTTCCCTTCTTTCTCCCATCTGTTACGGAAGCAGATCATAGTAAATAACGCAAGAAACTTTAAATAATAGGGCTTTACAGTGAAGAGAGTATCATACCCTTTGAAGCTTCCGCATTTGAGTGCGAGCTTCTTGGAGACAGAATTCCAATTTCAGCACCCTCTTCTTAAGATCCTGATCAGCTCGTCGCTGCTTCTCCAACTGCAGATTGTTCATTGCTTGCCCTTTAATCCCAAAAATATGATTCATTGTCAAAATAACAATAACAGGGCCAAAAAAATTAGCAATAAGACCTGAGATTCCAGTTCTTTAGCTTTCATCTTCCAGTGAGCAGTCATTGTCCTGATTTCATCCTTGAGTTTTGCAATTTCTTCATCTTTAAGAACCAAAAGTTTGTTGATCTTGTCGATATTCTTTGGGGAAACCTCATCTAGAATTCTTCTTAGCTCAGAGTCCTTGCTCACCCCAGCTCTGGCAACAGCTTGCATAATCTCCTGCTCGATCTTCAGAACCTCATCTTTCAATTGCTTTTGGGAAGATTCCCTCACCTGCAGATCCTTCTGCAGAATATCTAATTGCTCAGCCAACTTATTAACCCGATCCTCGTGATCCTTTAAACTCTTGTTCTTCTCTTCTAGTTCCTTTGAGAGTGCCAAACACTGAAGTTGGGTAGATTCAGCTGATGCAGCACTAGCCTCCGCAGCTGCTTGCGTGCTTGCAAGCTGTGACCTTAGATCACTGAGTTCCTTCATATACTGTTTTATTTCCATTGGAGAAATGACATCAGATTCTTTTAATTTGATATTAATACACAGTTTGGCTGTCTCTAAAAACTGTTTAGGTATGATCAACCCTAAAGTGATATGAAACAAGATATTTTTTTCTCGACTTAGAACCTACAGACCGTCGGTCACTAGGCACAAATCGAAGGATAACTCCTCAAGCAACCTACAATAGAACACTAAGACAGAACAGGACCTTGCATATGGAATCTAAGCGAAGGATTCATTACCAACTATACAGTGTATACAATGCCTTCACGTGAAAACGAAATCCAAAACAGAAAGCATCCACAAGCTGACAACCGAGTCAGGACATTGGCAACCATGAGCATTAAACTATCTGCCCGTATTTCCTCATACGAACTTCTTAGCCATTAATTTGATCCTTTAAAGCCCCCACCATGCTTCTGATATAGAATTACCTACTCTAACCAAAACTCTGCTGATTTCAGAAATTTTATCTCATCAACAGTTGTGACCCTCTATATCAGAAACAGCACAAATTCTCACTAAATGTCAAGCCAATGATTTCCCGAAAAGGAAGTACTTTCAATAGATCACTTGCAGGCTATTACTTTTGCCCAAAGCAACAAAATGATATCTCATAATAAGTGACAGAAAAGGGGAAAGGTAAGAATGGACCCTCCCTAATTACCAAGCTTTTCATCTTTCTCATGCAAAATGAAAGTATCGAATGATTCAATCCACGGCAAAAGAAGTTTATAAGGAAGAGTTTATTGCGAGAAACAAAGGCTACTTTAGAGACAAAAATGAAAGGCAAACAACGCATCATTTCAGCCAGGGAACAAATCAACAGAGTCAATTGAGAAATGCAGCAGATGCTAATTCAATCAAATGAAGTTGAAGATCGTTACTCAAGCAATTATGTTCCATGCAAATTGCCTCGTATGGTCAGAAGAAATGGAAATCTAATCAAAAGATTAAAGGAAAACTCGAGAAAATCTGAGGGGGGAAAAAAGGGACCTTTTCGGCAGTGGAAGCTGAAGCCTGAAGCTCGCCATTCCTTTCCTCCAATCTCTTCTGCAGCCTATCGATTTCCTCTTCCAAGCTCTTCGCCTTTGTCTCAGCCTCCTGAAAGAGGACAGAGTTGGATTAAAAAAAATTTTAAGTTCCGACAAAGTCACAAAGCCCTTCATCCGATGATTGATAATTATTCAAACAGGAAAGCAAAGCCACATGCAAGACCCCACTATCAGAAAGGATCCAAAAAGAGAGGATCAATTTCCAGATTGCAAAAGCCCATAATCATCCCACAATTACAAGATGAAGCGAGACCCAGAGAGAGCGCTAAAACACTAGATCACGTGCCTGTCTTGTGAGGGCTTCTCTGGCGAAAGACTGCTCCTGCGAGGCGAGGCGGCTCCGAACCTCCTTCAGCTCCGCCGCCAGAGACACCACGTTCCTCCTAAAACTCTGCTTCTTCTCGTTCAAATCCTTCAAAAGCGGATCGATATCCCGAGTCTGGCTCCGCGATTTCTCAGCTAGCGACATCATAAAGAGCACAAAATCTCCGACACTCGTCCGACCATGCAGGGAGTTGTTCACTCTGCATATACAGTGCAGTGGTTGCAGTGCATTTATGACAGAAATGGTACGCAAAAAAGTTCAGTTTTTTGATTGAAATACAAAGTAAGAGAAAAATACATACTGCAGGGAAAGGAAAATCACAAAATGGTATGTCGAATGGTACCATAAATGGATCTCAAAAATGGGGATGCGTGGTTTATAACGAGGTCTCAGAAAATTCGCTCCTTTTTTTTCTGGGGCTTATGAGTCCACGAAAGATCTCATGACTGTAATAAATTGTGAAAGAGACGCAGAGAGGGCTGGTTTGAAAGCTCACTCAGAACTTGAAGTGAGTTGTGAGATTTGAAATCTTCTTGGGAAAATCAAATCCCGCCCATTTTAAGCCCAGAAGAGACAGCATGTCGTAAAGCACTCCATGAAAACTTGAACCTTCCGGAGCTCGTCGATGAATCACTCGAAGAAGCAGAGAGGAAGAGACGCTTACAGAAGCAAAGGCAGAAAATCAGCCACCAGTCAACTGGGGAAGATCGTCCTATGACGTCTTTCTCTGTACAGCTCTCTCTCTCTCTATCTCTCTCTCTGTGGACGCAGCTATAAACAACTCAATTTTGCTTTCCGCAACTGGACGCAGTCCATGCAACGAGTAATGGTCAGGTCGTGTGATCCAACGGCACAGATTGAGAGCTCGATTGGATCGGAGGGATTAAAACTGAATTCGGGGAGATTGTGTCTGTATGTGTAAATATCACATTGAAAAAAATGAAAATACCTTTTTTTTTTTTTTTTGGTTTCCCACCCGGTATCCGGTACCCGAAGGCCCGACTAATCCGGATTCGGGGTACTGTCGGGCGGTTTCCCGGGGACCCCTCCCAAGAAGGTTTGCTGCGTTCACAGGGGCTCGAACTCGGCACCTCTGCTTGAGCGACACAAGCCCCTTCCACTTGCGCCAACCTTCTTTGGTAATGAAAATACCTTTTCATTCAATACTTTCGAATTTGAATGCTACAAAAAATAAAAAAATTTAAAATATTAAACTCTAAATGTGTTAGTATTTAAATATATATTAGTTAGGGTGTATCAAATTTTTTAAAAATATTATGTACTATGTCAAAAATAAAATAAAATAAAGAAATTTTCTAATCAGTTTTTTGTCTTTATAGAGACGGGTACCTTTTTGTCATGGTTGCTATTTTCATGGGACACTGTCGTGGAGATTAGGTTCGGATATGAGAGCCATGTTTGTGAGTGGGTTTGCTTCGGATTGCCCCGAACCTCGGGTCCCTGAGCTGACAATTTCCGAAGCTAGTTGGAATCTTTGTGATTCGAGCGAGGGCCGCCAAATTGAAACTTTGGTTTGGTCTGGTCTGGTCCGGGACAAGCCCTCACGTGGCGTCATTCACCGCCGTCCGATGCGACGCTGCACTATCAACGGTGAAATGCCATCCTACCTAAGAAGGGATGCCTAGCAGTTAACGGTCGAGACGGAATGGGCTGATCGATAGTACTACGTTAATTTGTTATAAGCAAGAAAGACCTACCTGATGTCTTCGACAATGCACGATGACTCAGATGGATCCTCATGGTTGCACCGACTCTCCCAATCGATCTATCGGCCCTTGAAACAGATCGAAAAGTTGGACCGGGGTGAACGGTCACATTTGACGGTAATGGGGAGTTGAAACGTGAAAAGTCCCACCTTTGAACCGCTGGCTAGTCCTTACACTTTTCCTTCAGGGTAGGTCTGGCCATGGGCTGGTCAAAATTGGCTCGAAATTGATCTAACACGAATTAGACTTGAACTGACCTGTAATTGTGAGGGAAGCAGTTCCATTCCAGTTCCAACTTGGATGGATTCAAGACAACCGCTTTTGATGCAAAAATCGGCTATTCTAGTTCTAAACTATTAAAAAAATCCAATTTCACTTTTTTTTAATTTGATAAAAAATGAAATTACCTAAATATTCATAGAAGCAACAAGTTTCTTGAAATAAAATGCATTCAACCAACAATTTAGTAATAATTTACAATGTTTTTTTTTAATTACGTGGAACGGACAGAACCGGAACTGGCCGTTTCCATGTACTATGGAATCGGGACCGCTGATTCACGAACCGTGCCGGGCCTACTTCCTGGGAGGGAGGCACGGATAAAGTGAGGGCCCGTAGCATTGGGCTGGCCGGAGGCCCATGAAGCCCACCTTGGGCTACGAAGCCCAATTATTTAACCCATCCAGCCCAAACTTTGGTGCTCGGACCAATTAGATTGATTTGTGAAAAGTCTAATACCGTTTTTGTCCCTGGCAGTGGCATGCACGCGCCAGTAAGTCGAAGCAAATTTATGATCTTTTCCTAGTTTTAGCTTGTCTAAGAAGTTATTTCTCTCTCTTCCAAAGGACCTTTATTCCCGCCGCCCCGCCCCGGCACAAGTACGCTTGGGGCCATGCGGGGGGCCACTAGGATGTGCCTTTGGGCTAACCTGCGCCGGGTCCATTGATTTGATGAAGCGCCTTCCCGCTTGATGACGTGTGAAATTCGGCCGGCCTGTGTGGGGGCGGGGAATCCCACGCGCCTCCTGACCCCGCGCGCACGGTCCGGTGTGGGGGTTGGGGGGCGCAACTGGCGACTACCACTTGTCAAATCAAATCAATTAATTAATTAAATTAAATATACTACTGCCAAGGAAAGTACTTTTATTTACTTTTATTCCTCCGACAATCGAAATATTCGAGTGTCTACTAGTTTCAATTAGCGATAGTTGTGATACTTTTTTTTGGGCACACGAATAGTCAGAAAGTCACGTGTATCAGATAAGTTAGAATAAATTAAGACGGACTCGAATAGAACCCACAATTTGAAAAATAACGAGTCCTTGCTTCCTTGCTTACTACTGGGCTGTCCGACCCCAAGGGCGAAGGAAAGTGTTTTATATCTTTCAAAATATGAGATAATTAATTAACTTGACGAATTAGTTAACCTATTACTTATTTTCCTGATTACATTTTGGCAAGATCGGCATCGTTGCTATTCTTGATCAAGACATCATATTAATTCCTTTGCTCTCTATGAAGCAATTTCATAACATATCATTACTGACACGGAGATTCCTTGTATTACAATTTTATCTTTGGATTTTACAAAAAAATTTAAAATAACTAAATCACGTTAGTTAGTATCGCTACGTAACCACCGTCATGTACTATTTACACGTGAAATTCTCCAGCGGTGATTTAATTCAATCACATGTACTTTTAACATTTTTAACTGATTCCTCAAAAGTACAATCAATGCAAAACAGAGATCCGCACCTAGAAAGACTTGCAATGTCAAGTTGAGTTTCCCGTACCTGGGCTCCACTTGCCCAAAATTGTCCAATTTCATTCAACATTTCATTCGAATTCTTACATTTTAACATTAACTTTTTTCGGCGGGTTAACCTATGAAGGTGAAAATTATATGATGTTTATTCCGTTTATGACGACATTTTTTTTTTTGTCAAATTAACGGAACTGTTAGTTTTTCATCGAAATTGATTCATCGTACCGATATGAACGGTTGCCATTAAATGAATTTGTGATGCGGTGTTAAGCGAGACAAACGTCATATAATTTGTACCTCTATAGTTTGCACGAAAAAGTTCGTGATAAAAATAAGAATTTATACCAAAATTTAAATTTAATTAAGTTATTAATCTATTTTATTAAATAATAAAATTCGTATTACAGTAATTATTTTCGAAGAAATTATTGGAGTCGTCGTCCCCTCGTACTGATCGTATCATTCCTTCCGTCTGATCGATGCCCACCGAGAAGATTAGACCAAGAGTCGAGCAAGACCCCCATCACCACGCCAACAACAACAGTCAATCTCAAGCCCACTTCTGAATCTCATCTAATCTCTGAACCTTCTCCTCCATCTTCTGCCCCCCACACCAAACCCCACGCCGGCTCCCCTCGGTAAAACCAGTCAACCCTGTAGTCTCGCCGTCTCAGGAGTCATTCTGCATGCAGTGGTAGCCTGTTCTTTGTCTCCTGTAGATACCCCTTCTTCTCCAGTCGCCCGATTCGCTGCAGGATACGGCCGATGATGGGCGGCGGCGCGGCGGAGGCGCAGTACGTGAAGGCGAAGACGTCTGTGTGGTGGGATATCGAGAACTGTCAGGTCCCTAAGGGGTGTGATCCTCACGCGATTGCCCAGAACATAAGCTCCGCCCTCGCGAAGCTCAATTACAGCGGCCCCGTCTCGATCTCCGCCTACGGAGACACCACGCGCATTCCTTCCTCGGTTCAGCAGGCGCTCTCCAGTACAGGGATCGCCCTTAATCACGTACCTGCAGGTAGTGGCTTTTGCTAAATTTGAGGATCGGTTTAATTGCCCTTGTACTTGATACAATCTTTGGATCATGGGAACATTTACTCTTTCTTTGCGTTGATGTGTTATCGATTCCTTGTTAATGAAGTGAGCTCTGTGAAAGATTTGGCGTGATGTGGATTGATTGGGGTGTAAATTTTTGATTTTTCTCTCCATCCAGTGAATTAGATATCTTTAGGCTTTAGCAGATTTGCATGTGAGCTTAATCTTTCGAGGACTACCGTCTTCGCAAGATACTGATCTGCTTTTACCAGATCTGCCCCTGCTTGTTAGCTGATGCCTGAAATTGGTGGACTGTGCTCGCAATTTGTTGACATGCTTAGTATATCTGCAGGCGTAAAAGATGCTAGCGACAAGAAAATTCTAGTGGACATGTTATTCTGGGCTGTCGACAATCCGGCACCAGCAAACTATTTGTTGATTTCCGGAGATCGGGACTTCTCTAATGCGCTACATCAGCTGCGCATGAGGCGATATAACATCCTTCTAGCACAGCCCCAGAAAGCATCAGCACCGTTAATCGCTGCTGCAAAAAGCGTTTGGCTCTGGACCAGTCTTGTGGCTGGAGGATCGCCACTGTCTAGTTCTGAGTCGCAGCAGCTCGGTGGCACTATTCATATTTCAACCTCTGAAACATTACAAGCTACTGTCTCTACTGTAACCCAAACTTACCAATCAGGAGAACTTTTTCCTGAGGAATCCCATTCGGGAAATCAGAAGAGCTTTGGGAGGGGTATTGACCCTAATAAACAAAAGGGGAAAATGAATCTGGTACGTCCCATCGTTGGACCTATGGGGCCATCTCCGCCATTTGGAATTCGTGGAGATCAGAAGAGTTTCAACTCATATCCACAAGGTCCATATTTGCCAGGTGTTCCGTCCGGTGGACCAGCTAAGGCTGCTAATTTTGGTCCTTTTTGGAAGAATAGCAACTATCAAACTCACCATACGTCACCAGTGAGGCTGAATAAATTTGCTGCACAACCTTCATTTAATCATGGGAGCATGTATGCACCAAACAATCACTTCGGTGGCTCTCCTCCAGTGCCATTGAGGCCAGATGGATTCAGCTTTTCTCAAGGACCCCCTGATCTAAGCAAGTTGAATATCAGTTCTCATGCTAGTAGAGTTCAAAGCCCTCCCACCTTTCCGCAGCAAGGCACAGAGCCAAAGCAAACACCTTCTAGTGAATCTATTAAGCGCAGGAATCACAAAGGTGTACCGAATGGAAGTATGAACCCCAGTACAACAGCAATGAACCATGATGGATCAAAAAAGAAATACCATAACAGTACAGACCAACCTTCTACATCCCCTGCAATGGATATGACTGATGCATCTCCTAATGGTATATGGGGGACTCCAGGACACCCGAAACCTTCTGACTATGTTCAAGGTCTAATAGGAGTTATCTTACTTGCCTTGGACACCCTAAAGAATGAGAAAATTATGCCAACTGAAGCAAATATAATTGACTGCGTTTGGTGTGGAGATCCCAAGCATCAGAACATTGACGTGAAAGAGGCCCTAGACAGTGCCATCAAGCAACAAATGATAGTGAAACAGAACTTGGGTGGTTCTGTGCAGTTGTATATCGGGAAAAATGATAAGCTGTGGAACTGCGTGAACCCGTTAGGTGGTCATCCGAAGCATTACCCCAAAAAAACATGGACAGACATGCAAACATTCTTGGCATCCTCTGAGGGACGATCGGCAATTATGTCTTCTCGGTGCAGGTTGGCTTCCTCGGATTTAGTCTGTGTAAAAGCATTTTTGAGTTTTTCCCGGATGTAATGTTTTCATTATCTTTCGTCCTTTCTTGTTCAATAGATATGAAGCAGGTATGCTAATGAAGCAAATGTGCTTGAAAGATCTTGCTCTGGGTGATGTACTCCAGATTCTAAACCTGTTAATCACTGTCAAGAGATGGATAGCGCCTCATCAATCAGGATGGCAACCCATTAGAATTACTCTTCCTGATATAATCAGTACCAGTTCATCAGTAAAAAGTGATGATGATGGCTCTTCGCTGGAATAGGACAACTCTCGAGGAAATTGGAAAATGAAGGGGTTGATGGATGGCAGACCCCCTATCATAATAAAATTTCCTTAGTAGCTGCCCTTTAAATTATTGCTGAATTATTATCTACCAATTAAAGTTCCTCTGCCGTCATCTCAGAAGGCTCTCCCTGCAAGGAAGATTCTATGCGGGAATCAGCACGATTGAATATGTTTGCAGGTAACTTATCACTTATTTCTGATTGCCGGTGAGCGGTTTTGTGGGGAGAGCTGGTGAAGTAGATTTTGCACATCAGCGGTCTCAACTGCATAGACCCTAGTTTGCAGCTGCTTAGAGAAATAACGTTTTCACCATTGCCAGGCTATTATTTCTGAAGGCTATGGATGGTAACACATGCTAGGGTCTGATCAGATATCCAGGAACGAAGACACTGCTCGGCTGATCAAGGGTCTGTGTTGAGAATGAAGTGTCTCAAGCTGTCTATTGCCAAGCATTACATTGTCGATTACTTCAGTGTTGATCAATTCTTTCAGCTGCAAGGCTCTCTCCTAGCAAGATGGTGAAGAATTGGCCAAAGACAAGGCTGGCAGATGGTGAAGATTGTCCAAACAACGCTAATCGATGCCCCAATTGAGTAAGAAAGCTAGAGAAAAACGTGGGTGTTGAAGAATACATGGATGAGCTGTAGGTAGATGCTGATTCTTTGACATTTTTTCTTGGTTATTCAGTAACTTTGTGATCAAAGAGGGCTGCAATCCAAATCCTTCCGGCGCCATCATCCCTTGTTCCTAAAGCAAATCTCAGGCACAAAGTGACCAACAACAGGATATATCAGGCACATGGTGGGGAGTAAAGCTCTAAGAAGACTAGCTCGCTTGTTAGTTGTATGCTGTCTGGAGGCTTCCCTGTGCTCTTTTTACCCATCTCTTGTGAAAGCCTTTTCATTGTGATATCTGTAAATTTTCATGGCGGGTTATGGCAATGGATGAACAATAAAGAGTAATTGTCATTGATGTACCAGCTTATAGTTTGTTTCATACGTTGTTGCTACATCGAGAGGAAGTTCAGCCTTCTCTGGGCAGTGTCTTTAATCGCTTATTATCCACGTGGTTGCTTGCTAACCTTTGGTCTTCTCTCTCCTGTGTGGATTGAATTCATTCATGCACCATATATTCAATCTGGGTCGTGATCTTCTGCTTTGTGCTACTTGTTGCCGCCATTTGCACAGGTCAATAATGAAAATATGACCCAAGCTCGAGCTCACATCCTCTTGCGATTTGACGTTTGAAGGATCCTTGTTGGATCAGAAGATGTACTCGTCCTGGATAGCTTCATCTGGGTTCTTTGGCAGCACCAGAACATCGAACCTTCCATGAGGATTTTCAAATGGGCTCCTCTCCAGCTAAGGTTCCAAGGCACTGCTGCAACTTATTGGGTGATAATATTGATGTTGGGTTTGGGTGGTAATGTAAAAGGAAATTTAGGAATTCTGTAAAAGTTATGATAGTAGATGGATGCCCAGGATGCTGAATATGCTCTTGTTTCCTTAATAGAGAATCTTGTTGAGCATGGTAGGATGAATGAGGGTATGAATAAGAAAGGCTGCAGTTCCAGATAAGAAACTTTTGATGTACCAATTAACAATTTAAATATCAATGGCTGAGTCAATGAGGCAGTTGCGATCAACAAATCAGCTCGAATCCGGTTCGTTTAAACCAATTAACGATCTAATCAACCTGATGGTTTGCTGAGGAAATTGTCCCTGGATCAGAATCATTACTCGACATACTCTTGCTATTTTCTCAGCTCTATATGATCTCTTGTTTGATCGATAAGCTCCTCTTTACCCTGGGAGTTCTAAACTCAGACATGTACAGCTTGCTGATAAATGGTCGGTGGAAAGAAAGGTAACAAGAGCAAGGCCAGTGACAGAAGGGTTGAATCCCGGATGCTATGATCCATTGACTGTTCATCGAGCCTATTTCCATTCACGAAACCAATCGGAGAATACTGGAATCAGATAACTCCGTAGTTCATTCAAGAACATGACATAATAACCGATAATCTTCTGCAATTTTTTTTTAACCTGTAAAGGTGAAAATCTACCTTTAAAGGTCGGTTGAACTCTCTCTCGATCTTTTTGACTGCCCGTTTGTATACTCAGTATATGCTATGTTGCAGCAACTCACTGAATTACTTGCCGAATGGAAGACAACAAAAGGTTTCATCTGATGGTCGAGTGTCTGTCTGATGCTTTACCTTTACTGTCAACTTTCCATTGGCTGTTCATTCTTTTTCCCCCTCACTCCAGCTGTTATCTTTATTCCATTCCAATGCAGGTATGTTTTTGGTCAAGAAGGGCATACAAAGAAAGAGAGAATAAAATGGTATGAGAAGTCTTATCGATAAGAGTTAAATTGAAAGTTAGACAGGGAAGTTCTCATCCCTTATGGCTTGGCTAGTGAAAAATTGGCTTCATGATATCTTCTGGAAAACACCTGTCTTGACATGTAGATTCTTGTTCTTGATTATGTTCTGGCAGCAAGATCCTTCTTTGGATTAACTTACTTTTAACCCTTTGAGCTGTTGATACTTATAGGGCGTTTTAATCGCTTGTATTGAACTGTTCCATCTCGTAATCTAACGAGAACTGTGAAACGAACAATCCCTCGAAACAATATGTTGGTCTTTCTAGGTCCAGAAGGTTCCGCTCTCAACCTCGAAGTACGAACCAGATGCATTCTTAGATTCTTGGTAACATGGCAATGGCATAGTGTACAGAGTGCGCTGTCATGTCTTCCCTGCTATAAATAGATAGCTTCTGCTCACTTCCAAAGAACCAAGAGAGTTGCCATAAGAGGAAGTAATCAGCTCAGCTCTTTTCTCTTCTTCTCCACTCCATTCATTACCTACATATATATATACACACACACACATATATTATATTCGTCATGGGAGGCAACTCAAGGTCCCACAAGAAGGCCTCTTCATCGGCTCCTTCCTCCTTCTCTCTGCTCAGCTTCTTCAAGCTGAACAGGCGCTCTGCGCGTTGTCGGGACGAGTCATGGGCCGATGATGCGATGAGCCCTCGAAAGGTCTGGCCCAGCGACTACGACAAAGGCTGGTACGTGGCTGAGCCGGGGATCGACCGGAAAGCTTCTGCCTTCATCGCCAAGTTCCACGAGAGCCGCATATCCGAGTCCGAGCGTCGCATATCCGAGTCCGAGCGCCAGAGGGTCGCAGTCTGATCTAACATGATCACCGGTTCCAGCAATTCCCAGATGGTGTAAATCCATGTGTCTTGTAATTTAATGTTCGTTCCGTCATTTGAATATGGCAATTCTATGTACAGAGGTTGATTAGCTCCATCTGTAGCCTGTAAATCTTGACAAAAAAAAAGATTATTTAGTTAATGCAAATGTAATGTTGGGTCTTGTGTTTTCTGAGAATAATTTAAATTTATGGGTTCAAATCTTGTGAACGAAGAAAACTCATGTATGGAGAGTATACCCTTCAATGAATTGATTCGGGTCAAACTTGAATTAATCAGAACTCATTAGATGGTATAGATAAAAAAAAGTTATTCCAATTTTATCCTTTGTTTTATCATTACTATCCGATGTTTAGAAGGCTAACAACTAATTCATATTCAAATTTGATCGTCTCACTGAGAAGTAAAACTATTTCTATCATATACTTTTTTATTAACAATGTTCGAATTCAAAAACTTATTTAAGAAGAAAATGTGCTAAATAATTATTACATTATACTATTAGATTGCGAAAAACGTTAACACAATGATGAAAATTTTAATTAAAGTAATTTTTTTGAATTTTAGTTTTAAATGTGATATTATTTTGTATGATAATTATATTGAATTATTTGAAAAATATATAAAAATTAATAGTAAAATTTGGTAAATATAATCTATTATAATTCAAGAATTTTATACATTTAAAACGCAATTAACTCATGTTGGAAAAAAAATTGTGCTATTGGTATAAAATCTTTTGTGAATACAAGGTATAAAACCTTTAGTCAATATATCGTTTTGGTATAAAAGCCTTTTTTTTTAATAAATCCGTGTTACAAGATATTTTTAAAATATAATATTTTAGTACAAACCGTTAAATTTTCACTAATATCATTAATTAGGTTGATATGACAATGTGATGTGGACGTATCGTTCGCGAAATTTAGTTACATGGCACAATAAATTAAATTTTAATACAAAAATAATAAATAAGAATTTCAAAATAAAAATTTAATTTAAAATAAAAAATAAATCCACTTTAAAACATAAAAAATATTAACTGATCTGAAAAATTCGAAATACGACTAGATAAATTTTCAAAAATCGATAAAATACCTCAAATTGATCCGAGACGGTCTAAAATTTCAAGATTCGACCCATAAATTCTACCAACACCTATATCATTCTAAAAAACATAAAACACATCAGAAACAAAACTGAAAAATTTTAAATAAGGGTTAGATAGATTTTAAATTGTCGATAAACTATCCGAAATGATCAAGAATTTTCAAGAACTGACCCCTATACTCTACCAACACCTAATTCTATCCTAAAACACATAAAAAAAAAGTCAGAAACAGAACTAAAAAACTCAGAATAGGAACCTGACATATTTTAGAAAATAGATAAATAACCCCAAATCGATCTGAAATTTTTAAGAACCGACCTCTAGATTCTACCAACACCTAAGACCATCCTAAAATAGATAAAATACATAAAAAATGGAACTGAAAAAATCAGAATAAGAGTTAGATAGATTTTAGAAAGCTGATAAATGACGTTGAATCAATCAGAAATTTTAAAGAATCAACCTTTAGACTCTACCAACACCTAAGACCAACCTAAAACACACAAAACACATTAGAAATAGAACAAAAATTCAAAATAGGGGCTAGATAGATTTTAGAAAGCTGATAAATGACCCTAAATCGATCCTAAATTTTAAAGAACCGACCTCTAAATTCTATCAGCACCTAAGACCATTCTAAAACACACAAACTATATCATAAACAAAATTGAAAAATTCAGAAGATGAACTAGATAGATTTTAGAAAGTCAATAAATGACTCGAATTAATCCGAAACGATTCAAAATTTACAAGATGAACAGTCCCCGAGCATTGTTCACTTCCCTTTTCTTTTTTTAAAATTTTATTTTAGTTTTTTAGTTAAAATGTAAAACATAAAATAATAAAAATAAAATAACATAAAAATATAAATTAAAAACATAAAGTTATTTTATTCTGAATTTTTCAGTTCCGTTTCTCATATATTTTGTGTGTTTTAGGATGGTATTAGGTGTTGGTAGAATGTAGAGGTTGATTCTTTAAAATTTCGGATCGTTTTGATTGATGCAGGATCATTTATCAGCTTTCTAAAATCAATTTGGAGTCATTATGAACTTTCTAAAATTTGTTAAGTTCCTAGTTTGAGTTTTCTAATTTTGTTTTTGATGTATTTTGTGTGTCTTAGGACAGACTTAGGTATTGGTAGAGTTCAGGAGTTGGTTCTTGAAAATTCTGGGTCATTTCAGGTTATTTATTGAACTTTTAAAATCTGTCCAGCCTTATTCCAAATTTTTCAGTTCTTTCTTTGATGTGTTTTGTGCGTTTTAGGATGGTCTTAGGTGTTAATAGAGTTTAGGGGATGGTCTTGAAAATTCCGGATAGTTTCGGATCTAGTTGAGGTGTTTTATCGATTTTTAAAAATTTATCTAGTGGTATTCCGAATTTTTCAGGCCAATTATTTTTATTTTAAAATTATTATTATTAATTATTATTAAAGTTTATGCTATGGTGCTACATCAGCTAAATTTTCACGCGATGCTGATTGTGCGTTCACATCACATTGCCACATCAGTCTTATTAACGGTGTTAGTGTAAATTTAACAGTTTATACCAAAATATTACATTTTAAAAACGTTTTGTAGTACGGAGTTATAAAAAAGTTTTTATACCAAAATATTATATTGACAAAAGATTTTATACCAACAGTATAATTTTTTCCGTCATGTTGTAAATTTCAAACTCACGTATTATCATATTACAGTAGAAAAAATAGATTTTGTGCCATGATATCATCCTTCGCTTAGAATTGTAAGACCTTAAAATTTAATTTTCATCAATAAGACATACCAAACAACTTTTATTCTCCCCTTTCTTTCATTTTCATCTGTATATATTACCCGGTGTTAAAAATTCAATAGACTCCTACTGATTCATATTCGAGTTGAATCTATGAAATAAACACTGACCCGTGTTTACTTCAATTACCATTCAATCCTCAATTACAAGCTAAAGTTGCACCAATAAAGCATTTTATCACTTTGCCATCACTTTCTATTATGTATCCTCTCTTCCTTTTTTTTTTCCCCCAAATTTGTTCCCTTTTGCTTTTAATAAACGAGGAAAATTAATTGCCAGTAAACATCTGATCTTGGCTTCTCCGAGTACTATGAACAAAGAAAATTTTATTATTGAAAAGGTTCACATCCCTAACGAACCAACAGAGCTCGAATCTCAATCAGTCAGAATTCATTGAACTTTTTTTTTCGGTGTGCATAGGAGACACATATGCCTGGAAAGAGTAGAATAAAAGGAAATAAAAAGGGGTACGAGAAGTCTCATAGGTGATATTGAATCCATAACTTCTAGGTCATTAAACGAGAGCCGTGCCAACTATATTAAACTCTCTTTCTCGAATTCATTGAACTTTTAAAAACACCCGATTTTTGTGCATTAAACAAGGAGGACGATGATGTCTATTGGAAAATTGTCATGCATAAGGGGACCTAGCTAGGGATAGATACAAGTATTCTCGATGTGCCTGGCTGCCGACGGATCATCAGTGGATCGAAACGGATTTGATCGACAGCCTTCCGGCAAAGTCTACGACCTCCGGATACTTGGGCAGATCCTTAAAACTTAAGGAACACAACACAAGCAAACGGAGGTGACACATGCAAAACATGGAACACTGCCAAAGAAGCGTATAATCGCTGCCTTTCACTGCTTTTTTCGGATTAGTGGGAATGATTTTTCTTCCCTTTTATGGGTCAGGTCGTGCTGATTTGGGCCGAATTGTCGTGTCGTTATTTGTAACTGGGTACCCCCACGATTTTGAATTCATGATGAGACCTCTTGAGTCGATCCAAGCGATCGATAACAAGGCTCGGTTCTTCTTGCAGCCGGGATATATTAGAGTATGCGCTACGCTTGCCTCCAAGCAAATATTCTGCACATAAAAAATAGTTCCTCTGTATCAGTCCGAGACAATCTAAACGAGTAAGAGAGTCACTATCGCTAGAGTGCATGCTAGAGGAAAGTGGTCGGAAGGCTCATCAGGCACAAGGTCCTTGTGAGCGGTCCTCTCGGTCGTTTATCCTCACCCCGTGTTGGTATCAATCGATATAAATCTATGGGTAGTCGTTCCCTAGCCAACAAATTCAAGTCTGCCAAAAATGTTGGGTAGTAAAAATTAGCAATGACTAAATCAATACAAATTTATTGAAATAATCTGATATATTTTCTTCCAAAATAAATTACTGAATTTGAATTTTATGAAAAAAGAAAATTCAAAAATAGAAAAATCGTTGCATGTGAACCCATCGCATTTTATTGAATTTTTTAACGCGGAAAAGATAACTTGCATGAGAGGAGGAATATGGTCAGAGCTCTGACACAAATTCTCGTACTGCCGTGCTCTGGCCCCCAAAAGAAACAAAGGAAACTATTCTCTTCGCAGTACAATTATTGGGTTATTCATTCATTCAGCAGAACAGCACAGCAGACTCTGATATTTTCTCTCTTCTGCACTCTGTCTTTCCCAAGTGCTCGGGAGAGGTTCTTAGCCCACCGTTCTTACTTTCAAATGAGTGAACCTTATTGCTTGCCCGATTTCAACCATCCATGTGCCAGTAGATGCCACCCCCGGAGAAGAACATCGATCCCTCAAAATGCGCCAATCATTGACGATTCTGGACCAAGTCCAAGGAGCTGGCACGCCGTCGATGTGATAATTCGATATTCTTATAAATGGTACGCTGTCATGTCTTCCCGGCTATAAATAGATAGCTTCTGCTCACTTCCAAAGACCCAAGAGAGTTGCCATAAGAGGAAGTAATCAGCTCAGCTCTCTTCTCTTCTTCTTGTCTACTCCATTCATTACCTACATATATATACATACACATACATACATACATACATATATATTATATTCGTCATGGGAGGCAACTCAACGTCCCACAAGAAGGCCTCTTCATCGGCTCCTTCCTCCTCCTCTCGGCTCAGCTTGAAGCGCTCTGCACACTCTCGGGATGAGTCGTGGGCCGATGATGCGATGTGCCCTCGAAAGGTCTGGCCCAGCGACTACGACAAAGGCTGGTACGTTGCTGAGCCGGGGATCGACCGGAAAGCTTCCGCCTTCATCGCCAAGTTCCACGAGAGCCGCATATCCGAGTCCGAGCGCCAGAGAGCTGCGGCCTGATCGAACATGATCACCGGTTCCAGCAATTCCCAGATGGTGTAAATCCATGTGTCTTGTAATTTGATGTTCGATCTGTCATTTGTATATGGCAATTCTACGTACAGAGGTTGATTAATCCTATCTGTAGCCTGTAAATCCTGACAATAATAATAATAAAAAGATTATTTAGTTAATGCAAATGTGATGTTGGTTCTTGTGCTTTCAGAGAATAATCTAAAATCTTGGATTTAAATCTTGTGAATGGATAAAATTCATGTTTGGAGAATATACCTCTCAATGAACTGATCCGGTTCAAACTTGAATTAATCAGAACTTATAGATGATATACATCAAAAAATATTTTTCTAATTTTATCCTTTTTTTTAATCATTGCTATCCGATGTTTATAAGTCTAACAACTAATTCATATTCAAATTGGATCGTCTCACTGAGAAGTAAAACTATGTCTATCATATAATTTTTCATTAACAAGGTTCAAATTCGAAAACTTATTTAAGAAGAAAAGGTACTAAATATTTATAACATTTATATTATTAGATCGCGAAAAACATTAACACAATGATGGAATTTTTAATTAAAGTAATTTTTTTGAGTTTTAGTTCGAAATGCGATATTATTTTGTATGACAATTATATTGAATTATTTGAAAAATATATAAAAATTGATCTTAAAATTTGGTAAATATAATCTACTATAGCTCAAGAATTTATGAATTTAAAACGTAATTAAGTCATGTTGGAAAAAATTGTACTGTTGGTATAAAATATTTTGTCAATATAATATTTTCGTATAAATTTTTTATAATTCTATGCTACAAAATATTTTTAAAATGTAATATTTTAGTACAAACCATTAAATTTTTACTAATACCTTTAATTAGGTTGATGTGACAATATGACGTGGACGTACCTTCAGAGACATGTGAAATTTAGTTATGTGGCACCATAAAATAAAATTTAGTAATAATAAAAATAATAAATAATAAATAAGAGTTTTAAAATAAAATTTTAATTTAAAAAAATTAATAAAACCCCTCAAATCAATCCGAAACAATCCCGAATTTTCAAGAAACGGCCCCTAAATTCTACCAACACCTAAAACCATCCTAAAACGCACAAAACACATTAGAAACAGAATTAAAAATTTTGGAATAGAGGCTGGATAGATTTTAAAATGTCAATAAACAATCTGAAACGATCTATAATTTTCAAGAACCGATTTCTAGACTCAACTAACACCTAAGTCTATCGTAAAACACATAAAAAAAATCAGAAGAAGAATTGAAAAACTCAGAATAGGAACTTGGAAGATTTTAGAAAACTGAGAAATGACCCCGAATCTATCCGAAACGATTTGAAATTTTTAAGAATGGACATCTAGACTCTATCAACACCTAAGTCCATCTTAAAACACATAAAATACATCAGAATAGAACTGAAAAATTCGGAATAGAAGCTAGACAAATTTTAGAAAGCTGATAAATAACCTTGAATCAATCTGAAATTTTAAAGAACCAACCTGTAAACTCTACCAACACCTAAGACCATCTTAAAACATACGAAACATATCAGAAATAGAAAAAAAATTTGGATAAGGGCTAGACAGATTTTAGAAAACTGATAAATGACTCTGAATCAATCCAAATTTTAGAGAACTAATCTCTAGACTTTATTAACACCTAAGACCATCCTAAAACACACAAAACATATCAGAAACAAAATTGAAAAATTCAGGATAGGAACTGATAAATTTTAGAAAGTCAATAAGTGAATCGGATTGATAAGAAATGATTCAAAATTTTCAAGATGAACAGTCCCCAAGCACTGTTCACTCCCATTTTCTTTTTCTTTTTAATTTTATTTTAGTTTTTTTGGTTAAAATGTAAAAAATAAAATAATAAAAATAAAACAACATAAAAATGTAAAATTATTTTATTATGAATTTTTCAGTTCTATTTCTAATATATTTGGTGTGTTTTAGGATGGTCTTAGGTGTAAGTTGATTCTTTAAAATTTCGGATCGTTTCGATTTATTCAGGGTCATTTATTAGCTTTCTAAAATCTATCTAGCTCATATTCTGAATTTTTCAGTTCTATTTTTCGTGTGTGTTTTAGGATAATCTTTGGTGTTGATAGAGTCTAAAGGTCAGTTCACCAAAATTTTGCGTCGATTCCGGAACATTTATCAACTTTCTTAAATCTGTCCAGTTCCTATTTCGAGTTTTTCAATTCTGTTTTTGATGTGTTTCGTGTGTTTTAGGATAGACTTTGGTGTTGATAGAGTTTAGGGGTTGATTCTTAAAAATTCCGGATCGTTTCGGGTAATTTATTGATCTTTTAAAATATGTTCAGTCCTATTCCAAATTTTCCTTTTTTTTGATGTGTTTTGTGCGTTTTAGGATGGTTTTAGGTGCTAATAGAGTTTAGGGGCCGGTCTTGAAAATTCCGGATGGTTTTGGATTTATTTGAGGTGTTTTATCGATTTTAAAAATTTATCTCGTTTTATTCCAAATTTTTCATATCAGTTTTATGTCTTAAAGTGATTTTTTTATTTTTTATTTTAAAATTTTATTATTTATTTATTTACGATTATTAAAATTTATTTTTATGGTACCACGTCAGCTAAATTTCCATGTGGTGCTAACTGTGCATCCACATCACATTGCCTAATTAACGATATTAGTTAAAATTTAACTGTTTGTATCAAATTATTACATTTTGAAGACGTGTTGTAGTAAGGAGTTACAAAAAAAGCTTTTATGCCAAAATATTATATTGAGAAAAGATTTTGTACTAGCAGTGCAATTTTCCATCTTCAAACTCACGTATTATCATATTGCAATAGAAAAAATAGATCTTGTGCAATGATATCATCTTTCACTTAGGATCGTGAGATCTTAAATTCAGTTTTCATCAATAAGACATACCAAACAACTTTTATTCTCCCCTTTCTTCCATTTTCATCTGTATATATTATCCAATGTTAAAAATTTAATAGACTCTTACTGATTCATATTCGAGTTGAATCCATAAAATAAACATTAACCCGTGTGTACTTTAATTACCATTCAATCCTCAATTACAAGCTAAAGTTGATCGACAGTCTTCCGGCAAAGTCTACGACCTACGGACACTTGGGCGGATCCTTAAAACTTAAGGAACACAACACAAGCAAACGAATGTGATACATGCAAAACATGGGACACTGCCAAAGAAGGGTATAATCGCTGCCGTTCACTGCTTTTTCGAATTAGTGGGAATGATTTTTCTTCCCTTTTATGGGTCAGGTCGTGCTGATTTGGGTCGAATTGTCCTGTCGTTATTTGCAAGTGGGTACCCCCACGATTTTGAATTCATGATGAGACCTCTTGGGTCAATCCAAGCGATCGATATCAAGGCTCGGTTCTTCTTGCAACCGAGATATACTAGAGTATGCTCCATACTTGCCTCCAATCAAATATTCTGCACATAAAAAGCAGTTCCTCTATATCAGTCCAAGATAATCTAAATGAGCAAGAGAGTCACTATCGCTAAAGTGCATGCCAGAGGAAGTGGTTGGAAGGCTCGTCAGGCACGAGGTCCTTGCGAGCAGCTCCCTCGGTCGTTTGACCTCACCCCTCATTCATATCACTCGATATGAAACTGTGGGTAGTCATTCCGTAGCCAACGAATTCAAGTCTGCCAAAAATGCTGGGTAATAAAAATTAGCAAAAACTAAATCAATACGAATTTATTGAAATGATCTTATAGGTCTTCTAAAATAAGTTACTGAATTAGTTCCATGAACGCAGAAAATTCAGAAATACAAGATCGTTGCATGTGAACCGACCACATTTTATTGAATTTTTTAATGTGGAAAAGATGACTTGCATGAGAAGAGGAATATGGTCAGAGCTCTGACACAAATTCTCGTACTGCCGTGCCCTGTCCCCCAAAAGAAACGAAGGAAACTATTCTCTTCACAGTACAATTATTGGGTTATTCATTCATTGGGCACAGCAGACTCTGATGTTTTCTTTCTCTTCTGCGCTCTGTCCCGTACGGATGTATTCCCCAAGCGCTCGGGAGAGGTTCTTAGCCCACCGTTCCTACTTCCAAATGAGTGAACCGTATTGCTTGCCCGATTTCAACCATCCATGTGCCAGTAGATGCCACCCCCGGAGAAGAATATCGATTCCTCGAAATGTGCCAATCATTGACGATTCTGGACCACGTACAAGGAGCTGGCACGCCATTGATGTGATAACTCGATATTCCTATAAATGGGACGTGGAGTCGGCTGGGAAGTGATTTTTGTCGTACCTTCGTGCCGTGCATTTTGCACCTTAATTAATTACTTTGTTTCCCAGTTTTGATCAAGTAGCTAGTAGAAAAGGGGAGGAATTAACAGTTTATCACACCGTGTAGTGGTTCGATTACTGTTTTCCATAAGTCAAATGTAGTGTTCACGGAATGCTCCGAGAATTCTCACCCACAATGCCACATATATGCCCCGTCAACTCAGGATCTGTTAAATTTTTTACGAGCAGGCAGATCTCTAACTTAATTCTCAGCTGTTCTTAGATGAGACTATCGAGAAGAGTCCTCGGCTGGCCCTGGCTCATGTCAGGTTGTCGAGGTCAAGAAGCTTAGATATTATGTTGACGGTAACGAGAGAGAGAATAGAGAAGAAAGGGCTACCGATCCTCCTTGAGTTCTTGTAATGGGCCTCCAACTTGGTCTTATTATGGATGGATCGGACCGAAGCGACAATTGGTAGGAGACGAGACTGTTGGAGATCATTTACTCCACCCACGGTCGGTGTCCAGAACGCTGCTATCGGGTCTTACATGTCCGACCCGACTGCTCTGAAAGATCGAAAGACAGATAAACGAACACGTGACGTACGGGTGATCACAAGCACATGCTTATCCATCACACAGACATTTCATTTTCAACTCCGAATTGCGATCGATTCCGAGCCAAACGTTGAACATGTCTTCGGATCAAATTATGTGGCACACTGTGCACCGATGAGCCATAATAAAATCTTTATCGACCAACACCTTGCCGGCTCGCTCGGCGTCCTCATCTGGCCAAATCGACCATTATAGAGACGAACACGAAAGAAAAAGGAAAAAAAAAAACCATTAAGGCTAACACCAAATGTTCTGATTTTGTATATTACTAGGGCAAAATGCTCGCACTTCGCTGCGAGAAGAGAATTTTTTTTTTTTGGTTTAGATAACTGACTAATCCAGTTGGAATCAGATCAACCTGTTAAAGGATTAAACTCTCTCGGTATAAGTTTTCTCCGTTCACAAGGACTCGAACCCGTGACATCTGCTTAAGAGGAATGAGTATCTACTCGCTTGAACCAATAAAAGTAGGGGTGCAACACGAGTACTTCCCGGGAGGTCAGTCATCTTAGTATTACTCTCGCCCATTCATAGATTTGCCTGAATTTTGTCTTAATTATAAAGATTAACATCTGTACATTATCTATCCATCCAAAAATAGAAAAAATAATAATAAACCAACAATAATATTATCATCGTTTTTAATTTTTATTGTTATTTATGTTCTTGATATTGATAACTTATTATGTTATTCCTCTTATTTACGTTTATGATTATTGTATTAACTTTTACTATTATTTTTACTTTCCCAAAAAATCCTTGTTAGTGCAGAAAAATATGAGCCTGGTCCAATTGAACGGGCCCAGATCGATTTCTGTTTTCAAGCGAAGCCCAGATAAGATGGAGCCAACACCAAAAAATTTGGAGGAAAACTGTCGACTCAGGGAACACCACTAGACCAAGCTTTACCTTCGAATGTTTAATCAGACAAGATTGTATATATATATATATATACTAAAGTAAAGAGTGGACAGGTATTAACACGATGTGCAGCTGCATGCGCTTTAATATATAGAATATAGATATAGATGTGCACTTGGAAGGATCTCCGAGACGATGACCGGCTCGTTTTAAGGTTCCAAGGAATCGGTGTCGCACGAACCCGAGTCCGGATTTCACGATCGTCCATCCACGTCCCTTTCGACCGGCGCACGTCCTTTTTTCGCATCTCTTAATTAATTTCATTTATTGGCAAACAGACCGAACCTGATAAGCGTCGGAATGAGCATTTGTCTTCCTATGACAATGTTTCCCCCCCTTCCATTTGTCCACTCCTCCTCTCTCCCATTTCGACGTTCAGCACTTAATGCTGTGACTTCTTATGGAATAATGGAAGGCCGCGAGTCTTCGTCAAAATGTTGACTTAAGCATTCTTGAAAATACAAATAGACGCCTCCTAAATTGATGCATGCGAACTGAAATTATAACAGAACTAATTTTATAGGATAATAATTAGTTTTTTTTAATATGTAAAACTCAACTGCTAAAAAGAACAAGCATATATCTTTCCATATCTCTTCTCTCTCGTACGATCGGTGTAAGATTTAAGAGGCGTGACCAACTTTTGCCCTTCAACACTAATTTTCTTGTTGGGTTCTTGGGTTGGGATCCCATCAATTTTCACTCGATTTCGACTCTGTCGACAGCTATCAACACAGCCTACCTGCAATTAGGGTGTAAACGGACGGTTCGGTCTGATTTTTCCGAAAATTATCGGGTCCCGGTTTGTTTCAGTCCGATTTTTTTAAGTTAAAAAATCGTACCGATAATGGTTTAAGGGTTATGAAAACCACCCACTTCGAATTTAATTTTTTCGAGCCCCGATTTTTAATATAATAATATAATAAATACAAAAATAATAAAATAAAATTAATTACAATAAATGAGAAACACTAATTATGAATATTTTAGTGTATTAAGAAGACAAAAAACATAAGTATGATTCAAAATTCAAGTTTTAAAATATCAAATATATCATTTTTATTGTCAAAATCTAATAATAAAATGGTTGATTACATACAATATAAACTTAATATAACTTTCGGTTCGATTTCGGGTCCCGCCGAGTTTTTCGGATTGGGGCCCGGATTTTTTGGTCCGGTTTTTTCACATTAAAAACCGCCTTAAATTTATACCGGGATCCATACATCCAGTTTTCCCAATTCGGGTTCTATCATTTTTTTAAAAAATTTTTTGGATTTCCGATTTTTTACTTACACCCTTACCTGCAATCCCCATCCGCCATAATACCATTTTTTCGATAATTTACTCTAATACCATTTTTTAAATAAATTGCCCTGATACCATTTTTTAACTGTACTGATCCATTGCCATAAAACATGCAAATGCATATGCAAATACTCTTGACAATGATATCATTAAACCTTACAAATAATAGGGAATAAATCAAAATATTCTGGCCCGACTGACGTACGATTCGCGGAAATGACAAAACACCAATTAATTGCATTATTGCTAGCACATGCTTCGATTAGACTCGATGATGGCACCGCGTGCGTGCATATATTATTGCATATGGCAAGAATGAAATTCACAGGCCAGCAAGAAAGACACAAACCAAATACTTAATTACATAATGAACACTCAAATACAGACGTGAAGAAATGGGGAAAAGATTATTACAAATTTACAGCCAGAACAAACGAACAGTTTGATACCGACACACAGCACTGCCGGGACACTAGCACTTTGAAAATCACCTTCCACCTAACCACGAATCACATAAATCATACAAGTCATAATTGTCAGGGCGGGCCCTCTCGCGACAATCAGACAAATGCCCCCTTCATCTTTCCCACCACCTGTCCAAATATCATTGTCAACGTCAGTGATTCGTATCTGGGTAAGAAATGACAGTGAAAATTAAATCTTTATATATTTAAAAATGATTAATTAAATTTTATAAAAATATTTTCTTTAATTTTTTAATTTAAATCAATGTTCTATGGACCGAACTGTTAACGATATAACATTCGTGTTAATAAAACAATAAGATTTGAATTGAAATTATAAATGATCTGATTTTATAAGTAAAATTAGATATTTTTAAATATTTCGGATTCAATGATCGAAAGCAGTGAATATATATAACTCCTGCGGTGATTATCCTTTTTAATTTTGGATTGACTGTGATAAAAGGGTGCCGGATGCTTCATCTTTATTCATCATTCTCTTGATCCTTGATTTTAAATGTGTCAAAGAGAGAGGAATCAATCATGCCAAGTGTCCCGATGGACCCCATGAGCACTATTTTCTGTCTGGCTGGGCCGAGGGTGACATGAATATTGATCATTTTCCACTGCCATGTGGGATTATTTTATGAATTAGACGCAATCATGAAAGAAAAAGGAAAATCACATAAGCAGACAAGCATCATAAGGAACCTAAAACCACTAAAAAAATCGTAATCATCAATGAAAAAGTGATGCAGAATCTAACAGCAGAGAGATATAAGAGAATATATACGAGGTTTTGGACACCGTCGACCAAGCAAGAAGATTTGCAGCAATCAATTTCGTCGAGGTATCGGGAACAAGGAAGGCGGGTGCACTTACGGATATATGCAGACCGACAAGTTCGGGACTGGTTACTTGGTAATAACATAGACGGCGTATATGATCCCGGGGATGTAACCCAGAATCGTTAGCAGCAGGCAGATCCAGAACTCCACCTGGACAGATTATAAGTTTTATTATTTATACACAGCAAGTATATGATGAATTTACCAACGAAGAACAGATTCGGGATTAGAAGCAAGACAACTGCGCAGAGATCAGATGCACGTTACACGACGAATGATGATGTGCATACATACATACTTATATATGTGCGTGTGTTACCTTGCAGCCGTACTTGAGGAAGACACCCAGGGGAGGCAAAATAATGGCCAAGAGGATGTCTACGCAAGTGGCTGTGCTTTCATCCGCCATCTTTAACCTCACTAAGCTCTTCTTCTTCTTCTTCTTTCTTCTTCTTCCACCTCGTCTTTATATGCAGGGAAGAAAACTCTAGTACGGGTCTGTTTTTATAGAGGAAGCGTCAATGGGGGCAGTCCACGTGGTGGTATGCAATTGGGCATATTAATATTGTGGCAGCTACAGACCCTGTGCAACTCCTCGTGTAAACATCAAGACAAGATAAATTTACTTGATACTTGATCCAATTATAAGTGAGTCTCGGATTCAAATTATGTATATACTTCCTTCACATATCTTTTATATCTTGCTTTTGTTGATTGATGACATGGCATGGTCAATGTAAATAAAAGACCTATAAAAGTTGTCCAGATTTAATTCTCATCAAAATCGTTCTTTTAAACGATAGTAAAATTATCTTATTCATAACCAACGAAGGTTGGCGCAAGTGGAAGGGGCTTGCGTCGCTTAAGCAGAGGTGCCGGGTTCGAGCCCCTGTGAACGCAGCAGACCTTCTTGGGAGGGGTCCCCGGGAAACCGCCCGACAGTACCCCGAATCCGGATTAGTCGGCCAGCCTTCGGGTACCGGACACCGGGTGGGAAACCAAAAAAAAAAAATTATCTTATTCATATATGTGAAAACTAGAGGGACCAGACACAGCTGTGTCTGAAAACAATTCAGCACATTGTATGATCAAAACCGCAGAGAGAGAGAGAGAGAGACAGAGACAGGGACACCGGGCAATCAATTTCAATTGTGCCCCGATCGTTTGTTTACCTACGAGCTTGACAGAATCGACGGTCCAGCAAATGCCACGTGGTGGTCCCACCACATGGCTGCGAACGACCTGGGGAGCCGCGCTGCATCGTCGGATGAGTCAAGGTGACACGGCATCCCAGCCGTCCTTCCACGGTCTACGCCGATATAGCAGGAAAAAAGACCGTCCTCCACGTGTACAGATGTGATCCTTATCCGGGAAGAAACGCACCGTTTCTTCCAAAATGATAAAAGGGATCTCTCACAAAAACCAACGTGGGTTGATTATTTTTTTTTTTTATTCTGATCTAACGTATCAAGTTAGTATTAATTTTGGTATGGTCACGTGTGTTATTATGAGACCGATTTTTCACTTAAATTAATTTTGATCGGGTGTTATTAGATGATTGGAGTCACCCATGTTCAGCATTTGACTTGCTTAGGAAGGTGGATCAGTCTCGACACACTACCTAACCCGCCAAGAGGGGGAATAGAAAAGGATTGCAAATTGAAAATCGAATCAACTTGATAAAGACTTGTGATCTTTTAAATTGCAGTTCGATATCCATACGGAACCACCCACTTTTTATACAATAACAGTATTGGGTCGGTATATTCGAGTCTTATGTATAAAAAAATGTACAGTTAAAATGACTTTAAACTCTACCGGATCGATTACATTTGAATCTGAATCAGTCGGATATCATTTGCAATTCCAATCAATCTTGATCTTTTCAATTTCCACCGAAGTTCCAATGGGCTACACAAGCGTAGCGCAAAAAGGTCTGGGCCCAGAAGGGCATAGATGGTAGAAGGAGGAAGAAGTAACAAGCAAAATGACATGTTTGTTAAGATTAAAATTCCACATCGACTCGATTAAGAAAAAAACTTAGATTGATAAGAGAATTTAGTGCAATTACCTATCAGTTTAGACTTTTGGGTGGAAACGGGCTTATGACTCTTGTAAACCTAGCTAAAAATTTCATATGATATTTGGGCGGGTCAATCCTATACCCACACCATGCCAGGTCCGAGTGTGGAACTCGTGGCCTGTTAAACCCGAGATCGGAAGAAAATGCCCAGCTCGTGGTTAGTTTGTCGATTTCGGGAAAAATCCGACTCATATGTGAGCCCAAGGACGGAAGATGATATGGACTAATATCCACGCCCGATTTATTGAGACCCGACTTGCTTTCCTCACACGACTGACTCAAGAAATACCAACTAACATCCGATATCCGCTAAGTTCGACTTCCTCCCACATTGACATCGGAGATCAACTAAGTTCGACTTCCACCTATATTATGGACATCGGGCGCTCAAGTCCGACTCTTTCCCACACGGATGGCCACTAATTCCGACTTCCATACACATGGATGTCGGACATCGGACATCCTCCAAGTTGGACCCTCACCCATGTGCTCGGCACATGGGAGACATGGCCACGCCAGTCCTCCGTACTAATTGGGATCTGATATGGATCAATATGTCAGCACCTGATCCGACTCTTTGGGAAGGATCAGAGGAGACTGACCTATGTCGGTAAGACTGACTTACGCCCACATGCATCGGGCAAGGCTGACTTATGCCCACCTATACTGGTAAGACGACTTACGCCCACATGCATGGGGTAAGGCTGACTTACGCCCGATTATGCTAGTAAGGCTGACTTATACCCATAAGTGCTGAGGAAAGCCGACTTACGCCTACTTATGCTAGGCAAGGTTGACCTATGCCTACATACAGTAGAAAGGTTGACTTGCACCCACGTGCTCTGTGCGTGGCAGGCATATTGACGTCACTCTTCCATATGAAAATGACCTATAAATATGCCCCCACTCAGGGATCAGGGACAAATTGATTTCTCCTCTCTTCAACATCTCTTCTCCTCCTCTCCCCTCTTCCTCTTCCTCAGATCACACTCTGACTTAGGTATCGGAGGGTTATTCCGGGAAACCACCACGGACTTGGCTTTTTGCAGGTCTCCGGTGAGGCCCACTTAAGTATTCCGAGGTCTACTCCAGTCTCACTCGAAGATCTCCCATCCCAATAGGCCATCGAAGGTAATCGGCAAAGACTCTCCAGCCATCCTCTGGGTACCCATAACCGGGAGTCCGACCCACGACCCCTTCAAGACCCATCAACTTAGTAAGTCAATTCGAGGACTTATCAGAAGAGAATGTCCGCCTTGTAATAATTTGGTAAAAATTTCATAATGTTAATTAATTACTTCCGAATCTAACCTTACAAATTATTATTGTGTCGGATTTTAGGGCTTTTGCTCCGTCGTGAAGATGTCACCTTGATTCGCCACGTGTCCGACTTCTCTTCCCCGGGCAAATCCCATGTTCTCCACGTGGAAATTTTTGGAATTTTTTAACAAAGTTTTTGCGCTGTGTGATATATATATATATATATATATATGTATATATATATGACGAGGAGGGGTCGATCTAAAAGTGTCATGCATAAGATTCAGTAAGTTTAATTAGTTGTCTTTGCAGAAAGAAACAAGGGGAGATGGTGGAGAGAGTCTTCTGCGTAACGCTGTTATCACGTGACAGTATTTATGTGTTGATATCAGCTAATAAAATTTACATATTTATTTAAATTTTTTTTACAAAAGATCTAAAAAAGAAAAAGACAAATTTAAAATAACTTGATTTCATTGATCAGTATATCTATATAAGTACAGTTACATGGTGATACCGATACACACAAGACTAATTTCTCTAGATGGCGGGTCTTTGAATTTAATACAACAGGATCCTGCAATCAATTTGGGATTTAACTCTCCATTCCACGTACAACATGTTAATGAGCTCGACCAACTATGATACCATGTCAAATTGTTATAAGCCAATCGTCGGCTTAAGTTAGAGAGGAGCAGAGGAAGGATCGATGTGTTCGGACTGGATAATCAATCGTCAGTCCTCCATGCATGCATATTTTTTTCTTCCTATTATGGGAGTGGATGCACAGCTCTGACTTTCCACTTTGGGAACGGAAAAACGCAGTTTGACGTTAGCAGATGTATCGGGAAGCACGAGCAAAAGGCCAGAGTGGTGAGTTTCGTACGCCGGCTCTACGGCTCACAGGGCACGCTGTGTCGTACTGTCCCAGGGATATGAATCCCATGCACCGCGTGCACATTACAGATAACGTCCGACTCGGCTCCTACTGCATATGCATGCATGCATACCCTCTGTACTCAAGGGGAGGAAAGTTCATTCCCTGGGAACAAAAAAAGAAAGGGAGGGTTCGGTGGTATTAAAACCTCACCAAACTCTATCACAACTCCGATTATTTCTTGCCCTGAGAGATTTAATAATACACACAGGAAAAGGAGAGGCTGGAGCATATATATACATGAGGAAAAGAAATCACCAAAAAAAAAAAAAAGGAATCAATTTTTTCCTTAAAAATATTGAGTGGATTGATTAGCTTAAATATGCATAAATAAATAGATTGACATTCGAATAATTTATGGCGAGTTCCGCAGATCTTAAAATTTCTTATTTGTTTTTTTAATATGTATATTGATATTTAAAAATTTATCTGATTATAAATTAATTTAATTTAAGGCGGATGGATGAATTAAATGTGTGAAATTTCTCATTCGTTGCACTGGTTGTGTGGGCTGACATCTCCGTTGCCGAGGCATCTCCCCATGGTTCCACGTGGAGCTAACTTAGATGATTTTGTTTTTCCTGCGTTGGATGATTATTGTGCATGCACGGTAGCCGTCGGTTCATGCGCTGCCCATCCACTTGACGTTTTAAAAGCCTCCCATCTGTCTCACACGGCATGACGACCGTCAGTGGCAGCGCCGGCGCTTGTCAGGCCCCGTAAATATTCGGTCTGTAATGTACATTGAGCTCCTTACGTGAATTTTGAGACTTGTAATGTCTTTCATAATTTTCAAATATTAACTTTACTAGCGTCAAGATTTGGACGGAAATTGGACCACTTATTATATCACTCGATTAATCAGGCTCGTTGAACTTTTCAAATACTAATGGTATCCTTTTGCATTATCCTACTGGGTTGCTCGGAGTAGGTCATCACTCTCTTCCAATGTTTGATAACGAGAGGCAGAAAGTGGGATGATCCATTGCATCCAATAATACAAATCTCCCATATAAAAAAAAAAATGCTGGCAGGTAAATTTTGGGAAAAGTGCATTTTAGTTTTTTAACCTTTTGTATTTTTATCGTTTTCATCAAAAACGTTTATTTTTTTGTTATTCATGTCTGAATTCTTGGCATTTTGGTCATACCGTTATTTTTCATCCAAAAAATCATATTTAATAGAAAAACGGATATTGCATCCAAAAATCGCTGTTTTACAAAATATTTTTTTAAAAAAAGTATATTTCGTCCATGATTAATGAAATATTGGTTATTGTGCCCGATTCAAAAATTAGAACTCTTTTTTCTCAGAATGTGTAACGATTTTATAATGATAATAACTATAAATCAATTTCAAATCGGAAATATATTTTAATTTTGAAAGAGATGTGGCCATCGATAAAACTCTACTTACATTTTTCATTTTTGCTTTTTTTCCCTTTTTCTTTATTTTTTGAAAAATATTTTTTGCTGAAAAATAATTTTGAATGAAATTTTCTTTTTTGGGATGAAATATATTTTTTAGATGAAAAAAGTAACAGTGGGACTAAAGTGATAAAAAGTCAAAAGGTTAAGAATGTGAATCATAAAAAATAAAGGTTTATGACGAAAATAATAAAATTATAAAATATTGAGGATTAAAAGTGTCATTTACATATAAATTTTATCTTTTGGTTATAAAATTGTCATGGCAAAATAAAGGGCTGCGGGAACTTCTGTTTCGTAAATGGAAACTTTGGTTAAATGCTGCATCCTCGCAAACGTACTGATAAGGACATTAGATTTGGTACAGGACAAAAGGCGTTTAGTTCTTTATAAGGAACTGTAGAAGCGTCCTGCTTCTTCCTGCCCCCCACTATCAGACAGCCTTGAGTTCGATCGAATGCTGCGTTCCTGGGTTTTATCTAGCTAGAATGGAATCCCTCGAGAGTTGCAGTGGTTTGGCCTCTCCAGGCAGTGCTCTCGAGAGCTGTGGACTTCGGAGATTGCTCGGCACAGTAGAGCCGAGGGAGTAGTAAGCACTTGCTTCGTTTCATCCTCTCCTCATCATCATGCCTTTGTTCGAGCTGTTTCGGCTGGCCAACCGGAAGCTCGGCCCGACCCAAGAGAAACCCACCACCTGTTCAACCGATCCTCCATTTATGTAAGTCAGATTGCACCTCCTTATCTTCCTGCTGTGTAATCTTCAGTGTCTTTGCCTCCTTGTTTCTCCTGGAGCTCCCTCGTTTGAATGCTTTCTCTGTACTGTTCATGGTGTGTGTGCAGAACTGAGAACGGTTTTCCTGAGTTGGCGCGGGGAAATGGTCAACTTCTGATGCAAGGTTTCTCTCCGAACACTAATACCTTAACACTTCACGGTTCCAGACCCAGTGGCGAGGACAATGCAGGGGCTGGAAAATACAGGAACCTCGACTGTGGGTTGAGCGGATTCCCGGCTTCCATCCCATCTGGTGAAGTCAGTAAGGTTCAGGAAGATGATCTGGTTCCATGGTTGAACTATCCCGTCCCTGGGTCCTTGAGTAACGATTACAGTTCAGATTTCTGGCCCGGGCTGCTCGGCGGCACTGTGAATGAAACCTCGGTGTGGAATGAAACAAGTGGTATGCAAGTATTCTCATCTTCGTTGCCCCTGCAACCCCAAATATCGTTTGATTCGACTTGGGAATCTCTAAGGGAAGAATGTGAACCGTCTAATAGTACCTCTGGTGTGATGAATTTCTCCGACTTTGCGAGACCCGGTGCTGTTCTCAGAAGCAACATCGAGAGCATCAACAAAATGGCTGCTGTTCTTAGTGACATGGATGCTTCTGTTGATATAACAAATTCTGGCAACTCAAATCCAGTTCCTTGTCTCCAGACTTCTGTTCAGCGACAAAGAGTTGGGTCGAATTCTGCAGAAGGCAAATCCTTCATGGAGTTGGCTCCAGCCCGAGAACATGAGGATGTCGTTCTAGAGGATGCTTCAAAGGACTCGAAGCAAAGCCAGGGCTTGAGCAGGACTCAAGAGGGATTGGCATATAGTAGGAATCCTGTTATGAAGAGAGCTTCAGATGATAAGAAGAATGGTCCGAAGAGAAAATCTCATGAGATGGAGGAATCCGAGGGTCACAGTGAAGTACGGTTCAAAATCTCGACTCATTTCTCCAAAATTACTGCCTGATGTTCTCTCAGTTTATATCTGTCTTCAAGTTCACGGTACTAACTTTACTTTCCGAAACTTAGGATGCGGAAGAGAAGCTCGACAGTGCAAAGAAAAAAAACACATCAGGACATCCTCCTTTTAGAAGAGGTCGAGCAGCGGAAGTCCATAATTTGTCTGAAAGGGTGAGCGGAGTCTTTGTTGAAAGCTTTCTTTTGGCATATGCCGAACATCTTCGTTGAGATTTGCTGATTTTGGGCCAATGTTGACAGAGGCGAAGGGACAGGATCAATGGGAAGATGCGTGCGTTGCAAGAGCTAATACCGAATAACAACAAGGTCAAGACATCTTTCTAACCACAACTTTCAGTTCTCTTTATCACGGAATCGGCCCAGTATCTTAAAGTTTCATTTTCGCTATATGCAGGCGGATAAAGCTTCAGTGCTCGACAAGGCCATTGAATATGTCAAGACTCTTAAGCTTCAGTTACAGGTGGATGATAGAATATAGATAGATTAGCCAGATTGCTGTATGTCAGTCCTTGTTTGAGATCGTGAAAGCAATTCGTTTCTGCGTAGATGATGACAACAGGATCTGGTTTATACATGGCGCCGATGATGTTGCCGGCAGGAATGCAGCATAGGGGATTGGACTTCATGACGGGCATGCCCCATATTAACATCCAGTGGGGCCATTTCCCAGGTTCTGTCGTGCCAGGCATCGCTCCGATGGCAAGTCCGGTGTTAAGTCTTCACAGTCAGGGGCTCCCTCTTTCACTGCTGCCTAATAACGCCCGTGGAGTGCCCAAGCCTGCACAAAATCAAGACCAAGCAATGGTCTTGAGTGGGAAGGAATCAGCACAGGGCATCGACAAACAGTTCGAGCAAGACACAAGCTCCACCTGCTTGGCAAAACGGCGGTCCAGGTCTCAGGTATCTGTTCGAACAATTGTCTTTTAACTTTAGCAGTTCACTCATCGCTGCAACTGTCAATTGTTCTGAATAGTCTGTGGTACTGTGCAGGCTTCAGACAGGAAGAAGGGAAGAGGGGTTGCCGACTCAGCAATGCCGGAATGAACATGGGCCCAAGACGACTGGGTAAGCTGTTAGCAGGTCTCGTCAACCTTAGTTCGGTTGTAGTGTACACTGAACTTGTCCTGCACTAGACAGAAAGGTGCTTTTTACTTGCTCGAGCGAAGTGTAACCTTTGGTTCTCTGCTGCAGTCGAGAATGGCAGCAGCTTCTGCAGCAGCCAGATTTTGAGTCCGAGTTGTAGACAACAAATTTCACGGATCTTTGTTAGCTTAGAGAAGATGGTTTGCCATCTACCCGAGTGATCTCGACTTTCCAAGAAGCAATAATATCTTGCAGAACTGCAGATTCAGATTCAAGGTAGTTGATAAAACTTTGAGAGAGTAGAATTGTATTCGATTTCATAATGACAATACAACAGAAGGCTCCAATTTATAGGTTGGACCTCAAAGACAAAATAGGAAATAGAATAAATCAAATCAGGAAACAATTATATCATAATATACATAGATGAATCTGTACTCAATACTGCACAATATAAATATACACAAACATCCCCCCTCAAACTCAAGAGGGTGCAGGGGACACCATCTGGAGTTTGTGAATTAAATCGCGAAATCGTCCAGGAGGATGTGTCTTAGTAAAAATATCTGCTGGTTGGTCTACTGAAGTAATGTACTGTAGATGAACGATTCCATCGAGAATATGCTGACGAATGAAATGACAATCAGTCTCAATGTGCTTGGTTCGCTCGTGAAAAACATCATTATGAGCAATCTGCAATGAGCTTTGATTGTCACACTGCAGTGATATGGGCTCCGAATGAGAAACACCCATGTCTGCTAGCAACCTGCGAAGCCATAGTAGTTCTGCAACCGTGTCAGCGAGTGCTCGATACTCAGCTTCAGTACTGGAACGGGCAACTACAGTTTGCTTCTTGCTGCGCCAAGAGATAAGAGAATCCCCAAGATAGAAGCAATAACCAGTGGTGGATCTACGATCTGTAGGATCACCAGCCCAATCAGCATCACTGAAGGCACGTAATTGTAGTGCAGAATCAGAGGAGAAGCACAGCCCGTGATAGATAGTACCCTTCACATATCGAAGAATATGAAGGACTGCAGCATAATGTGAGGACCGTGGTGCGGCCATAAATTGACTGACTACATGCACGACATAGGCTATATCCGGGCGTGTAACAGTAAGATATACCAAGCCACCAACCAGCTGGCGATACAAGGTAGGATCCTGTAATGGCACACCGTCTGCTGGAGTGAGCCTGATGTTATAATCGAGTGGCGTAGTAGCTATCTTACTATCTGTAATGTTTGCCCGCGACAAGAGGTCAGATGCATACTTGGTTTGAGACAAGTAGTATCCCTCTTTGGTAGGAAGCACCTCAAGCCCAAGAAAATAACTGAGAGGACCTAAATCCTTCATCTCGAAATGTCTCTATAAATGAGACTTCAACTCATGAACGCCTGCTGTATCATCCCCTGTGATGATCATATCATCAACATACAGTAGAAGTATGGTAATGCCGGTACTGGATGTGCGAACGAAGAGGGCTGAATCATGAGGACTCGAAATAAAGCCGAGAGTAGTAATATTAGAGCTAAACTTGGCAAACCAAGCCCGTGGAGCTTGCTTGAGACCATACAATGCTCGGCGTAGGCGACAAACTTTTCCCGGTGGTACAGAAAAGCCAGGAGGAGGACGCATGTAAATTTCTTCAGAGATATCACCATTTAAGAAAGCATTCTTGACGTCCATCTGAAACAGATTCCATCGCTTAGCTGCTGCCACCGCTAATAATGTCCGCACAGATGTGAGACGAGCTACAGGAGCAAAAGTCTCCTCATAATCCACTCCATACTCCTGTGTGAACCCTCGAGCCACAAGTCGAGCTTTGTATCGCTCAACCGAACCGTCTGAACGAGTCTTGATCTTATAGATCCATTTACTCCCGATTGCACACTTTCCTTGAGGCAAATCAACTAGATCCCAGGTATGGTTTTTGTGAAGAGCCTGCAACTTCTCAGACATAGCTTGCTGCCACTCAGGAGAAGTGGAAGCTTCTTTGAAAGAAGTAGGTTCATGTAAGGCAGCGAGAGCATGGTAACAATGAAAATCACGAAGATGTTTAGGTGGTTCTGTTACCCGAGTGGATCGACGAGGCTGAACAGGATGCACCGAAGGAACCTCTGCCAAGACAGTATCATCGGACGGGCCAGGATCCTCAGAAGAGTTAGGACTTCCTGCAGTAGGGAGAGACTCCGGAAAAAGATCTATAGATGAATCAGTGAACAATCGAGCTGTCTCAGAGAGAGTAGATGAAGGACTAGAGAGACTGGTGAACATTTTATGTTCCCAGAAAATGACGTGTCGTGATATACGAAGTCGATGTGAGACAGGATCATAACATCGATAACCCTTATGTTCTATGCCATATCCTAGAAAACAACATAACCTAGAGCGTGGTTGTAGTTTGTTACGTTCGTGATTATGCAAGAGAACAAAGCACACACACCTAAATGTCCTAAGTGTGGTAAAATCTGGAGATTGACCATATAACACACTATATGGAATTTGATTACTAAGTGCTGACGAGGGAACTCGATTGATGGTGTAGACTACAGTAAGTGCAGCTTCACCCCAAAATGACTCTGGAAGAGAGGCAGATAGCAACATGGCACGCACAGTATTGAGAATGTGGCCTAACTTGCGCTCAGCACGACCATTTTGTTGAGATGTGCCTGGGCATGACCGATGCACAATAGTACCATGTTCATGCAGAATTTTCAAGAAGGAAGAGTCATTATACTCAGCAGCATTATCTGAACGAAAAATTTTAATTCTTTTTGAAAATTGATTGTGAATCATGGTACTAAACTCTCGGTAAACGTGAGGCAATTCTGACCTATTTTTCAACAAGTATATCCAAGTATATCGAGAATAGTCATCAATGAAAACACAAAATATCGGCTACCACCTTTACTTGGAATAGGTGAAGGTCCCCAAACATCAGAATGAATCAAATCAAATGTAGCAGAGGTGCTAGAAGTACTTTTATTGAATGGCAATGCTTTTTGTTTTCCCAACTGATAAGGAACACAATCAAGAGTGCTATCCCTAACAGCTCCTAGAGACCCACTAGAAATTAAATGTTGAAGTTTATCACGAGAAACATGACCTAAACGGTTGTGCCAAGTGCTAGACAAGACTGATGCAGCTGCAACCGGAATGGATGAAGGAATGTGTAGAGAAGTCAACTCAAAGAGGCGTCCTTTCTTATGCCCTGTCCCAATGAGCTGTCCTGTCTGAGGATCCTGTACAGTACAACCTTTATTAGTGAAATGAAGTTCAAAGCCTAAGTCACACAATTGACCGACGGACAAAAGATTCAAAGACAATGACGGTACCAAATAGGCATCAGATATGGTAAGATTTGGGGTGGAGATGTTACCAATATGACTTGCTTGAAGACTAGAACCATTAGCAGTGTGGATAATAGGTAACACAGTAGATTTATTTTTACATGAGAAAATGGAAGGATCAGATGTCATGTGGTTGCCACAACCCGAATCAAGATACCACAAGTGGTTACCTGAAGTAGGAGTGGCCATGGCAGGAGTAGAAGAACCTGTTTTGGACAGGAACCGGTTGATTAGAGCCTCAAGGTCAGTGGCAACAGTCGGTTGTAATAAATACCCCATTTCAGACGGCTCAGTATCTGCGACCGCAGCTGTACCAGTGGAAGAAGGCCCTTTAACATTACGAACAAAAGTGGAGAATTTCTTGCAGTCCTCTATTTTGTGATACAGATTACCGCAGAAATTGCAAGGACCATTGGAGCTTGTCCTCTGCCCGCCAGAGAAACGGCGATTAAATCTATTCCTCCCAAAGGTCGAACCACCAGATGAATTGGGAGTAGACTGCCATCTTGTAGATGAATTGGTAGTACGCCGATTAACTTGTGCAATGGATGGACCTGGTGTTGCCAATACAAGTTCAGAACTTCCTGCAGAAGAGTGAAGAGTTCGGAGTCTCGTCTCTTCAGCAATAAGTTCTGCAACAGCACTTTCAAGAGAGGGCTGAGGTGATCTGTGAAGCAAGGAGGCTTGTGCTGGCTCAAAATCATCACGTAATGCCATAAGAAATTGGGTGAGCCTCAAACTATCACGATAAGCCAAGAAAAGTGTAGCATCATCCGAACACCTCCATTGAGGCTCCGAAAAGGACAACTGATCCCACAGATGACTCAATTTGGAATAGAAATCACTGATTGTCTGACCTGGTTCTTGGCGTAAGAAGAAAATTTCACGGGAAAGTTGGTACCGCTGAGCAAAATCGCCAGAAGAGTACCGTTGTTGAAGAAAATCCCATGCTTCTTTAGCCGTGTTGAACCTTCCAAACATCACACTAATGGAAGCAACGGATGTGTTGGCGAACCAGGTAATGATACGGTGATTGGCCGCATCCCAAGCTTCTAGACGATCAGCGAATATATCATATGATTCCTTATCGTCCTTTGTCGGTAGCTTCTTGTCACCGGTCACATATCGCCACAACATCCGACCTTTAAGAAAACTGTGCATGGCTTGGGACCAATGACTATAGTTATGCCCATCAAGAATTACTTGAATGGGCTGGGAAACATCGTTGATTGTCGTAGACATGATGTAAAGTAGAAGTGCAGAAGAAATTGGGTACTTGTGCACCTGGAGCAGCGGAAAATCAGGAGGGAGCACACGAAGGGAGCACGATGCACCGGGAGCACCAAGCTGCGGAGCTGGGCTCAGAGAGGGGTGCACGAAGAGCTTAGTACACCGGGTGTACACAAAATACGACTGGGCTCACGAACCGGGTCGGTTCAAGAGATTCGGGCTCTAACCGGATCTTGATGACGTGGATGACACGTGTCTCCACACACATGTCGTCTTTCGATTGGTACACGTCAGCAGAGGCTGCTGAGTAGGATGATGATGTGGCGCGTGGGCGGCACTCCCTCTGCGCGTGGGCGGCACTCCCTCTGCGCGTGGGGACGAAGCTGCTGCAACGGTGGTGGCGCGTGAAGGCGCGTGGAGGCTTTGTTGGCAGTGAAATTTCGCCGGCGAGTCGGCGGAGGGGTCAGGAGCCTACCGGTGGCGTCGGTTTGCAGAGCTGATAACCGAAGCTTAACGAACTGTAATGGCCAGAGACGGTTCCTTTGGGAGATAAAGCTAAAATGCCCAAGATGGCTCTGATACCATGATAAAACTTTGAGAGAGTAGAATTGTATTCGATTTCATAATGACAATACAACAGAAGACTCCAATTTATAGGTTGGACCTCAAAGACAAAATAGGAAATAGAATAAATCAAATCAGGAAACAATTATATCAGAATATACATAGATGAATCTGGACTCAATACTGCACAATATAAATATACACTAACAGTAGTGATTGATGGATGACTCCTCTCCTCAGTGGATGAACGGATGCTGCCTGTCCTCACTCTTGTTGTCCCAGAAAAATAGTTCTTGAAAACATGTTTGGTTTTAATGTTTTCTCCCCACTCCTTGGCCGTTCCTGTACATGACAATCGATCGAGACACATAATAATATAATCCAATCGACTGACCATGAAGAATGGTCAGTTAACACCTTATTCCAGATAACAGAGAAGTCCACAGGTCGATTATGTGTAATTAACGAGGATTGCGAATCTACAGACCACGTTACAGAAGGATGATCCAAACGCGACCTGACCCATGCACGTGCTGTGTCAATACCCATCCCATCCTAAAGCTGGTAGGTCCCCACGGGCCGACGTGATCAGATCATGTTGAGTATGCAATGTAATATATATCCACTGTAAATATGTAAAAACCGATCAAAACTGATTTAAATTTGATATGTGAGACCTCAACGGTACCGGTTTTTCATTTAAATTGATTTTCATCGGCTCCACGCTGAACATCTATCCTGGGCCGATCTCATCCGTAAAACGGGCCGGCGTCGTCCCTTCTAAGATTAGCCCATATTCACGTCCTAACGACCAGGGCCCATTGACTGTTGGAGCCACGCACGCTCACACTTGTCAGCAAGCGGACGCGCGCGAGGAACCCGCGGAGGTTCAACAGCGCGCGCGCTGGAGCTGAGCACCAGTTGCGGCAATACCTCTGCAGCTTCCCGCTTCTCAGCTTCTGTTCCGGCGAAGAAATGGGAATAAAGGTCGTCTCCTCCGCTCAATTTCTGCCGGATCCTTTGAATTCGTCCACTTTCCAAGCGTGTTCGTCCTGAATCTTGACGCCGGTGGGCTATGTAGGGTTTAACGAAGCTGCTCGCGGACAATGCGCCGAAGGCCATGAAGGAGCACAAATTCGAGAGCTACTTCGGCCGGAAGATAGCCATCGACGCCAGCATGAGCATCTACCAGTTCCTTGTCTGCACTCCTACAAGACATGACTTTTGGGTTACTTCCATGTGTTCGGAGATTATCCAGGTGTGTTGACTGTTGTACTGAAATTTGCAGATTGTAGTGGGAAGAATCGGTACGGAGACATTGACAAACGAGGCCGGGGAGGTCACTAGGTAATTGTGCTAACTGTTTGCGTTCGAAAGTTGCTATTTTTGTAAATCCCTCTCAGATGATTAATCCAAGTATTGAGGTGGGAGAAAGGTGTGACTTTTTGGTCGTAATCTGTCAATGGCGGACAATTGTATTACCTGGGTTTTATGCTTTTGATCGTTGCAGTCACTTACAAGGCATGTTTACTCGAACAATCAGGCTTTTGGAAGCTGGAATAAAGCCAGTGTATGTCTCGTCCTGCTCCATTGCCGGTGTTCCGTTTTACATTATATTTACTTCCTTTGTTTCTGAAGCTGGAGTTTTGGAACTCAGTGTTGGTTAATTTGTTTGGTGTCACTTAGCTATATCTTTGATGGTCAACCTCCTGAACTGAAGAAACAAGAACTTGCAAAGCGGTACTTATAAACCTTTCCCTTTCTGGTTTAGTTTCTTTTTAATGCCAGAAGCTCAGAATAGGAGCTTCTGAAACAGATTTTCAAAGAGGGCTGATGCTACTGAGGATTTGGCAGAAGCCAAAGAGGTAAGCTTTACTTTGTTTTAAAGTTCCTTGAGTCTTTTATGCTTACTATGCATAAATGCCTTGTCAGGCTTTAGCTTCTATTTTTATTCTTTCAGTATTTATATGTTGCTTTTTTCTCCCTACTCTTGCAGAAATGGCTCAAAATGATTGTTTTCCCTCATTGCAGGTTGGAAGTAAGGAAGATATCGAGAAATTCAGTAAGCGAACAGTAAAAGTAGGTGGTCTTAACCTCCTACCACTAGTCACTTGTCAGCATTATTGCGACCCTGTGATATTTGATGAAAGCTTAAAAGTTTGGGATAGTGTAAACTTGATGACTTGCTTTCTTGTGATGCCTTATGCTGAACCTGATACTTACAGGTGACAACAAAGCACAATGAAGAGTGCAAGAGGCTTTTAAGGCTGATGGGTGTGCCTATTATTGAGGTAATATTTTAGCATCCCCTACTGAGGAGATTTTTTTAGCATCTCTCCCCATCAAAATACCAATACTTAAATCTTGCTGCCAACACTTATACTAGGCTCCTTCTGAGGCAGAGGCACAATGTGCTGCACTTTGCAAGTCAGGGCAGGCAAGTATCCTACTGGATCTCAATCATTTAAAATAGGATTCATTTTGCATTCCATTTGATGTTAAGATGCAAGAATTTCCTTAAATATTTCTAGTTAGGTCTCAGGTTTATGCTGTGGCTTCTGAAGACATGGATTCTCTTACGTTTGGAGCTCCTAGATTTCTACGCCACTTGATGGACCCGAGTTCCAGAAAAGTACCAGTCATGGAATTTGAAATTTCAAAGGTGCTTGGGGTATTGCGTTAAGATGCTGTTATTTAGTTTGACCCTCTCTCATGAAAGTTCTATGTTAGATTCTGGACGAGCTGAACCTGAATATGGAGCAGTTCATTGACGTGTGCATTCTCTCTGGATGTGATTATTGTGAAAGCATTCGAGGTATTGGGGATTTCCAACAGTCACAGTTAGCTTGAAAAATTTTATCATCTCCTATCAGAGGTTATGTAAATTTGATATGACAGGTATTGGAGGCCAGACAGCTTTGAAGCTTATCCGTCAGTATGGCTCCATAGAGAATATACTGGATAACATAAATAAGGAGAGGTGTCGACCTTACTTTAATCTGAAATCCTTGTCTTGCAGTACTATCCACATTTTGCTACTTATCCTGTTTTATTACTGATATTGAACATTTCATTTAGATATCAAATACCAGAGAGCTGGCCATACGAGGAGGCTCGAAAGCTGTTCAAGAATCCACTAGTCTTTGGTGAAGAGGAGTATCCAGAGATCAAGTGGGGTGCTCCCGACGAAGAGGTGAGCGGCTTCCGCATTGAGCATTTCATAAACATATCAAACAAGATTGTTGCAGCTACTGACTTTGAATGGTTGGATTCTGCAACTGCTAGGGGTTAATCACCTTCTTAGTTAATGAGAATGGGTTCAACATTGACAGAGTAACAAAGGTACTAGATTGGTACTTTCTTTTGCAAGGAATGAATTATTGTCTTGAAGAAATTCAAATTTGCTAGACATTGAATAACAGGCTTCTTGACCATCTCCTTTATCATGATAGGCAGTAGAGAAGATTAAAACAGCCAAGAACAAGTCGTCACAGGGGCGGTAAGAAATGTGTACTCAAAATAAAGCATGTTTTCAGATATGCTCTGTTGCAAGAACCAATAAAAAGCTCTTATTATTTTGCAGGTTAGAATCTTTCTTTAAGCCGATTGCTAACACATCGACACCCATCAAAAGAAAGGTGTTGCTCTTTCGATGTATGATCATTTTGCCATGCATTATTCATCAAGAGCACTTCTCTTAATGTGCTCCACTGTTCTCTGACTGGCTGCAACAGGAACCTTCAGTGTGCGCTAAAGAAACTGTGAATAAAAAGACTAAGTCTGCCAGTGGCAAGAAGAAGAAATAACCTATGTGGTTCAGAGACGATGACAGTTAACGGCATTATGACCTGGTAATCATTCATTTTTCTGGTTAAATTAATGGAACATTTGTAGATTGTTTACATGTACCTATTGTCTCCTGATGTAGAGTCAAGTCCATCGCAACATTTTGAGACACTGAAGGGGCAGGTATACATTATATGTTTGCTCAGACTGCATCTTCTCTGTTTACTGCAGCTAGCTGAAGAGTGCAGGAGTCAAGACCTTGGTTACACGCAGTCAACTGGCTTTAGTGTAAACCTTAAATTTTGTCGTCTCCAGTATATAGTCCATGAAAGTTGAGGTATGCTAAGATTATGGGCACCTGCAGTGTAAATTCTGGTGCTCAACTTTTCATAAACACGAAATATAGTACAGGTTGATCTGTGGAGTTCACAAGAAATGACACGAAGCTGGAGCTGGTGCTGTTCAGTCGGCGAACTCGTGACTATAAGAATGAAAGATGATCACTGTACAGGTTAGTCTGCATTGCGGATATGGTCATGCTGTTGATTGATGACTTTTCATCATCTAATGACCATACAAACGCGCTATCTTGACTTAAATGACCAGAAAATCATTGACATCAGCCATCGTACAAATACATTTATAGCGGCCACAAGACAATTCAAACTTCGCATAGAAAAAGAATTAAAGAACCAGCATCACGACAGGGACACCGTACGAGATACAGAGCATTCTTCTTTCGGCTTTGGTTCGAACCGGTACTCTGTTTATGTATCCCTTTCTAGCTATCACATCGAATAAGACCAGACGTATCCGTCCTTTGAGGTAGAGGATGGACATGCTTCGCAAGACATGCGGTGTACCAGAAAACAGGGAGGGATCATAAGGTCCCTTAAACGGCACGAAGTACAGACAAGGAAGCCTTTCCATAGAGCAAGGTCTAACCTAGCTCGACCTCAGTCCGTGCCTGTTGGCGAGGTTTTGAACTGAGGCTTTGAGGCGACGATCAGACCCCTTGCTGTATGCGTCAACCTCCCTGCCAGACTTAGAAGTGACTCGAATTTGGAGTCGGTTCAAAGGCCCAAAAACAAGACAAATCTGGGCTCCAACTGCAGCTTCGCCCTGACTTTGGGTCTACGTAGCCTAACGCGTTACGCGGCTGCTTCATTTCCCATTCATAAATCAATCAATTCTGAGTCTTTTACTTAACGCATGCACTGCTTAATCCGTATTCGAGCAGGATCGGTTTACTAAGGGTGAAATGTCTCTTCATCCGCAAAACTAGAACATAGTATTTTGTATTAGATCACCTCACTCACATTAGTTACATCTCAAGATATAATAATTCAGTTCACCCATCACCCATCTCTTCTATAAATTACTCAATTGACCCCCCAGCTTTCTCAGCACAACCACTTTTTCATATACAGACGCCTACCTTTATTTCCAACTCTCACATCTCTGCTTCCTCCCCAGTCTCTCTCTCTCTCTCTCTCTACTCTTCCTGCTGAGTTCCTGTTCTTGCCCAGAAGTTTGTCTTCTCTCTGTTTTCTTTCCGTCATATGATGATGGAAATTTCTGCAAAAATGGCGGCTTTCTACATATCCGTCGTGTCTCTTGCCATCTTCTTGCGCTCTGTCTCTGCAGATCCCGACCTCCTTCAGGATGTCTGTGTTGCTGATCTTGCTTCAGGTATCTCCCAGCTTTCTTGTACTGGAAGATAAAAGTTCCCACTTTGGAAAGGTTTCAGGACTTCCTGCAGCTCAATCATAAGCAGCAGGACAGCCACCTCCCTGTTAATTTCTCTCCCAAGAAATTCGGGGCTGTCTTGGTTTCTAACGAGCAACAGTGCACTATGAGCTAATCGCATGTCGATGTGATTGATTCCAGTCCGAGTTATATCTAGTTTATGTAAAAATAATTTGAAAATTTTTGTTCATCCGTTGTGTCTAATTTTCTATGTTATGGTAAATTTTATTGGCCATGGAAATGATTTTGTGGGTAAGATGATCACATCGGTGCTGAAATCACAAAGTGTTAGTTTAAAAGATTCGTAGTATAGGTTCACTAAATGTCGGCTATACGCTCTGCAGTGTAAGTTTCGATTTTCAAAATAAGCATACCATGATACCTTTGTTGGATATAGACATAATAAAGAATCAAAAGTTTGATTCCAAGATTTATGTGATCTAGAAATCAAATTGAATTTATGAAAATCCAATCAATATTCTCGCTTGAATAAGGCATGTGTGTGCGTCTTTTGGCATGATGAGTGTCTGAGTTCGTGGCTACTGATTTGGCAATCAACGAAAGAAAAACAAAACATGACAAATGTATTAGAAAACAATACTAGTCTGTCATTATGGGAAGAAGATATTGTAATTACTTACCTTCCGCTGCATTACTTTTCTTTTATCTTTTCAAAAAGGCTTTTGAGTGTTGCTTACCGAATAAAAAACTCTCGAGTGCTTATTGTTGTTTAAGCAGATGGTTGGTAAGCAATCACGGTATACATGATTGAGTTCTGATCTTTTCTTCTTTTCTGCAACTCCACAGTCAATCCTGCATGTGGGCCGCCTATGTAATATTAGTGGCAGCTGTGATTAGTTTCCTTTTCCCCTATCAGTACTGGCCTTTTCTTTTCGGTTATGAAGACGGCTTACCGGCACAGAATAGGGTAGAAGGAAGAGAGAAATAAAGAACATAAGGTATCCCATTAGCGAAAATCGAATACGGGACCTTTTGATCCTAAATCGAGCGTGATACCAACAAATTGTCCCCTTTTAGCTCCTCTTTCTTGAGGTCAATGATCATACCTTTTACTTCACTCTAGATATAGATAATTAGCTCAATAAACAGCTGTCTTTGACTGTTTGGCAGAAGTCATCTTTCATGAATGAGGAAAGGAATAGAAGAGACTGTCCTCTGCAGTTCATGTATTATTCTAATATTATGTCCATTAGCGATTGTGTGCCTTTCCCCTTTGATGGTTGAAGGATTGATTCTTCAGAGACATTGCAAAGTTTGATTCTTGAAGTAACCCTTGTGATGATTTTGTCAGGAATAAAGGTCAATGGTTTCACTTGCAAGGCCACGTTCAACGAGACCGACTTCTTCTCGGACGTGTTGGCTAAGCCTGGGCCCACGAACAACTCGATGGGCTCTCTTGTCACCGGGGCCAATGTCATGAAGATACCAGGCCTCAACACCCTCGGTGTCTCCCTCTCCCGGATCGACTATGCCCCGGGCGGCCTGAACCCTCCCCACACGCACCCCCGAGCCACTGAGGTTGTGTTCGTGCTCGAGGGGCAGCTCGACGTCGGGTTCATCACGACAAGCAATGTGCTGGTCTCCAAGTCCATCAAGAAAGGCGAGATCTTTGTGTTCCCGAGAGGCTTGGTTCACTTCCAGAAGAACAATGGGGCTGTCGCGGCGGCGGTCATCTCAGCCTTCAACAGCCAGTTGCCAGGGACTCAGTCGATTGCCGCCACGCTCTTCGCAGCCACTCCACCGGTCCCCGACCATGTGCTGACCAAGGCATTCCAGGTTGGAACCAAGGAGGTTCAGAAGATCAAGTCCAGGCTTGCTCCAAAGAAGTGATCTCACAGATTGTAATTTCATATTGGGTGGATTATTGTTTTGTTGATATGTTGTTGTTGTTGTTGTTTCACATATGGAAAAAATGAAAAATGAAAGATTGTGTTTCATGAGTGAGTGTTCTACTTTATCAATCAAAACATCTCATTTGGAATTGTGCTCACATCCATTTCCTTCTTTCGCATTAATCCCATTTTTCCTTCATGTTTAGGGCCATCTCACCATTGGTCTAAGAAGCCATGAGAGTAGCCTAAACCTAAATGTTTGTCCTTACTGAGGGACAAGACAGACTGCCTTACCTAATCTGCACTGACAATTTGTGAGTTCTGTTCCTGTCCCATTATCCCTTTAATGGACAGAATGGGTGAAGTGAATTGGATTAGTTGTGGAGGAATTTTTAATGCTCGGGCAGTTCTGGGGCATGGAGGTGGTTGATAATTCTGTCTGGTGCCGAAATCAGACACCCATGTTTAGGGCAAGAAACATTTCATCACAGAGGGTGAAAGAGATGAAGATTAAAGTCTTGGTTTAGAGCTTTTTCGATCAAAAAGCATTTAGCAATCGATAGAGCCAAAACCAACATAAAAAATCAGGATAATGTAAAGAAAGTACTTAGTCACACGATTCTGCTAATATTCAGCTGAAATTATGGTGTGGACAGAGGAGTAATGATCAAAAGAAGCCAGCATGGGATTTTATAGAGTTCATGCCAGGAGGCAGACTCCTTGGTTCCTAGGAAAACTTTGATCATCTCTATCCTCTCGCCTTTCATTTCCCTCGCCGAAAATATGAAAAACGACATTACTGGTTGCATTTAAGTATGTTTGCAGCAAGAGAAGCTTGGCAGTGAAAGCAACTTTCCCCTGACTTCAAGAAAACAGTGTACTTTGCACCGACCAAGCAAGAGAATAACAGCATGGAATGATGCTGGAGAGAGGACAAAACCTGCAAAACTTGACGAGTTCTGGTTCTTGATGGTTTTAATAATAATCTATGCGCTGTCCCACACAACAGGCACAATGTTCAATACAAGGGACCACTGGCAAAATCTACTTGGACCCTCCTGGACTGGTGGTGGTAGATAAATATATCTGAAATCAATTAAGCTTATTCCATTTCTTGGTTTCAGCGGAGAGATGGGATGTCCAATTTTAAACAAGAGGAATGTGAACAAAGCCGTTAACCCTCCACTACTGACTGCTCAAATACGATTAATGATCACGTGAATCCCATCCATCTTCTCTCCATTCACCAAGTTTTCAACTGTACACGATAGTAAAAATTCTTACCAAGGATGGGATTTACATAGCTGGAGCGTTAGCAACCCAATTGGTCATTTTGGAAGCCAGGGCTAAGGGCAAATGTTTTCACAATCCAGTAGCGTTTCAATAAAAAATAAAGGAAAAAAGAGACCATAACAAAATCGAGACTTGTCCTAACAGAACTGTTCAGACAGTATCTGTTAATCCAATAGAGTCAAACCAATGTAACAGGTTACACCTCTGATTCTAATAAAATGAGTAGCGAATAGTCATTGTGCGTTATCTCTTTATCCCAAGCCAAGCTGGGATAAGATCACTGGACAGCTCCATGAATTCAGAGGGTTGATAGGACAAGTCCGGATGGGATGTGAACATCTTACTTCAACACGGTTTGCTGCCTGCCATCAGGAATAGCAAACAGAACGATTGGCTTTGAGGACCTAACGAAAGGAACATCACACCTGAAGTAGCCCTTCCTCTCCAGCTGCAAGATATCTCCACGCTTCAGATTTCGCATGTTGGAATCCCCAAGTGCAGCAGTCACCTTCTTGGTGCACGGGTTTAGAACATCAAGAAAATCTTCCCCTTCTTCAAGCTGTTATCACAAGAGCCACAAATGAACAAAATGTAAGACATCATAGACAGAAGAAAAGTTCTGACTTCACGAGAAGTCATCAGACTGGGACTCTAAATTGTAGCAAGCATCATGACTGAGAACCTTCTTCTTTGTGATAAGGTAGTCAAACTCATGAAGCGAAAGGCTGACTAGTTCGTTTGTTTCAGGCAGCCATGTGAGCTTCAGCTTTGTGGTCTTTACAGATCCCTCGAGATGCAAGATCCCCGTCAGCTTTTTTATGGTTCCATCCTCATCCTTCTCGATCTCATTGACAATGGCATTGCCCCAATCCATTAAAGTTACCTCCTCACCAGCTGAGATGCATGCGGCATCAGCATAGTCTATCCATAAACTCCTCGTGTAGGTTGTAGACTTTTCACCTGCACCCGCATATTTCTTATGTCGCGGTATGATGCGAATGAATGGTTTCGCAGGACCATCAGTAAGGTTCAGCAACACTCGCCTCTCCTCGACGACAGCTGTATGTCTGGGGCATACAGGATCAATGATCTTCTTATTAATAGACCAAAGTTTGTCCCACTCCATAAGATTGAGATTTCTGGACGCCCCCTACAAAAGTAAATGTAAACCAGCATGTCATATGAGGAGACCAAAAAAAAAAAAAAACTGACCCTAAAAATATGAACATCAGATATAAGACAATTAAATAATGTTGCAATCATATCAGATTCGTCTGACAAGTAAATCAGTCCTTCAAGTATCTGAAGAACGACTACGACCAATGGATTACATAAATATGTACTGAGAGAATTCATATACAAGCTAGCTCAAAACTAAAAGCAATCACCTGTTCAACAATAAACTGAATCAATGCTTCAATTTTTAGACCTCTGCGGACGATCCCCTGGACTGTAGGAAAACGTGGATCATCCCACCCATCAACTTTCCCGTTTTGAACAAACCAGAGGAGTTTACGCTTGCTAAGAAGTGTGTACACCATATTCAATCGGCTAAACTCATAGATCTCAACTTTCCTAAGTCCCATATCCTCCTGAATACGGTAATACTGTTCATTACGATCATGGTATTCGCTGGACCTGAGTGCATGTGTTATGCCCTCTATAGAGTCAACAAAGGGACATGCAAAATCATATGTTGGATATAACTTATATTTTGACCCAATTCTATGGTGTGGAACAGGATGGCAACGATAATAGACCGGGTCCCTCACAGATTTGTTGGGGTCTTGCATATTGAGTTTTCCACGAAGACAGCACTGGAGACCCCTCTCAGATCCTGAAATCATTTCCTTCCACAATTTCATATTCTCTTCGATGCTGTTGCTCCTGCATTTTGATTCAATGCCATCCATCCTTTCTTTCTGCATTTGCTCTCTCGGTGTGTCATCAACATATGCTTTTCCTTGCTTGATCAATTTTTCAGCCATTTCCATCATCTGAGGAAAGTAATCTGATGTGTAGGTCACCTTTTCATAATTAATCCCCAGAGTCTCAACGTCCTTTATAATATTATCCACAAACTCATTGCTCTCTTTTGCAGGATTTGTATCATCAAAACGAAGGATCACCTTACCTTGGTACCGCTGAGCAAAATACTGATTCAATAGTGCAGCCTTTGAGTGACCAATGTGAAGGTATCCACTGGGTTCTGGTGCAAATCGAAGGCGCACCTTACCAACCTCAGCTCCAGGAAGATCTACTTCAGCTGTGGTCTTGTCACCCAATTTCCCTTTATCAGATGTGTCACCATTAACCGTCTTAGTTTGGGTAACAGCACCCACTTTAGAAGCAGTTTGCTTCCCTGGGCTGCCTCTCTTGCTCACATATTTTGCCAGCACCCCACTCAGGACATTATCATACTCTGATGATATTGAATTGAACCAACGCACTAGATTCGGGTATTTCTTTGACTTCCTCAGACTCTCCCATCGCACCCCAACTCCTGCGAAAGGCATAACATCAGAACTCCAGCAAATGCAATTCTTCTAGCTGGCAAAAGTCCAATCTAGATATTTACCAGCAAGAGCAGACCAGATCGCAATGTCTGCAATGGACAAGCAATGGCCCACAGTGAAAGTGTGCATTTCCAAATACTCATTGATGTATTTGCATGCATTCTCAAACTCAGAACCAGAGCAAAGAACAGGAGCATATTCCAGCCACTCATCAATCTGAAATTTGAAAATGAAAAAAAAAAATTAATGAGAAGGATTGAATCAGTATGCACACTGGGATTCTTTAAGACCATAAAAGAAAATTTTTTGAGCACAATAGCAGTGAGAAAAGATCACCTGACTAGATTCGTAAGCTGTGGCTCCATAAAAGTTTGCAAGACTCGCTATGCGACCAATAAATCGAAGAAGAACAAAAGTTCCCTGCAACTTTGCCCTACAATATATTAACCACAAATAGCTACATGTTCATGACTGCGTAATTACAAGCTGATAACATGTACAAGTATACGCGTTTCCAACTTCAATTCCAAGAACAACCTTACTCTTTTGATGATTGCATCATCGCAACTAGTAGCACAAGGTCACAAGCTCATACAGAACTCAGAAAAATGTACATCGTAAAGAGTTTACAAGCTTCATTGCAAGCTGAACTAGACAGTGCATGAAAGCAGTAAAAGCCGATGAGCAAGTTCATCAGCTGTGCAAGTACGCTTAAGATTCAAGATGACAGAAAGAGCCCAATTTTAAGAGTTTATCAGGGCGGTAGAAAAAGAAACATCCCCAAAATAAGAAATTTCAAGGTTTGAAGAATACCCATTGGGTAAGACAAAGAAGGGAGCAGAACCCGAAGCGAGAGAAGAATCAGTTGCCAGAGAAATGCCGGCAATCTTCGCAGCCACAATCACCGACAGTGGAGGGCTATCGGCGGCGAAGGACAGCTGCTTAATCTCCATTCTACTAGCTGCCATGTCAACCACTTTGGATTGAGATTTACTCACTAATCAAAGGTGAAGAGAGAAATCATACGAGCACAGGAGGATTATATAGAAGAAGAGGGATCGGACCGTGGAGAAGCGGCGCCCGTCGTTTCGCAGATTCCAGCGCCAACGGAGATTGAACGCGTCAACGGAGACGGTGGGACTACCAGTGACGGTGGAAGAGGCCCCAGGGTTTTCCTTCCAGTTTCCTGTCGAAGTGTACGTTGTTATAATTTTTCCTCAAATATTTTACTTCGGTACAAAGATTCCTTTTTATTACACTTGAGTGTAAAATCTTCTAAAAATGTTGCAGTTTAGTACAAACCGTCAGAAAAATGTGACTGAAATAGAAGGAAAGAGATAGATTTCATTCACCAAGGGGACATTTTATCTGATTTAACGACAAAACTGGGGACCTCCTTACCCGAACAACATCCTCTCTCAATTCACGATGCTTAGCTCTTTCGTTGGAGAGAACTATGTGCCCCGAGACTCGATGTTAATCTTGCAGAACGAACATATTCAGGACCACATGGGACTTCACGTGAAGCAGAGTTCGAATTTTGCTCCTCAAGAGAGGCAGATCACACGGCACCTGCTTATGGGCTAAAGCAAGCTCTGCAGTTGTAATGAAGCTCGACTTCCCATATTCCCTTGGATTTTGCAGATCTCCATTCATGAGTTCTGATACTTTCCTGCTTATGGGCAGGCTGGCTCCATCCTCGGATACCTCCTTATCACTCCCAAACATTCAGTTCAGCAAAGATTTGGGCATCCTGCCACCAGCACAGGTTATACTGCTCCACCGAAACAGTCAGTTGTCCATCAGATTGCTCCCAGAGAAACAGAAGGCATATCATCAGCAGTATTCAGTCAATCCACACAACAAAGATCGAAGTGGGTCAAGTATAGACCATCCTCTCTGGGATGAATTTCAATACCGAGAAAGTAATGAAGTGGATTGAGAAGCCTCCAGCAAACTTTTGATTCTGTCCATTAAATCTTGCGTGTCTGATCTGTAAATTCTAGTCCTGATTCTGCCTAATCATAATTTCTTAAGCAAAGGCAAAGCCCATATAACTGACTGCTTATTCTCGCTGTAACTGCAGCCCTGAATTTGCAATAATGGGAATTATATCATCGCACAACCGTCTGCTAGAATTGTACGAATCGACTTGCATTTGCCACAGAAGAGTGTGCAGTGCTTCCAGTCTTCTGCAATTTCTGTTGTAACCTGTAAGCATGCCTCTGATGGCTGTCAATGACATAGGAGTAATACTTATGGAAGTCTGCAAAAATGGAACGTAGTTTGTTCGATATGAACTTAACCAGTTTAATGAGCCATTTTCAGTTGAAATACGGAGCAGAAGGCCAGTTAAATGAGCACTTTCCACCGTTTAGGCTTTTTCTGCCCTCAATCGATAAAGGACTTCTCGTTTCATCGTCACCAGAGGCACCTAGGACTGGCCAAGTTGATATTATAACGGGAATTAGTCGCACCCAATAGGCTAAGGATACATGAGGAGGTAGGTTGATATACATGGGCTGGTGGCCCAGTCCTTGAATAATGGTTACAAGAGAAGCTCGCTAACTCTGTGTAATAGCATACTATTTATCAATGGCATACTATCTCTGCGATTGATGACATGTGTAACAATCGGTCGTGGACCCTAGCAAAATTCTCCATACGTACAGACTAAATGAATGTTAGCATCAGAAAGATTTCACTTCATGCCTGAGCTGTAGTGTCCCTTCATGAATTTCACCTGTGCTGGATGATCAGCCTCGGCAACTGCCGAGAAGAGGCACCCTGTCATTGCGGCAAATGAGAGAACAACCTGACAAACACATACAGTATATGACAATAGCTTGCTCAGTTGCCATAATTCATCGGTAATTCATCTCTACATCGAGCCGTGGATAGTCGACCACATCATGTCATACAAGACCACTACACTTCAAAATAAGTATAAAACTTCTTATCAAGTTCAGTTGACTAACAAAATCTCGCACAAATTGATGATTTCTATCATCATTGTTTGATAACTGAGGAATCAACCTCCTCAGTTCTATAATTAGGAGGATCTGTCATTTTTCACTATGTAAATGCAGAATCCTACCGTTGTCCATACATTTGTCAGTCTCACAGACAAAAGAATTGGATTAAAGTATCAAGTCTGACTCTGCCCCAACCATTCTTTTCAGATTTTATCATCTGCAATATTTCTTTAATTAGTTAATACAAAAAAGAATGACCAGGTTACAGATCCTTAAATGGGTATCCTATGTCAAGGTGGCACAAGCAACTTTCAATCAGATGTCGAGTAAAATTTGAGGCACAGTGCATACGGAGGTGACTATGTTCCAAGTGAGAGTGTCTTGGGGAACCTGAGGGGGGGTCTGAGCACAAACTAAAGAATTCCAATTTATCCATTGAAGAATTTCCTTTTGTAAAGAAAGCATCCAAGTGAGTTAGTGTACAGAGTCTTTTTAGGAGTAATTAATTGTTAAACTGCAGGTTGATGAGTCCCACACCCTCTTCTTTCTTACCCTAGCAAACAAGCTGCTCGAGCTGATGTTCCCATTCTTATTCATGTCTGAGCCGGCTTAATACCGATTGCAGGATCTTCGAGGTCTACAACTGGCTCCTAATACTAATCAGTAGAGGTTTCTGAGATGATGGGGGGAGAACAAGTTGGACACGGTAATGCAAGAGGACCGTGTACACAAATTCAACGACAACTGCATGGGGGAATGCAAAATGAAGGGCCACGCATCCTCGTGGGCTTGCCCTTCTTCCGCAGCTTCTTCTACTTCTATTCCTATCCTTTTTCTTTCTTGTCATTTAGTCAAACTTGGATGTCCGCAAACCCATGACAGTGCCCCAGTTTCAACCTTAACTTTTCGTGGTTACAGCAAGTTTTGCTTGCTTCTGTGCTCCAACTTCCAACTTTGAACAGTACATTCATGACTTTTCCCTTTTTATGTTTCCTCCATTGGTCTGATCCTATCCCCATTTACAGCTTTCTTGAATATACGCCTTATAGGGTCTCAGAAATTTGTGCAAGCAAAGAAAGCCGACAAGAAGAGTGCCCAGATTTCAGCTCCTCTCGATTTAGTAGAAGAAAAGGGATGGATTCGTTGAGCAAATAAAGAGATAATATGCTGATCGAATCAATGCATTTGACAAAACAGAATCGATCAAAATCATCTAAAGCTCTCTTGTCTTCCTGATCCATACATAACTTTCTCAACAGGAGTAGACAGATACCCACCATGAATACCGTCCATCTTTGTAAAGATGCATTCACGTCTTGTCAGTTAACTGTTTTTTATCATCTGGTTTTTGCTCTATTATGCACCAAGCAATCAACAGGAACTGGACAGGAGGCTCTTTCAAGATTTCGAACTGAGACCTTCAGCCTCATCTAAGTGGGAAGTGGTAAAGAACCCAGAAAAGCAGAAAGGAAATAACTTCAATCCCACTAGGAAGGCAATTTTTATGCACAGAAGTGGACCAGCCCCAGAAGAAAATTGCAGAAGACGAAGCTGAAGACAATATATGTATTAGTCGAACTGAAAGCATGTATATCAATCTAATTAACCAGGAATTCGTAAACGATGATAATCTAGTCAAAGAGAAAGAAAGGAAGCAATGGTTATGGAAAGGAAGATCTGCTGCATCACTCTGAAGACTGGGAGTAGTAGTAGCTGTTGCTGCACGGGCAACGGAAGAGCCTGGAATACCTTCTCCGGTGACAGAGGGCCAGTCTGAGTTTGAAGAGCTTAGACCACCCCAACTTCCTCAGCTTCCTCACATACCGGCGGCGGGCCCACAAGACTCTCTTGCATCTGATCAGAGATCTCTTGATCCTTTCCGACAGTGTCCTCTTCCTGCTGAACTGGTAGCTCCTGAGGAAGAGCTGTCTCTTCTCCATCATCAACAAGTTGGTGTAGCTGTTGAGGAAGCTCTGCTGCTCCATGGAGTCGCTCCGGAAGAAGGGACCCGTTAGGCTTTGATCAATCAAGGCCATGATGCAGAGCCGCCCAAATTTGGCTCTCTCTGTTTGAGGGCAGAGGCGGGGGGCGAGGCGCGGCGGGGGGGCGGGCGGAGATGTGGGCGGTGGTTATATAGAAGTGCAAGCGAGAAGTTTTGCTGCTGAGGACTATTATGACTGCAAGAATGATGCCTCATTCGTCAAAGCGGATGTAGACAAAATCGATGATGCGTTGAGACTTCTGCGGGTTAATTATCACCGTAAGATGTATTCATGTATGTACGCGCGTACGTAAGTTTAAGGTTGATTTTGTCTGCCAATGATTTACATTACATGCATTAGCAGACATGTCAATGTTGTCCATGAAACAAAACATCAGCTAACCATTCAGTAACTCAAATCGCACTCGTTTTGTATCATCTTGATTACCCGAAATGGCATGATGAGTGAAGAAGCATTGTGATGGCACAGTCCGATGTCATCGAATCAAATGCCAAGCTTATGGAGATCAGTATAACTTAGCAGTTTCCACCTCTTGGCTATTGGATCCATCTGCAATCGGTTCTGATACTGTAACCATTGTATTAGTTCATTAATACTACGTTTTTTTGTAGTAAAAGGACTTGAAGCATGCACGGGAAGCGATTAAGAGATAATCGAGAGCTGTTGTGACCAACCCCTTGAATCGAATATGTTATGCCATTCAAAATTCAAAACAAATGTTACCTCTGCTAGAAGTCGTAGTGTTTCAAAGTGAAACCTTCTTATCCTATATATGGTCAACTATGTTTATGTTGTATATCAAAAGGGATCTGACTTAGCAAAGCCATAAGATTGTTCCCCGTACTGATCATGTTCCAAAATGATGATGTTATGAAACCTGATATTGTCCACTCCGACCATGCCATTGATTAGCAAATTTCAAAGCTATCAACAGGACATTGTGCCCTTACAAATGTTCTTTAAGGCAATACTAATGAAGCAACCATTTCTCCACATAGAAATTCTTATACATCTACCATTTCTGTAACATGAAAACTGTTCCTGAGGAGGAAGAGTCAGTATATGGCAGGCAAGAAGATAGAATCATTTCCGTAAATCAGTTACCTTGAGTTACATATCAGTAGTACAGCAATTGTGTAATTCAGTTCTTTGTATCTACAAAGCTTATCACACAAACAAAGCCACTAAAGGACAAACCTTAATCAGTGAGGTCATGACCGCTCCCAGATCAAAGTGAGTTACCTGTCTGAAATGAGGCATTCCAGTCACTTTGCCCTCAGTATTGAATTTAGCAGTCCTCATAGAACAAGGAAAGGCATACCAGTTTTTCTCACCTCTTTCCGGTTTCATTAGCTTGAGGAACCTTTGGAGGATGGCTAGACACGTCCAAATTGATAAGTGACATGTCGTAAGGCAAGGAGGAAGAGTTTGACACATCGACTAGAAGGGAGGATTTCATGGTCTCTGCATTGGGAGCAGTTGTGGAAGTCTTGGGAGTGCTCATAGCAGAAGAAGAAAGGCTCGAGAGCTGTACTTCAGCCATCTTATTCCCGAACATGTGTTTATTTTTTCTAACAGCATCCATCTCCGCCCAGTGGGCACAAATGTTCGTGATCGATACTTCCTAGTTCCCTCATCACCTTCACCATGATTGTAGAGAACATATTCATGATAAGTCGGTGCAAACTGAAAGAATATTACCGTTTCAAGCATCAGTAGAAGCACTAAGCAGGTCAAACCTGACTAGAGGAGTGAACAAGAAGCTTTGGGGATTACCTGGTGGACAGTGTCTTGGTTAAAAGTCATTCAACATCAGAGCATGAGCGAGGCTTGCTGTAAAGCCACGGGATGCTCCGATATTTGCACCTGCATACTCCTTGTAGGGAAAAGCACGTAGATGACCAAGAGCAGCAATAAGCATCTACACGCATATTATAAAATCCTGAAACTGAGCAGCTTCATCTGCATCTCTGATGAGTCTGGATTTGGCAGCAAGAAACACCAAAACACCCTACAAGAACCAGTACACCATAATGATAATAATTTGGATGTCTACTATCAAAAATCAAATTATTTAAACTGTGGATACTTCGCTCAAACATGTTCTCGTATGTGACAACAGGCAGAGCAAGAGCAAATAATGATGTGGCAAACAATCGAACATGTACTCATATATGACAACAGACAGAGCAAGATCATGTCAAATGATGTGGCAAACTATTAGAAACTTTTCCATGCAGTGTGAGATGACAGTATGAATGCAACATCAGGTAAAATTTGAGTCAAAGGAAGGGAATAAAAGTGAGGCTGAATGTACAGATTAGAGCAAAACACTAAGTTGGCATGAATCAGATTTCAACAAATTAGAAAAATAAAAGTTACCTGCCAATAAGTTAAGAAAACAACAGATTTGATGATGACAAATTTCGGAACTGGATTGAATGGCTGAAGCAGATCTTTGCATGCCACGTAGAACAGGGCCAGCGCATAAAGTGCCAGTGAGTATGATATGGTATATATGATAGTAAGGTAGAGATATGACTGGCTTGGACTGAAATTTCCGTCATGATATTTCCCTTTAGTAAAAAGTATGAGCGTTCCAACAACTAAAATGGGCTTCAGTATCACAAACTGCAGACATCCTTGCTTGCACCTTCTTATGAAACGCCTGCAACAAAAGTTCCAGAATTATGATAAATCATCACTTACTGCCACATAGAGGAAGCTTTCGAGACAATGAAGAAATTTGAAAAAATTATACAGTCTAACCAACTGGGTTTTACCCATCCAATGGAATAGGAGGTAAACAGCATGTCATTAGGAACCATGATGGCTTCATGACCTGACCACTTAAACTCAGCACCACAGCTCCAGGCCCACCGACCCAGGCAAGGCGAAGAGACAGAAAATTATAGATAACCCAGGCTTCATATCTGAAAAGGTTGAAACACAAAGAGGGAATAGTTAAAAACATCAATTGAAGAATGAAAGGTAGACTTTCAGTTGGAAAAATATAATTGATCGATTGAAGAAAGGTTTAAAAAGTTCAATGCACAGAAATTAGATGATTTGGCCACTCAAGACAGATATACAATCAACATTCTGAGGACTTACATTTCTCTGAAGGAATTGAAATAAATTGAACTGTCATTCAGTACAAGAGACAAGAAAGACATCAATGCATATACCTGTCAAAAATAGTTATCAGTAACAGAATTAACGATAATAAAACCTTCAAGAACAGAACATAGGTTACTCTGGCATCAACAATACTTTAAGTTTCCTCTGTATTTATATCTACCACAAATTCATGATGCCAATCGCCATTAGAGTTCAACTGTCTTAGCCAATCAAAGTAGCGAGCTTTCTGCAAAATTCAAGTTTTGGTTGAAAGGAGTACTCATGGGAACCGTGAAGATGATGCGGACGATGTATCTCTGGTAAGTAGGCTCAGTGTAATTCACGAGATGCATGTATATGTGCCAAAGTGCCAAGCCAATGGCCCCAGAAGTACAAAGAAGAGCAATTATGCTGAAGTAAAGCGGCACGAAAGTTCCCATTCTGGGCTTCTCACCCACCAATCCTCCCCTACAATTTTATAGCATCCATCAGCTCACCAGAACCCTGACGCAATCACAGTATTCCTTGCAAATAGAGGAGTTAATCTTCCTGACGGCACTGAGCCACTCTACACTGAAATTCGCTTCTGAATTATTGACCTCGCCATCTGAACCTAAGGTCCGTCGACTTAACCTAATCCCAACATAAAATCGCCTGCCCACACAGAAGGCCGAGAATTATTGCTAAGGCAGCCCCAAGTCGTTTAATTTCTTAACTTTCTACTTCTGCAACCGACAAAAATTGCATCTTTGGCGCGGTTGAAAAGTTGAGAACGAAGCCCAGGAAGCAAAGTAACTTAAAACAAATAATATGGGCATTCAAACTGACGGTTAACCCGGAGTCAATTGAAGAACGCATAAGATATCAACAGAGATGACATGTTTAAGAAGAAAATTAAGGGAACCTGGGCTTGGAGCGATCGCATGCTGGGAGGAGAGTGATCTGATCTGCGGAGGAGACGAGAAACAGGAAGAAGAAACAGTGGGCAATCGCTCTGTAATTGCTTCACTGGCAGACAATAATGGCGGCAGTCCAGAGAGCTGCGCTAATTCTCTGAATAATCAAATAATTATTCCGACCAACTAAAAATAGGAAGTTGGATTTCCACTTCTAGTGATCAAGAGCAAATGGGAAGTGTAAAGAGATCAATACCAAGTCTGTAACAAGTGCAACTTGGTAGAGGCAAATAACTTAGTGGATCGAAAACGCTTGGTGGTTCGACCATTGTGACAATCACCAATGACATTCATCGCATTAGCATGATTGTTTGTCTTGCAAGATTCAAGCAGTTCCAGGAGGGTGTAATGTAAGAAAATCCAAATTTAACGAATGATTTTTTTGATGGACAGGTTTTGATACCATGTAGCATAGTTTGATACATGATACAGTTTTTCATATATTCAATTCTCTTTGATCATTAATCCCTTCTTTCTCCCGTCGGTTCTTATCCAATGAGATTTTTTTTCTAATAAGGTTAGTATTTGGTAAGAAATTGTAATGTGCTTTTTTTTTGGGGCAAAACCATGGAAAGAAAAAAAAAAGGACAAACTAAAAAGAAAACCTCTGGGCGCTCCCCTTATAAGAGAGAGAGGGTAACAGGTATGTCAGTAAGCGAGGTGGAGATTAGGAGGCCATACGTTCATTGTTGCCGAGCCTCCTTGTCGCCTTATCCTGGGCGGCGGCCACTCCTCACCATTTCACCACCCTATCCTCTCCCCTCTTCATCCCCCTCCCGCAAAAATATCTCCTTTCCCTTAAAGCTGTAATCTTTTCCCTGCCCAATTCCTGCTAGTTCATCTCCATTCATGGCGTCTACCATTACTGGCCTGTCCTTCTTCTACCAGACCCCGACTCCCGAGCTCTTGAGAAAGCCAGCCCCATTGCCGGCTGCTTCATCGGTTTCCCTTCCCTTCGCTGACAAACCCCATTTCAATTCCTTAGTGACCGGTCCCGGCAGTGACGGGAATACCCGCAGGCACTTTGGTCGGTTTAAGGGGAGCCTGAGCGGTTTTGTCCCATGTGCTATTGCCGCGCCGAACTCTGTCCTTAGCGAGGAGGCGTTCAAGAACTTGGGCCGTGGGTTCTCTGAGGAGGACGAGCCTGGCGTCAGTGAGAATGAGGACGACGCGTCGGAGGATGAGGGTTCTGGCGGTGCCAGTGAGGACGAGCTTTCTGTGTCCAAGCTGGGTCTGCCTCAGCAGCTTGTTGAGACCCTTGAGAAGCGTGGAATTACCCATCTCTTTCCCATTCAGGTCTTCCTCTCTTAATCAGTTTTTGTTTCCTAAAATTTCGTGAAGAGCAGTTCTTTTTGGGCTTCGTGTGGAGTTTTCACATAAACAAACTGTTTGGTTGTTTTCTGTTCAGCAATCACTTAGGAGGTTCTAGCTCCTTGCTGGTGTTTGCTTGTTCTTATGTTGTCTCTTTCTTTATGCATTTCGTTCAGTTGTTAGAAATTAATGACTCTTATAATGTGCTCTTCACATCAGAGGGCAGTGTTGCTCCCTGCACTTGAAGGCCGGGACTTAATTGCTCGTGCAAAAACTGGAACTGGGAAGACATTAGCCTTCGGAATCCCCCTAATCAAGCGTCTCACTGAAGATGATGCCCATAAAAGCACCAGGTACTATGCTATGCGTGGCACATTAGCTTTGCAAACCCGTCAGTGTGTTGGCTTGTCTATCTTATGAGCGTAATCCTTTTTCATGTCCTTTAGGAGAGGGCGGCTGCCTCGTGTTTTGGTCCTAGCACCTACTAGGGAGTTGGCGAGGCAAGTAGAGAAGGAGATTAAGGAGTCGGCGCCTTATCTGAATACTGTCTGCGTCTATGGTGGAGTTTCTTACATCACCCAGCAGAATGCTCTTTCTCGTGGGGTTGACGTAGTTGTTGGCACTCCTGGTCGAATTATTGATTTGATAAATGGAAACAGTCTCAAACTAGGGGAGGTTGAATATTTGGTGCTCGATGAAGCTGATCAGATGCTTGCAGTTGGATTTGAGGAGGATGTGGAGGTCATTCTAGAAAAACTACCAGCGGAGAGGCAGAGCATGCTTTTCTCTGCCACTATGCCTGGTTGGGTGAAGAAATTGGCCAGGAAATATTTGAACAATCCCTTGACAATTGACTTGGTAAATTACTTCTCCATAGCTCTTCTCCTGTCTTTCCATGTTGCTCTCGTTGCATATGGAGAGGAGAAATTTATCTGGAGAAAGTTTGTGCCTGGACCTTTATAATTGAGAGGTTGGAATAATGTTTTGTTGCAAATTGATCTTCCTCGTGGATATGGTGACTAGGGAGTATTGATCGAATCTACTGGTCCATAATCTTAGCTATATTCATTCCTTAACTGTCCATCCTTCAGTTTCAAAACATAGTTATTCTGTTTTGTCATACTAGGTGGGCGACCAAGATGAAAAGCTTGCAGAGGGAATTAAGCTGTATGCATTATCGGTTACTCCAACTTCAAAGAGAACAGTTCTTAGTGACCTAATTACGGTTAGATTTATATCCTTTTTTCTATAAATAAATGTTATCGTTGTTCGTAGAAATTGAAACCTGACAACTTTATGATTGTGCACTCATATTAGGTCTATGCGAAAGGAGGGAAGACTATTGTTTTTACACAGACAAAACGGGATGCTGACGAGGTCTCACTGGCATTGACAAATAGCATTACTTCTGAGGCTTTGCATGGAGATATTTCTCAGCATCAAAGAGAGAGAACTCTGAATGGTTTTCGTCAAGGAAAATTCACAGTTCTTGTTGCCACAGATGTTGCAGCCCGTGGGCTTGATATCCCCAATGTTGATTTAGTATGTTATCAAGTTCATCATCATTCATTTCCCTGCATGATTATTACTAATTGAAATATAAAGTATTTAGCTTGTTCTAAAGGTGGTAACTGTTTACCGTTAATCATCATTCCAGGTTATTCACTATGAACTGCCCAATGATCCTGAGACGTTTGTTCATCGATCGGGTCGAACAGGACGTGCTGGAAAGGAAGGTACTGCTCTCTTAATGTATACAAGTAGCCAGAGGAGGACAGTTAGATCCCTTGAACGGGATGTCGGGTGCAAGTTTGAGTTTATCAGCCCACCAGCCATTCAAGAGGTTCTAGAGTCATCTGCCGAGCAAGTCGTTGCCACACTCAATGGAGTTCATCACGAGTCTATTGAGTTCTTCATTCCAACAGCTCAAAAACTGATTGATGAGAAGGGTGTGAATGCTCTTGCATCTGCTTTGGCTCATCTAAGTGGATTCTCAAGGCCTCCCTCATCACGGTCTCTCATCAATCATGAGCAGGTAAATTGCCCAGCCAATGAGCCATGGATGCAAGTTAGCTGAGCAGTTTGGATTTTGGAAATGATTTCTGGAACTTTTTGGAGGTTTCATGAAACTTGTAGAAAATTGTTTCAATTGTTTCGAAGATTTATTTAGTGCTACTATTGAGACAATGAGTTTGGTGGTAAACAATATGTAGATATTTTGATGATTGGGCTGTTACGTTGCAGGGATGCGTTACATTGCAATTGACTCGTGATTCTGCCTCTTCGAGAGGGTTCCTGTCTGCTCGATCTGTTACTGGTTTCCTATCTGATGTTTATCCGGCAGCTGCAGATGAAGTTGGGAAAATTCATCTTGTTGCAGACGAAAGGGTATTGTGAAAAGACGCTTCTTTGATTTCTATATTGCTCTTGCATGTGCAAAATCATTCAACATCATGAATGGTGCCAATCTCAGGTTCAAGCAGCAGTGTTTGATCTTCCAGAGGAGATTGCTAAAGAACTGCTGAACAGACAAGTACTGCCAGGGAATACCATTGCAAAGATCACCAAGGTTGTTTGAAATTATGAATTACATGCAGTTGAATTCAAAACTGTTATTGGAGTCCATTTTCTTATTTGTTTACTTTTTATTCTTTTTGTGGCAGTTGCCAGCTTTGCAAGATGATGGGCCCCCAGCTGATTTCTATGGCAGGTTTTCTGGGAGAGATCGCGGTCGCCGGGGAAGCCCTAGGGACAGAAGAGGGTTCAGACCATCTCAGGGGGGCTGGGGCAGTGGTCGGTATTCTGATGAGGATAAGGAGGAGGATTTTTCATTTAGGCGTGGAGGACGAGGTCGTAGAACTGAGAATAGCTGGTCCCGCATTTCGAGAAGCAACAGTGATGACTGGCTTATTGGAGGTAGACGATCATCAAGCAGGCCATCTTTGTCTCGGGACAGGTAAATATCTATTTTCTTTCTCTTGATATAATTTCCCAAAATTGGTCATCATCACTCCAAGAAAAAAGAAAAAAAATCTGCAAAAGAAATGAAATTGGTCACTGTGGCTTCAGTCTGTGAGCTTGCATGGGGAAAATGTTTTCTGCCTCGAAGAACATAAAAATTCTAGTAGATCGAGTCTGTTGCTTGTCTAGTCCTTGGGGCACTTAAATTTGATACAGAAGTCGCATATAAAGGTCAAACTCTCTTTGATGGTTAATGAAGAGTTTCAGAAAAGCATGCATGTTAACTCATGGCTATCCGTGAGAAGTTTGAAAAAGATGACAGTAAAAGTAATACTCTTTGCTCTTCTTACAACAGTAGGTCATATCACTTGATGCAATCATTGGAGTCTAAGTCGACTGTTCATTCAGCAATGATGATATTTACTATGTTTATCTGCCTGATAAGTGGAATAGTTGCAGAAGCGTTCCAACAACTAATCCATAATACTCGTGCCCTGACATGGCATGTTACTCTGTTGTCAGAAGCTTTGGTGGTGCCTGTTTCATCTGTGGGCGAAGTGGTCACAGGGCATCGGAATGTCCCAGCAAGCAAGACTACTAATAGGTCATACATAGTTCACTTGGAATTATGCTGCCATTCCTGAGCCGTCCAGCTGCAACTTCCGGGTACAGGGAGCGGGTTTTGCTTTTCATTGTATACTTTTGTTCGTGTCTGGTTGGTGAAACGGAATTTGTTGGGTGTTGTTGGTGAGATTTGCAGGAGGGAGCTCGCAAATGCTTGATGCCTGTTTTGTTAAGCTCAATCGAGATGATCTCTGGAATGGTCATCATGTTGAAAGTTGAAACCTTGAACCGATGAAAACCACTTGTAATCCTAGCATGATTTTACTACTACCTATAATATGGAACTCGTTCATGTTATACAAATTGCCCTGAGGGTGGATTCAGGTTGCGTGATCCGAGGGTACAGTTCAACTTTACAGGAGAGGAAAGAAATTGGGACTCGAATTCGAGTTTTAACTCAGGCAGTCCTTAGCCATAGAACAGCAATCCCAGTTCCGCCTTTTCTGCTGCGATCAAACAATCCCTTTAACACCAACCTATATCCCTTCCTAAGATGCTCAGTAGTACGTAGGGTGATACTATGTTTCATGCTGTTATAGCAGGGCACATCCCTTGCAAAGAAATATGCACGTTTTCTTTGCGATGCACGTTTGAAACTTCAAATCGTCATCTGTTTGATAGCAGACATTCAGTTTCCCTAGTCCCGCAAATTGGAAAAGGTTGTGTAACTATCTAGAGCCTCTACTTCTTTTTCGATGTCTTTCTTTCTCATATCTTTGGTGGTTCGTCCTGGTAATTTTGTTTGATCGGAGTTATTAGTTGTTAGGCTTTGAATCATTGGTGCAGTCAGCATGTCCATTTGAGTTGAACATGCTCCACTGATTTCTAATTAAAGCATGTGGATTATATTTTGAAACCATTCGCACTACATATCCAACTTACATACGTATTTATATGTACACACATCTTTCAGTTTATGTTCATATTCTGAATGAATTTGGCCAGTGAACCCTGCAAGTGTGCCTGATATTCTTCATCTACAAGACTTTCAGATTGCTCTGAAGCATAACAACCATCTCTTTCCTCTTGATAACCATCGGGCACAAAGGCCGAGTTGCCTCTGAATTCTTTGCTGTTCTTTGTTGGTTCTCTTGTTGTGGCAGGACTTGGACTCGTAGAACTCATTAGCTGTGTTGAATGGGAGCTGGTGTTCCTGTCCATGCTTTTATTTGCATGATTAAGGAATTGCTGCCGAAACCCATTCACCATGTTGCCAGGCATATCTCCGTCCAGTATTTTCAGAACCTGCAAAAGTGCTAACATTTTGGAACACATGAGAATCGTGAGAAATATACAGATCACAGTGCTTTTGCTGCTTATGAGGAGACTCTCGGACAGAAATAAGACCTGAGACATCCTTGGCCTTTGTTCTGGGACTGGCAAGAGACAAAGCTCAGCAGCATGCATCACAGACTTCGCTTGCTTGTGAACATAATTGTTCACCAATCGAGGGTCAATTAGCTCCTCAATCATCCCACCCTGGAGCAGCGGAAGACCCTGCATGATATAGAAAGTGATTGGCCTAGTAGTGAAATCGACATTGTATAATTGGCCTATCGAGAAGACCTACCCAGTCAGATACAAATTGTTTTCCCGTGTTCCTTGAGAACTCGGTGGCCTTATAGCCACTTAGGAGTTCCAGTAGAACCACCCCGTATGCATATACATCAGCTTTCTGTGTTATAAGCCCACTCTGAATATACTCAGGAGCCAGGTACCTGCACTAGACAACCTGTAAGGTTTAACGGTGCAAGGAACAAACTTCAACATTACCAATGCACATTCCAATAATTATATGTCCAGAATTGTTTTTGAATACCCAAATGCACCAATTATCCGCGTCTCCTCAGCTAACTGTCCATCTGCTTGCCACCGGGCTAGGCCAAAATCTCCTACCTGTTAGTTATAAATCACGACGGTTCATATGTATTTGGTATTTAACAATAGGGGAAATAGTAGGAGATAAAGATAAGATAGAAGACACGGGCTCACCATGGGTTCGAAATCATGGGTGAGGAGGATGTTGTTAGGCCTAAAGTCTCTATGTGTGATACAACCTACCCTGCAATCTTCGTGAAGATATCTCAAACCTCTAGCAGCTCCTGTAGCGGTCTTCATCCGATTATGCCAAGCCATAGCCTCGCCTGTGTCTTTCCCTGTAAACATTATCTCTTTGGATCCATGTATGAACGTAGATAAAGTAATCTCAAAGAGCATGGGCGTAAAGATGAAACTTTACCATACAAGTGTTTGTCCAACGAACCATTGCAGACAAACTCGTATACAAGGAGCCACTCTATCTCAATACAGTAGCCGACCAACATCACCAAGTTCTTGTGCTGAGCGCAACTCAGAATTTCAACCTCGGAGCAGAACTCTGACGCACCCTGAGCACTTAGGAATTTGCATCGCTTTACCGCAATGACTTGCCCATCAGGTAAGACTCCTTTGTACACGGAACCAAATCCTCCTTCCCCCAAGAGGTTTTCAACTGCAAACTGGTTGGTGGCTGTTTCCATTTCTTCGTACCGGAACTTCCTAGTAGCTTTACCAAAGTGAGGGGCATTATGTTTACATACGGAACAGAGGGGTGGAGGAGTTGAAGGACACTTGATTGAAAGATCCATTGCCCTTCTAATGCTTGAGGTTCTCTGGTTAGTTGGAGAAGCATGAACTTTGGGCGCTCCACTGTTAAGGCTAGTAGGGGAGTCTCTTACAGGACTTATCTCATTTGGCAGTTTTGATCTTAGAGTCATTGGCCATAATAAGTGGGGTGAGTCAACTGAACTTCTTGCTGGAGCAGGAAGGGCCGCAAGACTTCCCTTCCTTGTGTCTGCTTCACAATCAAAGCAATAAATCATTCAGTCTTTCATTTATAATATCTAATGCATGTTTGAATTTTGTTTATTACCAGTTCCAGTCTTGAGGGGGCCACTGTAGTTTCTCCTTTTTCCACCCAACGACCCATCCAGTGCTTGTTGAGGCTGCTGATTGATGTGAAAACTCAATCTCTTACTTGGAGATTGAGTTTTACCCTTCAGAGGAGAAGGAATATAATTCTCTAGTCTGGTTCCCCGGCGGAAATACTGGGATTTTAGATGAACAGATGAACTGTTTGGGTGCGCATTTGTAGTGGCGGGGCTGCTCTTGCAATCTGGATTTTCCAATAAGAGACTACTCTGAGTTGGCATACTGCTGGTTGCATTGGATCTATGCGAGGGAGCCAGTGGCAAGTTGATCATATCAGCAACAGTTGGGTCCAGGTGCTCAACATGAGTATTAAGTTTCTTGCTCATTTGAGGATTAACAGATCTCAGAATTCTCGGGGTGGCATGGTCCACGACTACGATGTTGCAGATCAATTGTTTCAAGCAGCAGTTCGCTTCTCCTTTTAAATGCCTGCATTTAATAAACAAAACGAGAAAAACAAAAAAATATATTAGTAGACGGAAGAAAAATAAGTTAGATATACAGTACAATAAACATTAATCGGTTTTCTGTTTTCAGTATAGCCTGAAAGGTTGCTATGATCATGATCAGATTAAATACACCATTTGAGCTCCTCATGTCTCAACCCATAAAGGATTGACCTCAAGATTCCCTCGTTACCCACTGAAGACATGACAACTCAATCAAAAAAGTTGAAGCAAGACACAAAAGTAAGCTGAATCAGCCATCGTTTCTTGCGGAGTAGCAATTTTGGAAGTCAAGCTTAATCATTTTGTCATTACTTGCTCTAGATGGCACTATTTAGGTGATCTTGGGACCTTTGATATTAGGAATACAATCTTGTAAACTTCACCCCCAGGAAAAAAATTTGACTTGCTTACTCATCTAGGACAACCCAAGTAGCTCCAAGCTCTCTAGCTATGGATGCAACAGAATTGAGGTGTGCATCAGCTAAAACACGAACTTCACCATGAACCTATTGCCAGTGGTTGAATTAGTTACAGAATAATCAGTTTTAACAAAACACTGACCGTAAAGCTTTGCATCGAGTGAACTGACCTTCAGATTGTGAGACAAGAACAGTTGCTGCATCATAAGCTCGCAGACAGCACTTACCTTTCTAACAGTGTCTTGTTCGGCTCCATTAATGAGGCCCATTACATCACACGAGAAGCCTTTCTTGTTGCTCAGAAGGCCCCATTTCTGGCGCAACCCTGGCAAGCACCGTGTAATGAAGTTTGACAAGGAACCAAGAACAGAAGACGTATGATTGACAGAATGTCTTGAGAAGCTTACTGGAGAAAAGGTGGGAAGTACGAGACCGGCTGTGGTTCCCATCAGTGTCAGGCGGGTGCTTTCGTAAAGGAAGCACTGCAAGCAGGAATACCGAATCAGAAGATTTGATCACATTCCTGACAACCCACTCAAGAGCATAGTCTGTGATCTCCTTGCTTGCGTCAACTGACACTACTACCACCCCACTCTCCATCTATTCACAACACTGTCTTCCGAAATGAGTAATCTGAAACTTCTCAGAGGCTCAACATCAGAGATCAAATGTGGGTTAGAGTGCCTTTGAAAGATACCACCTTAGTTTCAGAGTGTCTGTTAGTTACAAAAGACCATCAAAGTATCATCATTGCATGATGAAAAACAGAGGATGGACCCACAAGGGAAAAAAACAGAGAGAAAGAGTCTACAAAGAGGAATTCAACAGTTACCACTAGGCTGTGCAAGGTGAAAGCTTTGAATGGTTCTCTGTCTACATGCCTTTGGAAGGAAATGGCTGTGCTCTATCAAATTGCACAAACACTGAGGCCCCCACTCGCTCATATTTATTTGTGTACAAGGTTGTTGAACTCTTAATATTATTAAAGTGTCTGTCTGCATCAATTTGATGAAGCCTGTGCTCTCTGTTGGTCGAATGACATATTTTTAACTCAACCCTCTTCGTATCTTGTGCTGTCTTCGTCAGTGACTCCAACTTCTGCAGAGGACAATATTGCCAAATTCCGTAAGAGAATTGCAGTGGAAATGTGACTTAGTTGCCCAAACATGATGTAAAGCTCCAGTACATGGGATTCATCAAATGCTTTATGGTTTAGTGCAGCTCAAAATAAAACTAAAATCCTGAAAAGACATCAATGCAAGTCCATTGCAGTTGATTTTATGCTCTGGCCATGGCAACGTTAAGATTAGGAATCAGTCCGATACATTTCAATCCTTCTTTGGACTTCCATTATTTGCATTTGGCAGTAACTGCTACTTCATAAGTCGTATATCGACAAACACATTCTTTCAGTAGAAAAAGAAAACTTTCAAAGAGTCGAGTATTTTGTAGCCAGTGAGAACCCAAAGAAGTATACAGACACTATCATCCAACAATTTTGGTCCTTCGCCCAAAACAAACACGACTGAAGACACGGGCCTGCGAGACTTGGTGACTTCTGTTATTAATTAATGTATACAAGATATGAATGATGACCAAGCTTTTGTAAACATGTACTTCTCTAATGTTTTGGGCGGATTTCAATTCCTTGGATGATAAGACCCGATTTCCCATTCCTCGTCACCTCCATCAAACTCATCTTTACTTCCCCATCTTCACCGTCACCAGTAAAGAACCCACCAAGTTCAACTTCCGCCCACCCATCCTCCCTCTCCCGGGGCAATTGCCTATCCATTCCCGTCCACAGATTAGCCCGAGAAATTCTTCCTGACTCTATGGCAGCAAAGATGTGTCCCGCTTTTTCTCGGGCAATCTGACCTTGCTTTCTCAGACTTCCATCAGGATCCAAGTGAACGATGTTCCTCTGACCACTGCAATGGGTCACGACAGAAACCTCTACTGGAAGATTTTCAAACCCTTCATTTCCCTCCATGAACTTGAAGACAAAGTATGCTCCATAGTACGTGTTGAAGGACAACATCTGCATTTCAATCTTGGCGCTAACCTCAAACCAACCCACTTTTCGTAGCTCCGCTACCTCTGAGAATCTTTTAGTTAGAGAAGTACATCAATAGTTGACTAAGATATCATATCAGTTATTGAGCATGATACAAGGAATCAAAGGAGAAACAAGAACTACATCGGCTTAGGGATTGGAGAGAACCTTGAGTGATGAAAGGTACTCCATCTCCAGTACTCGGGAGCGTCACCCCACACTATTGAGAGACTTCTCGCTCCCAGCATAAAAGACTTCTTCCCAGTCCATCTATGCAGTGAAAAGCTCTGTTGCAGTGAAAGACAAGTTACGGATAACCACTGATTTACACAAATCTCACTGTGTGCTGCACAATGAAACAAGCAGCTTAAATGAATCATTGATTAACAGAGGAACGCATTCAGATATTGGAAGTTTTTGGGATGTGTCTATCCTTAGTCAAATCAATGATTTAGTCCTCTGAAAAGAAAACAACCGTGCATATATTCTTGGACTTGCAGCAACTCAGACCGGCGTAAAGTGCAAATGGAACTCTTAAAATAAATCAGCAGCCCCACCAACATGATTGACAGGAAAACGTTACACGGGAAGCGATTCCAAGATGTAATTTTCATGTAAAACCTTGAAAGTCTAAAATCCTGTCGCAACCCAGATAAGATTCCCCGCTGATTCTGGAAAAGCCAGAATCTTTTCAACAATACTGTTGCAAGTATCTAAAACATAGAGTGCTTGACCAAGATAAAAAAAAAATTGCCAATTAAGCTCCCGATGAACTCAAGCTGAGGAATACAACAAAAAAAAAATCCTGAAATATGATGCAGCGAAATCTGAGATGAGATGAGATGAAATTCCAATAAACCAGGTAGCTAGTCGGCAGCAAATACCCACGAATCACTGGGCTAATTTTGCGGAGAAAACTTCAATCTACAGGTCCGAAATTGCTGTAAAGCTATCCTCAGTCAGCTGAAGATGGAGAAATCCGTACCTTGAGACCTCCGTCGATGAGAACAGGGCTGTTGCAGAGATGGAAGTAGGCATCTTTATTTCCAGACGATGAAGCCGGAAGCGATGACGATGCCGCTCTTGACATGATATCGTCAAGGTCCGGCGGCAGGAACTTACTCCACGCGACGTCGGAGCTAGCGGCGGCCAGAAAAGACCGAGAAACCGCGGAGGAACGGCAGACGTCGGGGGGGCTCGTCAGGGACAGTATGTAGGCGAGGCACTCCTCCGGGAGAGCATCGAAAACCGCCATGTGGCCGCAGCCAAGTGTCAGAGAAGAGGTCGTTCTTCTTTCTTAAATGGGCTCCGCGGACACGGCATCACCTCTCATTTCTCACGCGACGACTCATAAGGCTTGTTTATATTGAGGGGTAACGAGGGTTATCAAGGGTTAAATATAATCTTATCTGGCTAGTAAGAGGTTTATGAAGGTATAAGTTTAATTTTTATTTGAAAAATTAAATATGATAGTTACAGAGGGTTACGGAGTGTTGTTTTTAACCTTCCAGAAACCTCCTCCAAGTCAATTTTTCAACCCCAAATCGGGGGTTTATGGAGGGTTGAGAAAACCCTCCACAACCATCGATAATCTTCACCTCTAAAAACTTCCATAATCTTTCACTTTCATATGCCTCAATAACCCTCCATAACATCCACCTCTAAAAACCTTCATAAACCTCATCACCCGTCAATCCAAACAACCCCAAAGACTCAATGCTGGCAGCAGAAAAACCTCCTTAGTTTAATCTTTTTTGCTCTGAACCTCCTTAGTTCAATCACCAAGGCAAGTTATGCCACCGTACCATAACTAACAGCAAAGATTATCGTACCCAGAATTACAACGTTGACGGTTAAAGCGAAAGCAAGGTTCCGTTGATGCTCTTCTGCCACTCTCCTTCCCATTTTACGACATTTTGAAGATGAGATTGCCGATGCAGGTTGGCAGATGACGATGGTGTGCTCCCGACATTGTCCCAGAATTTTTCCGTGGAGTAAAACTAAAGTTGGATGTCCGTTCCTGTTCGCAAGATTGCTTCTTGTCAACTCTCCAAGGTTGTCTGCTGTCCGGTCTATGTGATCATTATATATTGCAACTATAAGGGTCTAACAAGAAGGTTTTCAAGAATTATAGTACATGATTTTGAAATACTTCTAAACGAAAGTCTCTTTCAAAGCAACATTAAGAAAGATGAAGGGCATTGATTAACTAACAAATAGGCAACCCTTCCCGCAAAATTCACAAATTGGGCCATTTCTCGACATGAAAAATGGAAGCTTGGAATGTTTTGAGACTGTATGAAGCTGCATGTTTCAATTGAGACTCAAAAGTTCAACTGTAAGGGCTTGTTTGGATTGAGGGGTGAGGAGGTTTATGGAGGGGAGGGTTATGATTGATTATGGAGGTGGAAGGTTACTGATATTTTTAAAGGTAGACATCACGGAGAGTTTTTCAACCCTCCGTAACCCCCCAATTTGGGGGTTGAAATGTTTGCTTGGAGGAGGTTTATGGAGGGTTAAAAACAACCCTCCATAAACCTCCATAACTCTCCATAACCATCCTATTTTAATTTCCTAAACAATAGCTGAACTTACACCTCCATAAACCTCCTGTTTTGCCAAACAAGGGTTAAGTTTAACCCTCCATAAACCCCCTCCATAACCCTCCTTCCACCTCCATCCAAACAAAGCCTAAATCAATGGATGTCACCATTCTCCAATGAAGAGTTCACGAGCTGGGCTGTTTCTTGCCATGAAAAATGGAAGTTTGGAATGTTTTGAGACTGTATGAAGCTGCATGATTCAACGGAGACTCATGAGTTCAACTGTAAATCATTGGATGTCACATTCTGCAATGAAGAGAGCAGCAGTCCAGCTACATTGAACACATACAGTTTCCCTTTTTCCCATTAACACTTTATTTTTTACCACTCTTTGTATTTGAAGAGTTCAATCCAATTGCCTTGCAATAAATAGCCCAAATCTCTTCAACAACTAAAATTAATCCGCCAAGAGCTCTAAAACCACAATACTGATTGTTTGTGAAAGAAAGGAGACCAGAAGTAGTTAAGATGCCCCTTCTTCCACAACAAGCTGATCCTTCGTTGGAATATCAATCCCCAAGCGAGAGAGATCTTGGCGCAACTGATCTACACTCTTGAACTGTAGGCCAACAATTCCAACTTCCGATGCAGCCTCAGCATTTTTTAACCTGTTCACCAATAAGAAGAGCAGCTAGTAAGCATGGCAGGACAACTTATGGCTGAGTTTTTGTTATAAGATCTGACGATGCCAAACCAAATTCATTTCTTCAATCATACTGAAGTCTCGCAATTATTTTGAATTTAAATCAATCAGGATAAAAACCAGAGTTCCTGCAGTAACTTTTACAGCTTTCTTTTTAGTAATAATTTCCTGTCCTGGCCTGAGTAAAATAGGAGTGAAGCTGTACAAAACAGAGTACATTCAGAGTACATCTATGTGGATGTCAATGTATGCAATAACCTGTCATCAATGAAAATGCAGTTACTAGGGTCAACTTCAAGATGTCTCACAACATCTGAATAGAAATCAAGCTCAGGCTTCCTTTTTCCTGAAAGGGGAAAAATAAGCACCTCATTACTAACATCACGGGTGACATTAAGAGTACATTCAGTGTGTATGAGAGTGAGAAAGAGCATGTAAGGGATGAATTTACCAAGTGTGCAGGAACAAAATGTCCAAGATAAGAATCTAGAGATTCGCAACTTGTCCTCGATCATTTCATACCTAGAACAAGCTTTTCAACAAGTGATGAGTCATTCAATTCGGTAAGCCTGAGAACTTTTCAACTTAAGTTACATTTGGTACACATGAATGTAATGGAATGAGCATCTATACTTTGATAAATTCCAGTTTTTCACTTAGTCACACTTTGAGAGTCATTCCAATATAAGACATTTTTCCTTTAACTTAGTGGAATAGTTTTCTTAACAAAAATTAGGTGATGCTCATTCTACCTTTCTTTCAACTACAATTCACCCTGCTTCCAAGATGAACACAAAAATCACAAAGTTTTCTCTCAATTCTATTGCATTTCATTCTATGAAACTCATTCCACTCCATTTCATTGCATTTAGTTCCACTCAATTTCATTCTATTCCCTACCAAATGTGATTTATAGTATAGCTCATGACATGGAAACAGCCAAGTTCACCTTACCAGATGGGGTAGTTTGTACATGCATGCATCTCATAATTGGTCTCTTTTAGATCGTGGAGAAATTCTTCAACCCCATCAATGTAGTGGTAGCCATTTCTCATGCATGTTTTAAGGCCTGCAAATTTGGTTAGATGTGATTATATGACCAGAGAGGAAGAAGTGAAAGAGCAGTGCTTCCAGGTCTCTAATGAAATCTGATACAGGGATTTGCATTGCTGCAACTCCCAGGAAAAAAAATGACACTTTCCCAGTCAAAAGGAATTTTAAGTGCATAATCTGCAGGCATACTGCAAGCTATAGTGAATACTACTGTGAAATATTTACTGAATATCCTAGTCCTCTTGATCAAAATGTCCACTGAAGAAGCACAGTTAGTCCCTGAAACTTCAGCTGTACACGATCGGATGATGCCTAGTTATTAATAAGGACCAGAACCTGATCTTAAGAAAACGCTCATGAAAATAAAACCATCGATGGGAGATAGAAATTGAGAGGCCAACCTTCCAAGTCAAAGGGCCTCCCATCTTTGAAGAATTTCTTAGCTAGTTCCACCTGGGAGGAAACCAATCTATCTCTTAAAACTGAATTCACCATTACTTTTCCAAGGAAACAGCAAATATTCTTCAGAAAGCTCTCACTGAAAGACAGTCATCTCATACAGAATAGAGAAAAAAACCTCATCAATCAATCCCTTCTCGAACTCGATCCAAGCAGTCGGATGCTTGCATTCTATTAACTCCTTGAGAGACATTCTGGGGTCAAAAATCTTAAATTTGATTATCTTAAAAATGATCAAAGTACCGACTTTCAGTTGAAAATCCCAGGAAGAGCAGATAGAGAAGCAATGCTTCGACGTTCATCTCCTGCATCAGATAGGTCATAAGAAGGATACCCAAAGAAAGCAGGGATGTCCTCGTAGAAGGGGTCCCGTACAATCGTGTCCATGATGTCGAAGAGCAATACGGGCAGCTTCCTACTGCTCCCCGGTGCCGCGTTCGCCAGGGAAGAGACTGCAGATGCAGTGTTACGGATGCTAATGGGATTGGAAGCCATATTTGTGAATCTTGCTAGGAACGCCGGGAGAGGGAATTGGACTGTGTGAGCGAGTGATCCCATCACCACAGCCATCTCGACATGGATATTTTGAAGAGGGAGACTTGAAGAATACTACGCTTCTCTCGGCTTGATTGAATCTGCAGGTGCGAACGGTCTCATCAGAACGGCCATTTCCACGGGTTGGGCCCGGAAACACTTATAGGCCCATTGGGGTTTTAATGGGCCAGCATTTTGGGCTAAAATAAGTCGCTGAAGCTCTTAGATGAAATGACAGCTATTTTGAAAATAAGATTTTTTAAAATGATTTTTTTTTTCAATTATGGAGTGAACGGATAATCTATACAGTTAAAGTGAGCTCAAATTTATGTGAATTATACAAATAAAATGCACATTTGGATGATTAACATCTTAGTAATTTGGGTTTAATTTTATTGGATAATTGATAAATTATACCCATAATATAATATTTTAACTGATTGATTTTTAACGGATGGATTCATATCCTCAAAAGATTACATGCATATAATATATACAAAGGAAAAATGAAACTATAGTCTCGATACATAAAAATCTTATTCAACGGTGAAGAGTCCATCACCAATGCATCCCCTCATCGTGTTTCACATCCGCTGCCTTCCATCACAGCAACCTGACAGCCTTGTTTGCCTTTGGAGATTCCACGGGTAAATCCTGGAAATAAAAACTACATATAGGAACTCTATTTGTCAACAAACATATAGACCCATACCCCGGCAACTTTCTTGGCTACCAAGAAAGTTCATGACCGGCAAGTTGGTGGCGTACTTCATCGTCTCCTACCTCGGGCTTGAGTAGCGCCTCCCACCATACTGGACCCTACCCTAATGGACGAATAACTCCTTATTGGAATGAGTTTTGCATCGTCGGCTCCGGAATCAATGATGAGATGGCAGCGTTGGCACATCTGCTGACAATGCATGCAACTATGGGAAATATCAAGAATGTACTGAGAGAATCAAGTCTCAGATGGGCTTAGGAATAAAGTCTAATCATAAAGAACAACTTGTTTGTCATCAGCACCGCAAACAATGATATCTTGAACAATTTTTACTGGTTGCCGTTCCCGCATAGGAAGTTTCAATTCTCACTCCTGCAGTACCATGATTTCAACTCTCATATCAACCAAGGAATACTGTGGAGTTGGGACGAGGAGGCATCTCTACTTTTCCACGAGGAGGCACCTCTACTTCGCCACATTTTATTGCTAAAGTATCTTGCCCCGTCTAGCTACATTTTTTGGGACTCTATCCACCTGACTAAAGCTGCGTACTCTCATATTTCCAAGAATATCATCAGCATACTACCGAAACTCATACCTATCAGAGGAGGGTAACATTCATATTTTTGTCAACCTAGACCAATCTTCCGGATATGCCCATTCCTTCCTATTTGTCCACCATATTAGCTTAGGGTATAATATAACTTTTTCTTTTTTGAGACACTTAATTGCAACACCTTAAATTAATGTCGTAAGACCTGTCTAAAGTTGAAAGATTTGGTCTAATAGGAGTATTAGCAGGAAAAAAAAAAAAGAAAGAAGAAAAGAAACCATTATACTGCGTTGTTCTGAAAGAGTACTAGTAGAAAGAAGAGGAGAGTTTTTTTTTTTTTTTATGAGTGCATCGTGTTTTTTCACTCTCTTGCTTATATTGATTGAACTTACAACCCACATATTTATAGAAACTTTATAAAGTTCTAGATTTCACTTTTAATTTTTCGAATTACATTTAATCTATTATTATCATATGACCTCTAGAAACTTCTGTCTAACTGGACATTACTAGAAACTCGTAGATGCTACTAGAAACTTATCTTACAGCTTGACTCGTCTAGAAACTTCTCCTAACTGGGGATCGGGCATTGACGATGAGGCGGCAGCATTGACAGGTCTGCTGAGAATGGGTGCGCAGCCGGGCAACGTCAAGAACACTGTGGGGAGGATCCAGTCTTGGGTGGGGCCTCAAGAAGCCGGCCTCGTTTATCACCAACGCAGCAACCAACTCTGATGGAGAGTTCACACCGTTAAGGTGCATTCGACATTATTATATTATCTCTGAATTAAAACTAATGATCTCTTCATCTGTAATTTAGAGTGTGTTTGTTACATGTAATCCCAATCCTGTGCAATCAGTGTAACTGCCAATGAGGATGGGTTCAAGTGCCATATGTACTTTGGGTTGGTAACCTAACATTAAGCCGTCGGAGCCAGATAGAGTGCAGCACCATGTGCAGCACGTCGAATGGCTTCGCCGGTCGATTCAGCACAAAGTGCCTCCTCACCTTGGCCACTGCCCTAAGCATATGCACGTATTCCCTGTGCGAGACCTTCTTTAGGATGGTCTTGATCTCAGGGATCTTCTGAACAGGTATCTGCACCGAGAACTTTCTCCAGTCTAAGACATCGCTGAATGGCAACGAGTAGTGGTCGGAAATGATGACGGGGACACACCCGATCTGGATGGCCTCGACCAACCTGGGGCTTGCCACCTCGTAGCCACTTGGGCACAGGCAGAACCTGGCCTGGCCCATGAGCGCCTCGTAGTGCTGTCCCTTTGGGAGGTACTCGTGGACTTGCACCTCACTGTCCTTGTCCTTCCAGTGCTCGAGCAGAGCCTTCCTTATGTCCCCGTGCGCACCGCCAGCAAAGAAGGCAAGGATCGGACGTTTGCTCGGGGGAGTACGGCTGGGACTGTGTGGTGTAATGGAATATGGATCTACATTGTACTCGGGCAATGTGACATCCCGATCAGGCTTGAATCCTTCCGTGGTGTTTGCATTGCAGAGCACTCTTATGAAGTTCTTGTACAGCTCCGGGTCATCGTGAGAAACCTGCGGGGCCTAAAAGACCGGCGATTCGGGTCGTCAGGAACGACTTAGTGTAATTCAAACCGATCGAGTAGATCATCGAGTTGAATCTAATAGCAGATAGATGAAGACAGAGCACTGTACCCAATCATGACATGAGACCATGAAGTGGTCGGCGCCGGAGCTGCGGTTCCAGTAGGGGTACTTATTGGCTACCACGTTGATATAGTCGGTGACAATGCGGACAAGTCGGTCTCGGGAATAGTCGGTGATCACCGGCAAGTAGATGTACTGGACGATGTTGGTCACGCTCACCGGTAGGAAGAATGCGTGGGCCTCATCAGGGTTTCGGGCCAAGAACGGGCTCTCGCCGTACTCGAACTCATCGATGAACTGTCCCTCTATGCCGTATATCAGCATCAGAGGGCCTGAGTGCACCAGCGGCCTCTCCCCCTCCCTGTAGACCCAGACCTTGAACCTCTTCACCATCTCTACGTGACTCCTGCAATGTAAACACGTGCTTGATTATCTCTATGATCAACTAATAGAAATTCGTCAAATAGATAGGGATTCGCCTTGTAAATAATCGTCCCGATAAATAGCATGCGTGCCAAGTTCGGGGTTTTTCACCTGGTAAATCATGGATGACGTCCTTTCTTTGAGACTGTCTTGGCCCATTTCATTCAGGATTTTGCAGTGAAAATGTGAAACTTTGTCAATGTGTATGGCATTGTCGAGCATTAAGGTTTTTGACGAGTTTAAGATATTAAGTCAAACCTATGCACAAAATCGTACAGGACAGTGAAAGGATTACTGATACACAGCAAAATAAACACACAGCCCAAGAAGAGTGGGAAGCGTTTTCTTACTGATGGAATGCGAATGAATTCCGGTAAACCGATCCCGTCGGGATGTATGTTTCTTCCTCATTGGATGTGTAGTTTCGGGTTCGGATAGCTCGACGTATGGCTCCTCGGGCTTGCGCCAAATCTGCTTCTACTCTATTCAAACTGCCACTGCTTCTCTTCCTCTGCGCACACACATACATATTACGATGAAAGACAGACAGAAAAAGGCAACATTCAATCGCGAATATATATTTCCGACCTTGGCAGATCGGGCTGGAGTATCATAGGACTGAATTTCCGTGCCATCCGGGTAGGGTGCCGGTGCTGGAGACGGCGAACAGCCGAGTCGGGCGATTGTATGGCGGAGAGGTGGCGGTGAAGAAGGGAGTGCAGTGGCGAAATACTGGTTGTGACTCACAAAGGGAAGGGAGAAACAGAAGAATATGAGAAGCGGGAGAAGAGTCGGGAGTAACACAAAGGACAAGATATTGCTACAGTAGTGATCCGCCATTTCTCTCCTTTGTGTGGGCAAACATTCGATTCCTGAGGATGTCTCTCCTTGACCCGCACGTCTCTTTGATTTCTATGACATGAACTCTGTAAAACGAGTAAGGAACAAGGGGACAAAGAGACCCTTTATGAATACACGAGGAGGATGATCCAATTGAACCCCTGACCTCCCTCGATCGTCGGCCCGGGTTGTGACCGATGACGATACCACGGCAGACACGCTTTCTATTAATCAATTAATTTTTCATTAAAGTGTTGAACATTGATTTCATGCATTGACATTTCTGCAATTGATGGTATACCAAGGCAGCCATGACACAGGAAATATTGAGGATTTGGGACAGATTTTTTGGGGTTGGTTTCCTTTTATGGATTTGCATGCTAAGAATGTAAAGTAATTAATTCCTACAGCTAGAGATGATCGAATACACACACAGATATATATATATAGAGAGAGAGCAATTGACAATTTTACTTTGGTTTTGTAGAAATTATAAGGTTAGTGAGTATGAGAGAAGGGATAAAGTCTGTTATGCAACAATGTTATCACGCGACAGTACTTAAATGGTAATATTGGTCAATCAAAATTAATTTTTCCTTTTTAGGTTTTATAAAAAAATCATAGAATTAACTAATTTGATTAACTGGTGCCACCACATTATCATCACGTAAGTACTGTCACGTAATAACATCATATCATAAAAGACTCTCTCCTCTCTCCAGAGGAGGACATCTGGGATTTTCTTTCCTTTGGTAAGGCATTCAATTTTTTTCCTAATTATCTATGTATATAATATATACAAATATTTAAGAGTTTTAATGTATTTTTCAATTTCTCAAACTACCAATCAAAGTATAAAATTTAATTTTTAATATTCAGTAAATCCAGAATGAATAGGGAGTGTAATAGTAAATTCTCAATTTTTTTTTACGGGCTGTATTATATATATAAAAGCGTTCTATTTTTTTTCTAAATCACACGCAATTTGGGAAGTAAAAAAGACACAAAAGAGGGGAGATGTTTCAATATATTAATACTAGAGCTCAACCCCTGCTACTAACGAATTTGGTTATTTAATAAAATTAATGAAGAAAGCGAATATATAATAGATGATTAAATAAATTTTTAATTATAGTTAATTTTTAAATAAATATCTTTTAAATTAAATATGAAAAATAAGTAATGAATTTACGAAAAATTGAATGATAATGAAAATGGTAGAAAGAAAATGGAAAAAATGAATGTCAAAGAAGAGGAGAGAGAGAAAATGAGAGCATATAAAAATTTAAGTTATTATATATTAGTAAATTTACTATCACATCTTAATATTTTTAATTTAATAATTATTAAAAATTGAATTTATTTATTGATGGTCAATTTAGAATAAAAAAGTTCGAATAAGGCACTTTGGCTCGTACATGATGATGGTGATTGCGATGATGCGCCATTCCGTCGAAGTACAAGTTTTTATTTAGCATTTGCTTTTGTTATGGGCGGACGGCAACAATCCAGCAGTCTTGTCATAATCTTCGGTCACGACAAGCTAACGCAAATTCTCTTACAAAATTAAGCAAATGATACATATGTATATATAGGCATTATATATATATGTATGTATGTTTGTATATGTGTGTGTGTATATATATATATAGAATAATAATCTAATTAGTTTTTGAGTGATCATCTAGTCAACTTGCTACAATAAATACTAAGGATAAGCAAACAATGTCTCAGCAGTGTCTTACTTACTTTGATCGTGATTCAGTCATGGTGTCACACGGCACCTCACACAATTTACGGTGCCGGCAAGGTTTTATAAAATTGTTTTAAAATACATACATGTAGCATTTGTACTATTTTATGGTGGAGTATGATTATGACTAAATAGGCGGAAATTAGGGAAAGATGTGGACTATAGTTCATCACATGCGTGTCTACATCTAATCAGAATTGATTTAAGTGAAATATATAAAGTTATAATACGACCGACTTATAAACGAGTGATATTCTTGTGATTATGACTAATTTATAATGAGCGATATTCATCTAATATGTGCTGAGCTCGGACCACCGCCCTCGTTGCATAACGACAACATTAAATTTCCAGCCCGTGCAATCACCGTGTCGATGAGACTATGACATCCGTATCGATTCAAATTCATAATAACATGTTCTAGTAATCGAAATCGAATTCCGACAGAAACCCTATCGCCTCAGGAGAGCTCGTGCCTTATATGTATCGATTCGAATTCACGGTAAGATGTCCGAATAATCGTATCGGATTCCAATGGAAATAACATCTCACACACATGCATATCTTGAAAAGTCATATATACCCCGTGTCCCATGGCCAAGCATCTTTCTATATTTCTACGGCAGGGAGAGGTCGAGGGTATTTGGGAGGAGGAGAAATAAAAGGGACTTGCTGGACACCAATTCAGTTCCCCTATAATAAAATCTTCATGGGACAATGTTATGTGAAATAAGTACACACAGACAGAGACAGACAGACAGACAGAATTTAATCAGCAAGGGAAGAAGAACCCTTCTTTTCCCCAGTAGTCCGATTCCCACCCCCTGAAGATTGTTCTTCAAACAGTAATGAAAGCGATTTGCCACATCTTCCACAGATTTTTTTTTTTCTCTTCGATGCGTCACCCTCTAGCGAGCACTCTCTCTCTATATATATATATATATATGTGTATATATCAATATTGAAATGAGATAGTAAGACATTTCTTTCCATTATACTAATTCTGGAGCTCAGGTTCTGTGAATGACAGAAATTCATGTTATGAGAGTTTTACGTAGTTGGTGAGCCGACCTAGTTTAAATTTAGCTTATACGTATAAATTTGGATGTGTTCTTATAAGAAATTTTATAGATCATCTACCCCTGTGTGATTGAGTTATAGGCAATCAAACCTCAACCGTGGCCGAGAATATCTTGCTGTAGCCGTCGTAGTTTTGTGCACTAGCACCCGTGATAAGATCAGAGAATGTCCTATATTTGAACTATGTTCCCTTGGTTCCATATCGACGGGAGTACCATTGTATCAAATCCTCTTTCTCGAGCATGTGTCATAATATATTCGGAAAAGCATGTGCTCTCAACTTAAACTTCAGTAGGAACGCACACGTCTATAATTTTGTTCGACATATAAATGAGATACATAAACTTAAAAGGGGTTGAAGGAATGTGGGGTAAAAGAGTACAGGAAATCTTACTGGTGAAGTCAAATCTCTTAATCTCGGACGAGAATAAAGAGGGCCTAAGCCCGAAGTGTATATATATATATATATATATATATATAAAGAGCTATGACCAGCATGGTCAGCACAAGGTGGCCCCTACAATATCTCTAAAGAGGAACGTACATCTATATTTGATGCCAATCAAATTTACGCATATTGTCCAATACATTAAATTAAAACACGTGTCTCTAATCTTTTCAATATTCTTTAGGGGCTCGCCTGCGGCCTGCCTACGTTCGATGCTTCCTCCTATAAAACCATTAAGAAGAAGAAGAAGAAAACATCATCGATCAGAAAAAGGATATCCGCCAAAGTAAAATGCTACAGCAACATTACACTGTACTGCAGCATCAGCAAGCTGATGACCCTGGGAATAAAAATGGAGCACGAACACCTCTAGAGATCAAGTAGAAGGGGATATCATCATTGCACCATGACCGAGCATAGAATTCAATTCCTAGTACAGGAATCAAATACAGAATCTTTCAGGTTTATTTTCAGTGCGATATAACTGTACTAAACCCGATCGGAGAAAAGAATTTGAATTCCTACCGCACCACCAACACCAAAGCTGCTACTCCACTGCTGGCTGTGCTGTTTCCAGATCACTAAATATTTTAATATCTATTAATCTTATATTATTATATTATATATGTGTGTGCGTGTGAGTGCGTGTATTTATCTACGACCCATATCCAAGCAAGAGGCAACAACGTGCTCTCAAACGTCGTCCTAGGAAACATGATCGGGTGGGAAGACATATACAAGGTGGTCGTCGCCATGGTCCCCCTGTACCTGGCGCTGGCGCTGGGCTACGGCTCGGTTCGGTGGTGGCACATGTTCACGCCAGAGCAGTGCGACGGCATAAACCGCTTCGTCTGCTACTTCATCGTCCCGCTCTTCTGCTTCAAGTTCACTGCCGGCCAAGCCGACCTGTTCCAGATGAACTACCTGTTCCTGGGAGCCGATGCCGTGGCGAAGCTCATAACCGTGGTGGCAATCGCCCTATGGGCTAAGCTCAGCGCCAACGCAGACTATAACTGGTGCATAACTGCATTCTCCCTGTGCACACTGACGAACCTCCTCATCGTGGGTATACCGGTCGTGAGGTCGATGTACGGGCAGACTGGTGTCGACCTCATCGTCCAGTTATGCGTCATGCAGTCTGTTGTATGGTTCCCAATACTGCTGTGCTTCCTCGAGTTCCGGAAGTCGAGGATGGATATCTCGAGGAACCCAGGCCTAGACGATACCGAGATAGGAGCAGTTGCAGACGGAACAACAACCGGCAACGATGCTGGACGACCGATGAACTTGTGGTCTTTGACGAAAGTTGTGGGGATGAAATTGGCACTGAATCCTACCGTCTGCTCTTGCGTTCTTGGCGTTGCTTGGGCTCTTGTTGCTCAGAGGTTCAGTATCTCACTCTCTCAGCGTATATTCTCATTAATGTCTAAGCAAAAGTGAGTGTGTGTTTTCTGGTGTTGGGTTGTCAGGTTGAAGCTTAAGATGCCAAGCATCATTGAAGGGTGTATTTTAATACTGTCAAGAGCCGGGACCGGCACGTCTATGTTTACTATCGGTAATCGACAAACTGTCCATGTAGTTCGGTCGATATCTATCAAAAGGCTCTCAAGTCACATTTGAGAGATTTTAGAGTGGATATGGTACGTTTGCAGGCATTTTCATAGCAATGCAGAGGAAAGTGATAGCCTGTGGCTCAGGGCCGAGTGTCCTAGCCATGGTTTTAAGGTTCGTTGCGGGGCCTGCGATAGCCTTGATCGGGTCACTTGCTGTAGGCCTGCACGGCAATTTTCTTCGGATCGCCATCATTCAGGTACCCAGTTCACATAAACACACCCACCAATTGCGGTCTCGATGTGCTGAGTTATAAATCATCTTCTTGCAGGCAGCACTGCCACAGTCCATCACGTCCTTTATATTCGCCAAAGAGTACGGACTGCACGCCAACGTCCTGAGCATTGCGTAAGTTCGGATCTACTACCTGCCAGTAATGAGTGAGACATTTTATGGACACACACACACATAATATTGTCATACCGTGTTTGATTATATTAGTTGTTTGTTTGTTGATTGAGTGCAGGGTGGTCTTTGGTACCTTGCTGTCCCTGCCGGTGCTGATCGCGTACTATGCAGTCTTAGAAGTCGTGTGAATGCGGAGGTCGCCGATCCCAGAATTACTAGCCATATCACGATGTAGCGAGACTTTCTAGTAGCTTCACCTTAAGACTACTACTCCTGTAACATGTCTTCTTTTTTTTGATCAGAAACATGTCTTCTAGTCATATTTTGCAGTGCAGAAGCAAGCTTGGGGAAGGAAGCATTAGATGAGAACAGCATTAATGCACAAGTATGTGACCCTGGCGCTTTACGTAGGACTGATTTAAGTACCACGGCTACCGGCCTAATGGCCATTCCATGCTGCTTCGTCATAAACATTTTTTATTAATGATCAGGTCATTGGTATCTATTGCATTTTATCCCACAATGTTAGATCAGTTATACTGATTTAGATATGCTGTGAATATAAAAAGAGAGGCGAGTTGACTGTCATGAAAATAAATCGGTATGTGGACTAAACGGTGTTTTGGTTGGCTTATCTCATTTGGTCCATAACATGGTAGATAAGATGTTCGATTAGTTTGTACTAGCAGCCGACCCGTACTACACACGGGACGGCAAGTATCACTAAACACAATTAATAACAGTTAAAATGTTATTTTCTCTTTTTTTTTTTTAATGCATCATCCTCCAACCGGTACACTCACTTATAATAAAATCTGCATTTCGAGAAGTACAAACATCAATACTTTTACCGATAGTGAGGTGAGATTGAGAAAACGTAGAGCAGTCTAAAAGTATCACATATGAGAGTGTGTAACTGTTAAAATAGAGAGATGTTAAGAAACATAGGGCGATGGTGAGAACGGTACGATTTCGATCTATTAAAGAGTTTATGAATAGAATTGGAGAGAATGATATAACAGAAAAAATAAAAAAAAAAATAAAAAAAAGGGTTATAACTGTGAGTTGATGACTTAAAATAATAGAGATGTAGCACGAAGTAGGGTTGGTAATAACAAACATTTTTCTTGCTGGGAACAGACATGGTTTGCTGGTAAGATCGAAATACGAATCACGGGGATCCTCCGGCAAATGTTTTTGTCGAGGAAGAAGATCATGCAAAATGGTTATAACTGCACCACTGTGGATTGGAAAACAGAAACATGAGAGAGGAGAAACTCCCCCACCACCACTGTCCCTTGCCCCTGTTTTGTCGGGTCGGCCTCCACCTCACACCTACCTTCCCCGCCCCGCCCCCCCCCCCTTCTCTCCTTGCCTCGTTCTCAATCCATCGCAGGAGTTTTCCTGTCTGGGTTTGTTATCTTGCTGGGCACCGCATTTGAGAGAGTCCTCTCTGTGAGTTATCGATCCTCTTCATCGAGGACCCGCCCCGTGGAATGCAAGACCTGTCGTTTCTTTCGAGTCTGTCTCTTCCTGTCTCTCGCTCTTTCTTCGGTCATATACGTCCGTGTAGGTGCTGTCAGGGTTTTGGGATATGACGTCTCCTTGCTCTGTAAGTTCTTTCAATGCATCTCTGTTGATGCTAAGCTTCATTGCTGTATCTGGTGCATAGAACAGTTTCTTGCACAATAATCTCTGGAAAGATTCAGTCTTTGAATTGCCCATGATTTATCTGTCCTCCAGAAAGTTGTGAAATTTCAGCATTGTTGAACACACACACACAGAGTCTACTCATCACGTGGCTACTGCAATGGTCTGCAAAAGCGAAACTGCGATTGAAGACTCAATTTTCTCGTTTGAAGCCCGTCATGTTTCAGAGTAGATGTTCTAGTATTCAGTAATGGCTGGAATTTGAATCCTGTTGCTTTCTTTGCTCATTTTGGAGCTTCAAAAGGTTCAGTATTATCATAACTGTTTCGGGTTCCTTGTATCTGCACCAAGTGCATTCTGTATAAAGATGGCTTTGGCGAATTTGGAGCTTAAAAGCATTGATAGTTGAGTGTAGTTTATCGTGCACGAGAATCCTAACATCTTCTGACATTTTCTTTTTGCCCTTTCTCTTCTCGTTCCTTCAGGGGTCTCCATTTGCGGATAACAGTTTTCGGAGATCTCACCTCTGTAACTTTTTCCCTGTTGCTTGTTTGCTTTGTTTAGCTCTCTTCACAGGGACTGCATTTTTAGCTTCGGATTATAAAGAGGTACTGAAATCCTTTGACATTACTGGCTCGTATATTTACCAAACTCTCCGTCTCATAAAGCCTATTAATACCAATTAAATTTCCACAATCTCTTCCAATGTCAGCTTCTCTTGGAAATCTTCTTATGCTCTCTTCCTGATCTAGAGATTAAATTTACAAGCTCAACTCGATTTAGTTTTGTAGTCCTTTCGGCCACTAGATAGTCCTGCTCAATGAAAGTAACAATTTTAGATGGTTTGATGTGCAGAAATTTACACAATGGGGAAGAGGACAGATGCTGAGAATCAGCAAATGTGAGGTTTGTTCATCAGGCCTTTTACTATTAAAATGTTGTAAGACCCGATCGTATCCAGAGATAGAGCTCAATCAGATGTAGCGAAATGCTTAGCTGCTGGCATGTGTTTCTGTTTTAGAATCTTTGCAGGCCACCCGGAAGTGAGACATTACCTCGAGGTATCGTTGCCAGCAGTTCCGATCTTGAAATGAGACCATTGTGGGCATCTACCAAGGTACAGAAGCAGTTGCTCTACTTGTTTTTTTGACTGACTTGTGGCAAAATGGATTTCCCTTTTCCAATGTCTTCACTACCTTAGTAGTTGTGGAAAAACATCGATAAATTCTGACACCGTGCCATGCTTATCGCTGCATCTTAATCTTGAGCAGGAGGAGAACATCACTTCATCGGCGAACCTTTTCGCCATGGCTGTTGGAGTAAAACAAAAGGATCTTGTCAATAAGATGGTCGCAAATGTACTTAGGAGCCGAGCCTTGCTTTTTTTCCTTCTTCCTTGAGTTGATTCTATCTTTTGGATTGCAGTTTCTAACGAGCGGTTTTGCTGTGATCCTTTTCCATTACGATGGTGCTGTTGATGAGTGGAAGGATTTTGAATGGTACAGTCGGGTCATCCATGTGGCTGCAGCCAAACAAACTAAATGGCAAGTTAACTTTGCCTGCCAGCTTCATGGTTATTTAGAAATTCTACTTCTTTTGACTGCCTTTCTGATGGATCCGGGATTTATGTGATTAGGTGGTTTGCCAAACGTTTTCTTCATCCTGACATAGTTGCTGAATACAACTACATTTTCCTTTGGGATGAGGACCTCGGAGTTGAACATTTCCACCCAAAAAAGTACATCTCTCCCTCTCTAATCTTGAGAGAGTTGAGATATATGGAACGATGCATATGTAAAATCTGCAGATTAAGTAAACCATGGAAGTTTGCCAGAGGTTCTATGGCTGTTCGTTCGTGCAGCCGATGATCAATATCCTTCATACAATACACCTTTACCATTTACATTAGTTCTTGGATCCGATGTTTCTAGGTATATATCAATTGTAGAAAGTGAAGGGCTCGAGATATCACAGCCGGCACTTGATCCAGTCAAGTCAGAGGTGCATCATCGAATCACTGCACGTTTGAGGAACTCGAATGTCCACAGGTTATGCTTTTAGCCAAAGTATTTCCTTCATCGAGATCTAAATTCTTTGGGGGGAAAGCTTGTTTTGTTACCGACTCATCAGCACATTTCTATCGAACTGCTTCAAATACAAGGAATGTATTACATAGATCCATGCACCTTTACCCGGTCCCTTAGCAAACTATACTAGAAGTATCCATGAACACTTTCAGTACTGTGGACATATCGATTGTTGAAGATTGTGTGTGTATTTCATCATCGCCATGAAAACTTGTACCTTATCCAAATTTCTTGTGCCTTTCATCAGGAGGACTTACAGGACTGGTGGACCCGGCGAAGTTTGTAATGATCAGAGCTTGGCTCCTCCTTGTACCGGGTACCTCTCACGAAAAGAGCCATTTCTCTTTTAGATGATTATAATATCATAAAGCTTGTATTTGAAGTGTCAATCTGTGTTTCCGCTTGAAGATTCTAAGTAGAGGGAGTCCATGCAGGTGGATCGAGATGATGGCACCAGTTTTCTCGAGGGCAGCCTGGCGCTGTGTTTGGTACATGATCCAGGTTCCGTATTTCTACCTCGATCCTCTTTTTCATGAATTGAAGCTCTCACATTAGTACGGGCAGCATGACAAGATACTAGGTTTCGCGACCTTTAAGATATGCTTGAGGCTGTGTTCTGTTTTACTGGCTTAAAACTACTGGTATATCTCCACAGGATCGTGGGTTCGGCTTAGCACTTGCCTTTCAAGCAGTTGTGTTAGATAACTTCTCCTCTCTCTAATTACAGAACGATTTGATCTATGCTTGGGGCCTAGACATGCAGCTTGGCTACTGTGCACAGGCGAGTTCCATTTTTCTGCTTGCCATCGGCACGTCCCCGTCCTGTTTCCCTCAGACATTTTAGGATTTGGTCTTTCAACAGGGTGACCGGACGAAGAATGTCGGTATTGTGGATGCTGAGTATGTTGTTCATTACAACTGGCCCACACTCGGTGGTCCAGCCAAGCACAAGGTATCACAGTTCCACAACACTCCATGCATTCACCTCCATGTTCTTTACAGGCATTCGGTTTACTTTCAAGCAGCTGAACGCAGCCTGATCTTTGAGCTATTGATCATCCGTCTGATGTAATGCATCCATTCAGGACTAAACATGGACTATCTTCATTATGCAGGCATCGTCGGAATCTCATAAACACGACCCCCGAGTCGAAGTAAGTCTCTAGATTCTCCAGAGATAGATTATGATATCAAAATTCAGTCCATTCCAAGTGACAATGTTTCTTGCATCACGATCGATGAATGTTTAACCCGGTTCCCCGACAGAGGGTGATTAGATTGTCCAAGGAACTTGCGGTATGAACATCACCCAGTTTCAAATAAAAAGAACATGCCCTGTTCCTGTGGCTAGTTCGATGATACAACAGTATCGTAGTGGCCGTATCAGACAGGGAACATCTTTTGGCCGTTGATAGGATATTTCTTGTTTTGACGATGGAGATGTGATGTGGTAGGAATCTTGATCCAGAACAATTACTTCTATCCCGTACAGGTGAGGAGGCAGTCGTATACCGAGCTCGCTGAATTCAAGAGACGGTGGAGAAGAGCTATCATGGGAGACCAGTGTTGGGTCGATCCATACCCACAGAAAAGCTTATGACTGTAACAGCATCCAATTCAGTTCTTTTCCTGTAAATGGATCTTCCTTTAATAGATGGCTCTATGCATACTCTGAGATGCACTGATGATCAGACTAGCCCCATGCACTGATCTGAGATCCTCGCTTGCAAAATTGTGCTCAAGTGATTCACGATCTTCTAGGCTAAGCCAAGCAAAGGTCAACAAGCAATGTTCCAATAGGAAACTCTACTATGGATATTGTGAAATGGATGTCTTTGAAGAAGACTTGTAGATGTCATGAGTTAGATATAAAGAGCACATGGGGACATTAAAGAAAAGGATGAGGAGACAGAGAGGTCAAGGAGATTCCCAGAGCACGCTTCTCAAGACTCCCACCACCAAATTCAGTATGAAGCTATCACCAGCCCCACACGATTTCACACTCATTTACTGATCACAGAGACCACCAGTTGGACTTGAGTCTTCCAGTGGGGGAAAACTTGGGAAAAAAAGTCTCCATCTTATTAAGGAAAGCAACAACAAGAACCAATGCGGTGACAATAAAAGAGAAAAAGACGATAATGGGAATAGAGGAATACATCCATACATGAGCAACCAGAAATCTACAGCATAAAATTATGGAGAGACCAATGTTTGGCTTAATTACAGCCAACCAACCAACCTCCACCCACCTTATTATACGGTTGGCTACACCTACACGTAATTAATATCACATCTATCATATCTGTGCATGGAATCAAACCTCATCTGCTTCCACTACAGCCCCAACTCCCAGTATTTAAGGGTATCCGGACGCTTCCCATCTGTCTACGTTCTAAACGCCTGGGGCCTTTTTGCATAAGGAAAATGCTGAATCCGACTGACCCAAGCCATTGGCACTTCTTCGTGTTCAGCAGCACACAGTTATTCTGATAACCTGAAGGGACTGTCTTAAGCTAAGCAACATCTTAATCCCAAACCTTCTCTGCCTATCCCCAATGAATTGCTCTAGATGACAATGAAGATGCGAGGAAAGCTTATCCCTTTGCAAGTTGCAACACTACTTCCCAGAGATTCAGCCAAAGAAACAAAAATAAAAAACACTTCTTCACAAAGGCTTACATTCATATAAGATGATCAAGTATAGGCAAAAAAAATTGAAGTGAATGTTAAAGAGGAATGTAATTCTTGCTTCTAACAATAATCGGAGGACATGGAGATCTAAAATATTACATCCACAGACAGTCACAGGTCTCAATGGATACCATAGGGTGAGAGAGAGAGAGAGAGAGAGAGAGAGGTGAGATTATAAAATAGCATCAGGCACAATTTGCTAGAATAACAAGGACAGTGTTCATTATGATGCTAACCTGACAGAGCTTACTCCAGGCAAACATTTTGCTGCTTCCAGCAAAACCTCCATGCCCCCAAGTGATTTTTTGTAATAAAGAAGAAGAAAACTCCATCTATAAATATCAAGAACCCTTACCTGGAACTAGCAATTCCCTTCCCTATATAAGACATTACCAACTAGTAAGACTAATCAAGCCTAGAACAAATATTCTTCCAACGTCACACTCCTGACAATCTCTGATTAAAATAAGACACCAAACAATGGACAATTTACCAGATCTCAGAGATGGCATCCGAAGCAATTACAGGTCTTTGGGGTGAAAGAGCAGAACCCGAAGGGCCGGTTGGGTATGTTGCAATTGATAGCGTAGCAGCAAGGAGATGGCAAGCAGACCCCTCTGGAACCTCCGCAGCAAGTGCAGAGCGCGCATATCTGAAAGCTTCCGAGCTTCCTCCTTGTCTCGTTCAGCACCACCATCTCCATCTTCCCTTGTTCGACCAGCGGCACCATCTCCGACGCATTAGCCTCCAAATCAAGAAACAGAAAAGGAGCCCGATTCAGCAAGTACCCATCTTGAGAAAAACCAAGAAACCTCAGAGGATCTGAGCAAATTGGGAGGAGGAACATCAGAAACAGGGAGAAGGACGGCGAAAGCGGCTCACTTGGGGGGCAGCGGCTTGACTGCAATGGGCGATACTGGCAAGAAAGAGGACAGTAATGAGACAGGAGAGGATTCCATGGGGAGACATCACTTCCATTCTTGATGGGGATCTTGGGAGAGAGGAGGAGAAAGAAAGAGATCTCTCTCTCTCTCTCTCTCTCACTATATATAAGAACTTGTTTTCTTTCAAATGCTGCTGAGGAGATGCTCGACTGGCATCAGATTCGAGGGACTGAGCTTGCAGCAGAAGCTCAGAGACCGGGCGAAGAAGGAAGTGTTTGGCGACACTGACCGACTGAGGCGAAGGAAGGAGTAGACAATACATAAACACAGTGGAGCAGCGCCCAGCTCAGCTGGGAAGAACCAAGGAGTAGAAAATTTGCCCAGGAATAAATGTCGATGAGTCGGGAGGTGCGGTAACGTGTGCCCGGCACTACCATGGTGTCGCCACGTGTCACGACATAGATCATTGATTGGAGGAGCCTTCCCTGATCCGCCACTTAGACACACATGGGTTAGTTTAAATGCATTACTAATAAACCGTAATCTCGCCGAAATCGCAGTTGGAGGAGGCTGCATGAAAAACCGAACCATTTTTCACATATTTTCTTGGTGGCAGATTTTCCACATACTATGAGAATGAGACAACACTTCCCCCTGGCAGCTGCACATTTGCACTTGGTAGTGCGAATTCAACAGGAAGGTTCCCAAGTTGAATACAGCTTATAGTTCTCAAAATATACACGAAGAATCAGACTTCAGATGACATTGTGTTCATAAATGTGCATGGCATCGACTGAGGATTATATGCTCCATCGAAGAGGTCCAACAAAACATTTTGATATTTTATCATAATGGACTACTGAGTGCTAGTTTCCTCTTGAGTAGAGCAGCAGCTTGAAGCTCTCAATCGACTATTGAGAATCGAGCAGAGAAAACCCGAACCTGCAACGGCTGGTTTTCTCAATGAATTTGGATTCAGCTCTCAAGACGGGTCCATCTTCACTTTTCGATCGGTGCAGACTTTCAATTGTCCAAACATGGGATATGTCAAAAAGTAAATAGCAACCAGCATCAGAATATTGTTCTTGTGAGATCCAGAAGACCACTTGACACAGATGAAACTTCTCCATACTTGTAATTCAGCCAATTGGTTTTGACCTTTCATGTTCTATCAAACAACAGGTATCATTTATCATAATTCTTCTCCCAGAAAGAAACTTTTATCATGCTAAAAACTCGCAATTTGATGGCAATTCTTTGGCAGAGTTACAAGCAAGCTACGTGCTGACCAACAGAAAACTCTTCCCTGTAATTTACCTGATATCTGGATCTTGCTCTTGACGCCTTTGCTCCTCTCGATCCTTTTCCAAGATTGGAGATGATGTGCTGACTTGTATACTGCAGCTGCCATCAGAAAAGAACATCCTGACATAAAAATTCCAGTCATTTGACCTCACCATGAAAGTAGAACAGCATAATAACCACCGACTGAAAATATCTCAGCACCAAATTGTTTCCTCAGCAGTGTCGTCGACCTCATGCCTGACAGTACACACATCTTCAACTAATTGTCTCGTGGCTCACCAGCATCTCAGAAAGACCAAACATATTCTAACCCTTCTCAGAACCTGCTGAACAAGAGCTGTGACAGGAACGATTACAGGCAACTTTCCACAATGAAAACTACATCATTCAATGGGGTTTCCTTTGTGCATAACAGATATGTTTCTTGAACATAATTATAGAAGATGTAATAGAAATTACCTCACTTTGTGATTTTGGACTCTGAATAATCGTTGACAGCACCAAAATTGAGTGAAAATTACGGGAAAGACACATAAATGAGAAAATATATTACTAAATTAAGATTTCCCCAATAAGACAAACTTGCACTTATACAATGCAGCATTGTGTGAACAGTCATAGGGTTGATCTGCCAAATGAATTCTCATTCAGATGAACAGAGTCATTTCACATTGACCCTGTACAAAAGAAAACGACAATACCATCCACCACCCGGAGAGTAACAAGAAAGGAAGGCTTCTTTTCTTGGGGAAGGGGATGATTTTTATTCATCTGTGTCAATATCATCATCACCAGAGGGCATCTGCCTTGTCTCCGATAGTGAAAGTCGCCTTACCTTCCCAACTAGTCCCTCTGACGATAGCGTTGGATAACGCTGACCAGCGGGATTGGCTAAAGATGATGCAGAAAAATTGTATGCCAAGATACCCATCGGGTGGTCATATTTGCAACTTGGACCAAACTTGCATATACCATAACGAGAATAGAAGATGCACAATGGCTCTCCCTGTAGGAGATAAATTAATAGCTGCATCAGATTTTTGAACCAAATCATGTATACAGGAAACATTAGGATAAGAAATATCTATTTGCTTGAGCAGATACAGAAGTTTCCAATTATATCATGTGCTGGAGTTATCAGGGATAGATGGTGGCTGATATTATAAGAGATCATGCAGCTACAGCCTTAAGCACGGCTCGCCCTAGTCTGATGATTAGATAAATCAGAACGGGACCAACTAAGAATGTTTTAACTGAACTACAATTTCCACATGTAAGGTGAGGGATGTAAAAAATAAGGAGAAGTACATAGAAATCAAACTCACAGGACGTAAGGGAAGGCCCATGGGGCTCAATGCACAGTCTGGAGGAGGGATTGATCTCTCTCTAGGATGATGAAACTTACAAACTGCGCCGAACTTACAGTCTCCTGTTTTCATGTAGAACTGGCATTCAGGTTGCCCTGGTCTCTCTGGAAATATGTTTTCCTTCTGCAGCGCATAGGATCCAACTGATAGTGAACCAGCATAATCTGGAGAAAATAGAGATCCTGCATTCCTGGAATCACTCTGGTGCATGGTCCCATAAACTTGACTGCTTCCCACAGTTTCCAGCCAGTTCTCTGAAGATGGAGCAGATGCCAGTTGAGTCTGGAGGTCAAACAAATTGTTAGCACATATTATTACAAGAGCTATTAATGCAAAATACTGCATAGTCTAAGTAAATATCTCATATACATTGATGTAAGGTCCCTTTTATTAGGTATAATTGGTAACTAATCAATCGGGATGAAAGACAACGTTAATGTTTATAGAAGGGAACAGGACCAGTGAGATCAAAATCAAAACTGGCTTTCCCAATGTTTATCTTCTGAATCTGCAATCCATACTCAACAGCATGCTCTATCCACAAACTGAAAATATTATATTTCATCATATGTACATCTGTAGGCCAAAACATCATATTATCAGATAGATTATCAAAGACATGTTACAGATGGAAAATGTAGATGCTTAAAAGAAAGCTGGCGATTGGATTAAGATCTCCAAACAAAAATACTCCACAGATGCTTCCTATCGCCTCCAGAGTCACTGGAACTAGGAGGAAATTGCAGAACTAAATCGACATATGAGCATTTTGCAGAAACAGAGGTAGAGGAAAGCCTACGGTGTATGTATTCCAGCCAGGAACTGATACCATGCTCTGATGTAGAAAAACGGGTGCATAACTTGAGGAACCTTGCCAACGAGGACTCGGGATAAAAGATGCTCTTGGCCATCCAGCAACTCCCACACCATATGACTGCTGATCTAAAGCAGTTGGAGCCTGAGCAGAGGCATACACTGAACCACGCAATGGTACCATCAAGTTAGAAGGCTGAGGATGGTGGAATTTGCAAGTGCTTCCAAACTTGCATTGTCCCGTTCTCAGATAGTAAGCACACTCAATTTCATCCTGCAAGGTGGAAGACAACTAACCATAACTGGACAGCCTACTATAGTATTCAAAGAAATGCAACTTGCATAAACCACGAGAACTGTTCAAAGAAGCCTACATTTTTTTTTATCAGTAGTGCACAGAAGTATACATATTGATGCAGACATTGTTACAAAAAATCTCTGTTTTTTTTTTTTTTCTCTTTCCCTTGATCATGAGGAAGAACAGAACAATTGATTATTAGAGGGTGTGCCACAACTTTTAATTGCCGAAGTAGCAATGACTTGAAAATGACATGACCACATTATCAGAAAAATGGGCTTCATAGGAAGATACCTCCTATGAGTCACTCATTATCTAGATCAGATTAATATGACCCAACAGATTATGCATTGCAGAACACAGAGCGAGATGCAAGATTTTGTTTTCCTCAAAGGAGGATCAAGCACAAAAATGGGGAAGGAAAATTTTAAATTGAAATATCGCTAATAAACAAAGAGGAAATATCCAAACCGGACGAAGTGGATAGCCCAAAGTATTCAGCGAGACTCTTCCTGCAATCCCTGCCTTGTCTTTAGGATGGTGAAATTTGCAAGTTGCCCCAAATTTGCATGTTCCGGTCTTAAGGTAATACTGGCAATAATAAGCACATTTATGTTAGATTCCCAAGATTCACCTGGCTATGTAAGCAAGATTGCACAATATATTGTTACTTGCCTGGCATTCCGGCTGCCCTGGTCTTTCAGGGCACTCTCCCTTCATTATCGCATTAGCTATAGCCTGGAGACACACTAATTCATATTATGGTATCAAATGGGGATTATGTCTAGTCATGCATCATGGTCATCCCCCACTCTTTTTTATGTTTGTGCATACAGGAAGTTCTTTTACTAACAAGCAACAGGTTCCGAAGGTTCATTGAGAAATTCAATGCCTATCGTTCCAGAAACAATATGCCATCTTCTACCAAGGGTCCACTGACCTATTCTGATATTGTCCATTCTACCATGCAAGTCGAGCATTTTGACTATGATGATACTATCATGCATAGATGCACAAGAATTTGACTGAATTTGTAGAGAGAGATTGCATTACCAGCTTCCTGTTAGCGGGATGATTAAATCGACAGGTGGCTCCAAATCTACAAAGGCCAGTTCTGATGTAATAAGAACAATCAGGTTCTCCAGGACGTTCAGGATAGGGCCCTGGTTCCATAGTCTCAGGCGATCTCAAATTCATTTGCCACATTGCATCTGGAATAACAATGCATGAATATTTAGTACATTTATATAACCAGAGAAGCATATAGCATAGTTCAATTGCCTGGACAATAGAAGAGCCTGCTCATTCATCGTACTAGGCTACGCTGGCCATTTTAATGCCCAAATAAAGGACATCAAGTCAGCATGAAGTAATTGGATCTTTATAACAGGAAGTTCTAAAAACGGAAACATTCAGAACTCTGCATGCGCTCTCTATATGTCCAGCCTACAAAATTTTTAAAATAATCGACTTCAATTTTAAGTTTTATATATGACTTCAAAGAAGTATAGAGCACAAGTATAATATCGAATTTCATGTCTCAAATAACTTCTTCATTGATAAACAAACTGAACGTATGGTTATTTATGTGGGTAATAGACAATACAACTTAATCGGAACAGAATGCTTCAAGCCAAAGAAACATTGAAGGAAAATACCTGAATTTGTTAGGGAACATCCCAAATGCAATAAATATAATATCAACATATACCCCAAAACAAAAACATGTGATTCCTCATCATCTTCATGCAGTAGATACTCCAACAAAAGAGAAGCTTTCCCGTGGCAGTGAGACTTGTTAGGCAATTGAATTAAGCATGCCAATTTCAAATTTAAGTAAAATCCACACCGACCAGAAAGCGAGAACCTTTTTATTGATCCCCAATGTAAGATGCATAAAACACTGAGAAGGAAAGAACCTCCATCTTCTTCAGTGGATGAAGATACAGGGCTGGTGAAGAGGAAATAAACTAGATCGCCACTACTGATCATTTCCCTTTCGAGAGAGAGAGAGCGAGGGGCGCAGAAAGGGCACAAGCCCATGAATGAACCGTATTAGCTTATTGGAGCCATGTGGCTATGGAGCATAAAGACGGGACAAATCACATTTAGTAAACAACGGCAAACGATTAAAATAATAAACAAAGTCACAGAGACAGAGCCGACAGAGACCTTCGCTGAAGGAGGGTGACGTCGCTCCTCCAGACATCGGAATTACGGGGTCAAAAGCCATTAGAGGGCAAGCTCCATCAGCATCAACACCGGAGCTGGGAGGAAATTCCCATCCCATCGCCCACGGGCCGTCACCATGGGAACCCAACCCTCTCTCCCCCTTCTCTCTCGGCCGATCGGAACGGAGAGGAAGAGAGAGGAGAGGTGGGCAGGGGGGAAGATGAAGGAAGAGGGGGGAGCGTTTTCTTCTCTGCGCGGGGTCGATCAGGTGGAGGAATGGAAACCAACCATCCAATAACGAGACAGAGAGAGAAGGAGAGCGCTCCCAATCGTCAGCTGGTTTCGGGAGATCAGACGACGCAGACTTCTCCCACGCTCTCCGAGTATCCGTACTTCCATACTCGCCGCAGTCCGCCCGACATGTGGCGCTTCGACCCCCGCCAAGGCTATGCAATTGGTGGCCTTGCTTCTCTGGCGAGTCGACGTCTTTTGTTCCGGATCTTTAGACGGACACGTGTCAGTTGGCGGGAGCGGTTTGATGAGCCGGTTCGTGGACGCGAGTGGGCGGATTTCGAATCGGGATCTGAACCGCTTTCTCAATCGGCTTTCACTCTCTGATAAGGAGTGGAATAGTTCAAATTCAGTGGAGGAGCCCAACTGGTTTAGCCAGGGACGATCGGGTCTGAATATCATATATTTTTTTATGATATATAGACCGTACCATGTATAAGATAGTTCCTAAATTTTGGAATAAGATCTTGCTTTGCTAAATTTTAGAATTGGACCGTACTCGGAACCTGTAAGATACTGCCGGTCTCAAGTATGTTATTAAAATCAATCTATTATTTATTCCTTTACGTCTATAATACGAATTGTTTCAATATTTTCTATAATTATTATTATTTTATATTTTTTTATCATAATCAAATATGTATAATTTGTAAATACAATTATGTATTTAAGTACTATTTATTACTAATTTTAAGTTATAATGATATTTTAGATATAAAAAATTGATCAAATATGTATAATTATTATATCAAATGAAAGTCTATCAAGTGAGGAATATAACAGTTTAAACAGTTTGTGAATTGGAGTTCAATCGAGAAAGTTATGAATAACTAAAATTAACCATACAAATAAGTTAATAAGTTCAGTTACAGTTTTGGATACCATTGTGTTGGAACTGGTACATGACCGAAACCGATCGGTTATTTAATTTATTACTCGAAACCCTAATTATTTTCATTGAAATCTGTTCGAACCTATCTAATAGAGTGGGTTTCACCGGTTCCGGTTGTACTTTATACTCATGCACACTCCTTGGGATGCACTCCTCTCTCTCTATCTCAAACCAAAAATTAAAATAAAAATTAGTTTAATATCCTTTAGTTATTTTTTGAGGCAAATGATAGTTTTAGTTCTTAACATTTCGTACTTTTGTCATTGTAGTCCTAAACCTTTGTTTTTTTCATTCACGTCCTTAATATTTTAAATTTTTACCACTTTAGTCATACCTTTTTTCCATCCAAAAAAGAATATTCCATCTAAAAATTATCTTTCAACAAAAAAATGTTTCTAAAAAAATAAAGATAAAGAAGGGAAAAAATAAGTACTTGTAGGATGTTACTAATAGTCATATCTCATTTGAAATTAGGATATATTTTCGATTCAAAATTGATTGATATTATTATTGTTATAAAATCATGACTCATTCTGACAAAAAAGATTTTTAATTTTAGAATGGACACATACCAGTAACCAATATTTTTTTAATCAAGAACGAAATATTTTTTTGAAATATATTTTTGTTGAAAAATGATTTATGGATATAATATTCTTTTTTAGGATTGAATATATTTTTTCATATGGAAAAAGTAATAGTAGGACCAAAGTGGTAAAAATTTAAAAAGTTGAAGATGCAAATGATAAAAAAAAGGTTTATAATAAAAATAATAAAAATACAAAAGACTGATATCATTTTTTTAATTTTTTCATATCATTAAATTTGTAATTAATAATAATAGAAATTCATATTCTCTCTCAATAATTTTCGTTTTTTATCCATCGTTAATCCCACAACTTCCATCATATAGTTGCTTGTTTTGTTGATCCCAACGAGAATCGAGATCTCATCTCTTCTTTTCCTCCGATATAACGAAGAATATTTAGAGGATAGTGCTGAATGAATTTTCTGTCAGCAAACGGGTGCTCGACTGGGAGTCGGAGGCAACATGGTTGGTGAACTTGAAGGGGAAAAAACTTGACGTCCACGCACTGCAATTGGCGTGGACCTAGTACATGTGCGCCATCTGAACACAGCGTAATTCTCGACCATTCAAAGGGTGTAAAACAAGTCTTTTGAGATTAGTTCTTGACATAGTTAATTCCGTCAAATCCAAGTTAATGTCCATACCGAAGCTACACTGTAGGATTCCTTACTCTTCGATAGCTCCCAAACTGGTACTCTGCCATGTAACTTTTGACTCTTGATGTACGGATATTCCAAAGTTGGGCGAAGGCATATAACGCAACCTTCCAAAAAAAAAACGCGTTTTGAACGTTTTGTAATTTCATTAATTTATTTTCAATTAAATACAGAATTATCTGCCGATCCGACCGGTTCTTACTTGTTAGATATAAGACAAGTGAGCTGCGAGCGCCGGAGGCTCTCCGGAGATCTTTGCCGGGTCTCTCTCTCTCGGTGGGGGCGGAGGAGAAATTCTCGCACGCCATCGGCTCAGCTCAGCAACGTCGTCGTTCCTTACACGGTAGTCAGCAGAGGAGGGAAGGAAGCCGATCCCATCTACATCCGAGATCCCAGAAACGGGGGTTTCTTGCTGCAGCTCTTAGCGCTCAGAGATGGGTCTGATCTCAAACTCTAACGCGGGACCCCGGATGCACTGCCTCTGCCTTCTTCTGCTTGTGGCCATGGCGGCCTTTGGTCCTGCTCGCGCAGAGGTATTGTTCTCGAACTTCACGGCCGTCAGTTGCGCTTGTAGTTGTGTAGCAGGCGAGTTGTTTTATTGTGAATTCAATTGGCTGTGTTAGGAGTCCGTCGATGGAATCGAGAAGACAGATGGAAGAGAATCTCTAGCTAAAGATCTTGGTCGCCGTAGCAAAGTGAGACAATTTAATGTTTTGATTGCACGTATGCTTTCTGGCTTTAGGGATTGTGTGCTTTATGACATCTAGAGAAATTTGATACTGAGACGTTACCACTGGGTGCAGATTGTTCTTAGCAAACTCGGACATGGTGCTGATGGAGATGGCCGCTCCATTAGTCTTAATCTCGGCTTGGAATCCGCTGGTCTTGGGGTTTTCGATGCATTTTTTACCAGCTTCTCCATGATCCTTGTCAGCGAGGTCGGTATGCTCATCTTGTCTGCTGCTAATCATCTCTTTCTTTTTTCTATATCTTCTTTTGTTCGAATCTCGTGCATGGTTGGAGAGCACTGAACTGTCTTTCATGGGATACTGCATCTCAGCTTTTAGAAAATATTTCTTTGGCATGTGTTTCTATCCTTATGTTATTCTTGTGGCCAAATTAGCGCAGACAAGTTAAGCTCACTTATCATGATGATGGAAAGGAATGCGGGACATCCGAAGTTTCTTTTTCTGCTGATTTCTACCTTAACAACCTTTAGTGTTAATGCTGCTAGGTTGGGGATGAAACATTCATAATAGCAGCTCTCATGGCAATGCGTCATCCAAAATCGATTGTTTTATCTGGAGCCCTCACTGCCTTGATTGTAATGACAGTAAGTAAGCTGTGTTTTTGCTTAGCAATGACAATATCCATGGCATTCTCTTGTTCTGTTAAGCAACTACACTTGCATCCGCATGAGTATTAAAAACAGAGTGGCCAGATATATCAAAAGTTGTTTAATTTGTCAATTAAGGTGCTTTCCACTGGACTAGGTAGAATAGTTCCAAATTTGATATCAAGGAAGCATACAAACAGTGCAGCCACAGGTATGCCCTTTTCAGCTCTTCTTATCGCTTGATTTATTTCATTCTTAGCTATGAGTTCCACTTTCTTTTGAGGATTATGATTGTCTCTAAGACATTTCTGCACTTACTTGAAATTATTAGATAAGTGCAAGGAAATTATCATGCTTCATTATCTGCCTTGTTAAGAACAGGCTTATTGAAATATGCCGGAGCATTTATATTAATTTCAAATTGTTTATTATCCTCATTTTTAGTCAATATTTCTCAGGAAGTCACTCCATGAGTATTTATTTTCTTTTACTTCAGTTCTATATGCATTTTTTGGCCTGCGCTTGCTTTACATTGCCTGGAGATCAGATTCAAAGTCATCCCAGAAAAAAGAGATGGAGGAAGTATGTTTCTATTGTTATCCGAACTTTTCTATTTGCAAATGTGTAATGTATGTAATTGAATAACTGATAGAAGCACTGAATTGCATAAAGAATATGTTACTTAGTGACATTCCTTTGAGGCACCACTCGATAAAAATGGTCCCAATCATTTTCTCCTGGCATCTGCAGAAGATTTTAGACTGGTATCTTAATCAGATGAAAGAAAAGGCAATATTTCAGTACCATAAGACATTAGTATCAAGTAGATAAAATATTGCCAAACTTGATGTTACAAACTGGTTCCTTCCCATGGCACTTGGATTAGGTGAAGAAAAGCGATCACTGGTTTTTTGAAGATAGAGTTATTATGCTGTGGATACTCATGAATCCATCTGATATTTGATAGGTTGAAGAAAAGCTTGAGTCAGGACAAGGGAAAACAACTGTCCGTCGCTACTTTTCAAGATTTTGTACACCTATATTTCTAGAGGTGCTTCTTGGGCAAATTTGATACCACAATTTGTGTTTATTACGATGACGCTTTTAGCTTCTTTGGTAATGTGCTGACTCTATTGTCATCCTATGTAATGTGAAGATGATATATAGACGGATTCACTACCCTAGTTGTCTGTACATATGCATTGTAGTACGTGCAGCTAATTTATCAATTACATGATTTGCAGTCATTTATTTTGACCTTTCTTGCCGAGTGGGGAGATCGTAGCCAGATAGCTACTATTGCTGTAAGTTGCCGCTCTCCATTGCTATCATTTTTATGATTACAGAGCAAGCGTCCTTTGGTTTTGTCAAATGGGAATTGCAACTTTCCTTTGTGCAACTTGTGAAAGGTTTGCTCTATAGTCGATAATGCATTTTCCCCAGTACGAGCTTGAGTGTACAGAGCCGATACGGTCCCTGTCTCTCCATGCTTCACTAGCGGCCTCATGTTTCCATTAGCGCTATCCTTCAAGGACTCCAGGGGAAAAAAGAGGAAATCTGCTGCAGGATATGTTATTCACCGGTTTCTTTTCTTCCTGCAGCTGGCAACACACAAGAATGCTGTAGGCGTTGCTGTCGGGGCAACAATCGGGCATACCATTTGCACATCGCTGGCAGTGGTGGGAGGAAGCATGTTGGCATCGAAGATCTCTCAGCGGACAGTTGCTACCATCGGAGGCCTGCTGTTTCTGTGTTTCTCCTTGTCTTCCTATTTTTATCCTCCTCTTTAAGTGTAATTCTGTAGGTTAACATGATTCTTTATGGGCATTGAGCTCTCAACTCCTATCTCTTACTCAAAGTTATCTATGATGACAGTTCTATGTTTTAGTGCAATTCTTTTGTAAAATCCTTGCACGAATTGGTACCATCTTTGTTTAACCTCTCCGGCACCGTCTCCCTGGTTTCTTCCTTACTTCGTAATGATGTAAGGATAGCCCTTCTACTCCCCTCACGTCTCGTGTTCCCACAGTCGGGCTGAGCTGCAGGGACATCACTCCGAGAATATCTGTTCTTTCATCATCGCCCAAAGACATGAGCAGAAACCTGCGCCATCAGTTATTCGTGATGTGCAGTGCTAGAATAATTTTTGAGAACCGAATTGCTCCAAAATCGCATTTTCTGACAGGAAGCTACGATCTTAGCAACATGATGAGATTGAAGAGCAAGGCCAAAGCCAATCTCATTCACAGTTCAATGAGCCAGTGATTTGAATTTTATAATTGCAGGTAGCCATGATTGCTTGAAGTCTGTAGACGGAGTATTTGCTACTCAAACATGGGTTTCAACCACCAAACGACAGTGGAACAGAGCATAGGTGTTCCAAGAGACAAAGTCACCAACAGCAGATCGACCGCAATTACCAACCAACAGAGACTCTCATTGGCCATGTTTGCGACTGTAAGTAGACTACGTTCATGAACATGAAAACGATCTGAACTAGCTAAACAGATGACAGGAGATCCCGTATAGTACGGAGCAGAGATATCTTTCTAAGATTCATTTGCATCGTGGCCTTCTCCTAGTGCTTTCTTATGTGACTTTGGGATCAAGCAATGTCCCATCCGTGCTACCACCAAGAGCTCGAGTCGAGGCTTTCCGAGAATACAACTCCCATTCTTGGTAGAGTCTACTCAAAGCAAAGGACCAGAGGAATGAGAATAAAGGGGTTAGCTTTATGTGTAATGGTGGCTTACATTGTAAGAGAGGCAAGTGAAAGTTGCCACCCGACAGAATAAGAAAATGATATCTCCAAGTCTGTTGAGAGAGAGAAACACAGAGATCAGAAGGATTATAAGTAGGTCAAACATTGCAATTCAGACCTACTTCCTTTCATAGATAATTGTCGGGTCGTTTAGGTATGTTTGTCTCGAATGCGACAGCACCATCTGTGTCTGTCTCGGCTGCACCTGGGACAACATAGTTCCGTGTAGATTGCCTGCAGTCTAAGACGTCCTTGAGTATCACCGATTTGTTGTCTTGTCTTGACTTTCCGGTCCGTGTAAGGTTATTGTAACTTGGTACCGAAGGCAACCGTGACAAACCTTCCTATTTAGAAATTGTTCCCACTTCTACAGACAAAGAGGCTGCCGTTGAAGAGATGAGAGACAGAATGGAGAGGCTCGTTCTCCTCCCCTTTGCTGCCGGGTGCATGTCCGAGTCGAGTGTCGGTGTAACCTCTTCGCCGCCTGCCCGCAGACCGCGGGCCCCTGTCCCTCGTTCTCCGCCGATAATCAGTCTCTGCTCTCCTCTACCTTAGTGATCACTTCTTCCTCCTTGTTTAGTTCACCTTTTGTGTTTCTAATGCTGAGATGGCTGTGAAGGAAATGGAGAGACTGAACGGGAGGAATCGGATGCTGAGACTTCGTCGAATGAAGGGACAAAGAGCTCGAGTTCACTCTCCCTTCCAAAGCCCAACATATCCACCGGAATCCACAGGATGTTCAAAGGCTTCAAAAACATTCCTCACTTGTTTGGTAAGTTTCCTCCACGCATAAGCCGTACAAACATCAGGATTCGGTGATTCCGACTCTTGTTTTCTTCACACGTTTATTTTCCTGATGAACAACTAGCTGTGTACAAGGAGGATTTGGATGACGAGGAGATGGACATCGAAATAGGACTCCCAACAGACGTGAAACATGTTACGCACATAGGATGGGATGGCTGCTCTCTGAACTCCGATCACCCGATGAAGGGCTGTGGCTGGGACAACCTCCTCATCAATTCCCAGCTGCTCTGCAACAGAGATCTATCCCAGCAGCTCGGATCTCCCGGTCCTACGGCTCCCAGCCCCGAGCAATTCAAGAGCTGGCCCGGCAGAAGACAGGATCCACCGGCAGTAAATCCAGCACCCAAATCAGAACCTATTCCTCTCAAAAGTTAAATCCTTTCTAGCAGATTGCTTCTTGTGGATGTGTAAAGGCATCATCGTACCAGAACCGTATACGTTCATATGAATTTGATGTTTCCGTGAGTCTTTCACGGCTTTCCTGTATTCGTATCGTCGATGTGCACGTTCCATTTGCCTAGTTTACATAAACTTATCGTGCTTATATATATAGTTACAGTACCGATATATTGCTGTAAGATTTGTATTTAATCATGCACGATGTCAGATTGTATTTTCTCCATATCTTCGACTCAGCACCAGTCCCCTTTACTCTCAGGCCGGGATTCGATTCTAATGCAGATAACAAGCCGAAACAGAAATCTGGAAAACCTCACCATTTGCAGAAATCGGTGGACAGATGAGGAAACGAGCCCCATATTCAGTAAACTTCTGCACTAAAATCGGTTTCCTTGTCGGTTCGGTTTGACTCTCGCATGTTCGGGATATTAATCAGGCCAGTTTATTGGGAAAATCAACTCTCTTAATTGTTAATTTTTTCTATTTATAAGATTGGTAATTCGAACCATGAGAAATGAAAATGTACCAAGCCACCAAACCAGCACATGTATTTAATTTTGAATATTCGGTCGAAGGTTCCAAAAACAAACTTCTCCCATTTTCTATACACCGGGCGCACGTGCCCTATTGGGAGGATATTCAGAACCCACCCCGAAGGTGTACATGCACCCGGGAGCAGGAGGTGGCTCCCCGAGTCGAATTATCGGATCCCTGGAACAGAATCCTCTGCCTCCCTTCCCCTTCTGCGGCAGTTTCGTGGAATCTCCGGAATCCCCCGAAATCTTCCAACCCCTGAATCCCATTACCCCCACTCTTCCATTCCATCGCCTTCCTCCTCGCCACCTCGATCCGCCACCGCGATGAGGATTTCTCGTAATCCATGCCTGTGCGCCCGCACTCTTCTTCCCCCTGCAGCCATCCAATAACACCCTCTGCAAATCCGTTCTAGATTCAGGGGGATCAAAAAAGAAGTCTTCTTTGCGTTGCTCCTGTTTTCTAGCTTGTGAGAGAATGTGTCTGATACTCCAAGAACACCAGGGAGACGGCGCTCTGATCCCGCCCCTCAATTTCTCCATGGTTGAAGAAGGCATATACCGCTCTGGATTCCCTCAACCTTCCAATTTCGCCTTTATCGAAACCCTTAACCTTCGATCAATCATGTAAACATACCCCGCATTCTTCAAAATCTGATTTTTCTTTTTTCCATTTCGGCATTCTCAGTCGGTTTTTTCTGTGGCTGGTTGGTAGAGGGATGCATCATATTTGGTGATCAATTGTGCAGAGATTAGGAAAATTAGGTTAATTCTTTCCAATTACTTAATCTGTTCTTGTGAGTGTAGGTGGGACAATTCTCCTCCATTGCATTTTATGCCATGTTTTTTTCATTAGTATTGAACCACAAATTGTAAGTTTGGACATTTATTTATAGTGAAGAGCAGGGAATTAAAGCGTTGCACTAGGTGATTGGATAAGAAACTGTTCCTCCGTTGCTCGATTAATTTGATGTCAGGTCATTGGTGCGGTCTGTTTAATCGAATCGGAATTGAGAATTATTGTTTTTTGAAGTTGAAGCTTGGCACTTTATATTGATTGATCAATTGCATTCAATTTCACCTTGCCTCGAGCAGATACTTGTGCCCTGAGCCTTACCCGGAAGAAAACATGAAGTTCCTTCAAGCGCAGAGCATCCACATTTTCCAATTTGGAATCGAAGGAAAGACGGTATAATCTCAATTCTTTCTCCTCGCCAGTTGTTATATTATAATCTAAAACGTGGTGGAGGTTGTTTCTTTGGCTGCAAATCGGTCTGTCAAAACTTGGACGGATGCATAATGCTGCGTGCTTTTGAGATCAGTTGTATTCTACTGGTGATGTGAAAGGTGCGATAGTATTTGAGCAGAGCTCCTACCATTGAATGACTGCTCAAATGCCCGATCGTTTTGCTTAATTGTGGTTGTATGTCTTTTGGGCTATTGTTATTATCATGTTTTGATACCATGCTGTCATGGGCCAATATCTGCAGGAGCATTCTGTATCTATTCCCAAGGATACTATTGCAGAGGCTCTCAAAGTCTTGATTGGTATTGCAATTTGGCAACCCATAAACTTATTTCCGTTTTAGTTCAATTCGCTGATGCGTTGTAACATTTCTTTCATGTGGAACCATCTTTTGATCCTTGATTGTCATGTATCTTTGCAGATGTGAGGAATCATCCAGTCCTGATCCACTGCAAGCGCGGGAAGGTACGGTGGTCACCAACCTCAGGACTTAGTTATACATTTCTTTCTCTGTTATATCTGTTTTTCCATCTTAAACTGAAGTTCTGAAATTACTGGTATTGTATACTCGGTTTGTAGTTTGGTTGAGAAGCTTGAGACTTTTACACTTACACCTTCCTGTTATTTACTGGTTCGTCCTTCCACCCTACTTCAGCACCGAACAGGCTGTCTTGTCGCATGCTTCAGGAAATTGCAGAACTGGTGCCTGCCTTCTGTGTCTGAGGAGTACCGGTGCTTCGCCAGGGAGAAGTCGAGGATCACAGATTTGATATTTATAGAGTCATTTGACGTTGCAAGCTCGAGGTGTAGCTTGTATAGCATCATCTACCAGTACCAAGGCTACGGCACCAAGAAGAGGCGCCTGCTGTACGAAGAGGAGACCTTGCAGAAACCCCCCGAATCACTTCAAATTAGTTCATTGGATTCATTGGTAGCTTTAGAGCATTCCCCGGACTCATTTCTCTGGGTGAAAGTTCGATGTTTTTTAACATTACATCCCCGGAGCAGCTATGGTTTTTTGTCTGCTGCTGTTTCCCTCCCCTTTTCGAGTGCCGTACTAACCGTCCTCTATATGTTCGGATCAGATTTATCTGAGTAACATTTTTCGGGTTACATTCTTATATTAGTCTCTGTATCTAGTTCCATTGATTTTTTCGGTTGAATGCAAGTCCATTTCTTTGGATTGAATTTAACCGTTGAAATTCCTTGAGCTATCTAGTTACGGCCAGCTCTCATCCCCAGAAGAGACAGGCACGACACCAATAAGGATGGACACTGTTCTAGTCGATTGTCCAATACCTTACCAGGGTTCAAGATGGCCGGAAACTGGCCTGACGATTCGCCGGTTAGCGTGATGAAGCCGAACCCGAAGATACTATAGATACCGGTGAGAAGCCCGAATCAACTTACTGGAACATGTAAAAAGCTCAATGACGTTTTATACTGTGGTATCATTTTGGATAAGAAATTTGGGGTTATAGGTACGACCTCATTAGTGAACTATGAGAAATTTTTTTTAGGTGATCATATCTTGTCTTGTGGCGTAAGGAAACACAAATTAAAATGAGACTAACGAGTAAATTTGGACAAATCACTCGATCAATTACCATAATTATTACTAACCAAAATAATTTAATTGATTTTTTCTTTTACAAGGTATGTCTATCAAAGATTTTGTCAATGAATTATACTTTATAACTCTCTTACTTCTATCCCCTCATTGGCCACATGTCTCCTTTTGTGTAGGAATATACGAAAATAATGTGCGCAAAGATAACAATTCTTTAAAAACTGTTACTTGTAAATTATTTGTGTGTATATGATTAAGAGATCGCATATTCAAGATACGGTCTCTTAACAAATATAAATCGTTTATAATTTTATGCGTTATTTTTTTAATAAAGATATTGCATCTTCAAGATGCAATTTTAATTATAAACAAAATTTTCATTTTTATATTAAACTTTAATTTCTCTGTCAATTAAATTCATATTTATAAAAGAATTACATCTTCAATATACGATCTCAGTATAAAATTGAGATCACAACTCAAAATTGCGACATTTATACTTTGGTTGGAATGGTTTTTAAAAAATTATTTTCTGACCGTACGATATTTCCGTACATTTTCTTCCCTTTTGTAATCGGATCGTTGGAGATCGGCCAATTAGAAGCCCATGAATGATTGGTGATATGATGGAGTCGACCGCACTGGATCTGATCTCGCATCACCATCTCCCTCGGATAAGCCTGTATATAATGGCAGTAGCCGCTCCTAATTGGAACATTGAAGAAGCCCTAACCTATTAGACGCTGTTACCCGATCAGTAGCCTCCTCCAGCTAGGGTTTCCACGGATCATTGCCTGGGGGAGAAGCCTTCTAAAAGTGAAGATCTCGAGCCTTTCTCTACGCCGTCGCGTCGGAGCAGCGAACGAGCCATGACCGGGAAGGCGAAGCCGAAGAAGCACACCGCCAAGGAGATCGCCGCCAAGGTCGACGCAGCCACCACCAACCGCGGCGGCGGAAAGGCCGGGCTCGCCGATCGCTCCGGCGTCGAGAAGGGCGGCCACGCCAAGTACGAGTGCCCCCTCTGCAAGACGACTGCCCCTGATATCAAGTCGATGCAGATTCATCACGATGCCCGCCACCCCAAAATCCCCTTCGACGAGTCGAAGCTCAACAATCTTCACGCCAGTAACTCGGCCGATCCAGCTAAGCCTCGCCCTGGTGTTAGGGGTAGCCACAAGAAGTGAATCAGGAGCGTCGGTAACTGGCTTTGTCAGAATCGTTTCCCTTTTTGGTAATCCCAGTGAGTTGTGTAAACGTTAAATGGTACGATGGGATGGTGTACGACAAAACAGGTGACTGTCGATCTCTTATGAATCTTCTCTTTGCTGCGTGCAGTTGTATATTACCCATCCCTATGATACTATGCCTTCAAAATTCGTGCCTTTTCTGGTGTAAGATGCAACTTGTTACCTTTAATCGTATAATCAATCGGATTCCTCTATGGGTGAAGAGAATTCAGTTCGAGATGACACAGTTTGTGCCATCCTTTCCTTGGTTCGTCTTCTGTGCGCGGTTTTCAATTTTGTGCGAGGTTCTGGGTTTGTTCTTGGGGTGGTCAATGTTCTCTTCTTTGTTTGCTGGCATGATAGATGTCATAAAGGACTCAGCTTGCAGGGTGTATCCTTAGAGATTGCAGGCTAACAAGAGTTTCTGCAAAGTTTTGTGGGGATTGGATCACGACAATGTTGAGTGCAAAAGTCTTTTTTCTTATTGTTAACCGTAGCGTCATTGCCTTTGATCTAGTAATAACTGTGATTGAGAAGGGCAATGTTTACTGTTATGGAGCAGATGGATTCACTTAGGTTTTGCTTTTCGGGTTTCATTGCCCAGTGGACAGTGAGTGTATGTTGGATGAATGCATCGTCTTCTGCTAACACCTGCGATGGGAATCCAAAAGTGATCTCCATTGATGGTGTTCTATAGAAGCGATGGGCAAAAGAAAGGCGGGATTGATTGAATATAGTAAATGGGGTTGAAGCTGTGCTTGAATTGCTGGAATGGAAGGGAGATCTGGTTAGTAAGAGGGAGAGGGTGGAAGATCTGTTAGAGGGAAAGCGTCTGCATTAGGACGAGGGCTGAGGAAAAGAGGCAGGAAGAGCTTTCTTTGTTTCTGTGGAATGGGCATTATCTGGTGTAGGCTGGGGAAGAAGATGCTTTGAGCTTTGATTGGATGACTCAAACTCAAAAGTCTTCGACCACCTTATCCATGAAAAGGAAATGTTGAATTGAAGGAAATTTTTGGGTGGATGAACGAACTTAGAAGCTTAATTACCAAATCAAATCCAACTATCAAACCTTTTTTTTTTTGGTTAATTGTCTAGAAATGTTTGAACTTAAGTGAAATTGTCACTTTTGGCACGGCTTTTCGATGTGATGTAGAAAGGCACAAATTTCAAGTCGTTAGTCCTGTTTGGCACACCCCGTCAAAAATAACATTTTTATCCGATGTAGCACGTTAAATTACTTACTTGGCAAATGTTTGGTGATATGGACGTGCCACATGGACTAGAGGGATACCCAGTTGACCAAGCCTCTCTTTAAAGCTCAAACTTTCTTCCTATCTTCTCCCACAAGCTTAAAGGCTACCAAAATAAAAATATTAGGAATATAAAAAAAAATAAATAGGAAGAAGGAATCATACATTCATTGAAGGGGAGTTAGTTGAGAGTCGGGGTCTTAGATGGAGAGCGATATGGCCAACGGCGACAGTGGCAGAGGAGCAGGGAAAGTGCAGTACAGGGGAGTGAGGAAGCGGCCATGGGGCCATTATGCGGCGAAGATCAGGGACCCTACCATGAAGAGTCCCGTATGGTTTGAAACATTTGACATGGCCAAGAAGGCCGCTCGAGACTATGACGCCAAGGCAGTGGAGTTCTGCGGCTCCAAACCCAAGACCAACTTCCACGTCCCGTTGTCAGTGATTAATCTCAACAGCATCATCCTCAGCAAGGCTAGCACCGATGGCGGTTGCGGAAATGAGAGACCCAGCTAGAGCAGCACCATCGAGTCTTCTAAGTAAGAGCCAGTGGCGATGAGTGATTCCTGCCTTCTAGATCTGAACATCACCTACCCTGGCAATGACTTCCTGGCAGCGCATGAGATGATCTCCTTTAACTCAATCGTGAAGGCAATGAACATGAAGGATCGACTCTACCATCAGCTAGCCGGTTTCGATTGCAGCAAAAAGCCAAAGGCGACAACATTCTCCCACAATGACTTTAACTCATCCTCAGTTGTTGATTTGGGCGACCAGGACCTGAAGCAACAGTGGAGCCAGCTAGATCTGATTCTCAGCTAATTGGACATCCCCTCGTCCATGTGACATGTCCGTGTCAGTGACCATTTGTCAAGTAAACAATTTAACGTACCACGTCAAATAAAAATATTATTTTTGACAGGGCGTGCGAAAAGAGACTAACGGCTTAAAGTTTCTGCTTTTTTAGGTTATGCTGAAAAGGTCGTATCAAAAGTGATAATTTCACTTAAATTTAAACATTTTCTAGACAATTAACTTCTTTTTTCACTTATCAGCTGCTGGGTCACGTTAGGGCCCAATAATCAGTTGGACCGAGCCCCGTGCTTATTCTCCATTCTCCCCGACTTTTCTGACACATGTTGGCCCCATGCCACGGTGCAGCCCCCACGTCGCCCTCGGCATGCAAGCTTTCTACATGTGGATCGGCAATGGCTATTCCATTCGGAGACACTCAATTTAAGAGCAGCAGAGATGGCGATGCTGCCTCTCTCTTCCTTGCGCTTACACATGAAGCGGAAGTACACGGTAATCTCCCAGAGCGACCCATTAACAGGGCCACGGCCACCGCCAGTGGTGGTGGAGGAGGAGGAGGAGGATGATGATGACCGGCCGCTTCCTCCGCTGGAGAATGTAGATTACGACGACGACCTCGTTGTGGCTCAATCCCCCAACTGGTTCATGAGGCTGGTACTCCTCCAGGCAGGCTTGATATACAACTGCATCGCCCTGCTTCTGTCCCCCATCTCCTTCCTCTTCTTCCTGGCCTCCGATTCCTACCACCGGGCCGAGGAAGCGAAGGAAAGAGTGGAAACGGCCGTGCAGAAAGCCCCTGCGAGCATTACCCGGGGCGTTGTCCTGCTGATCACTAAGCTTGGGATGGGATTCCTGGGTGCAGCCTACGTAGGCATGGTGCTGATGGTGGTGATGGTGGCGTCGGTGGTGGTCGGGGTTGGGTTGGTTAGGATATGGGTGGATGAGCCGGTTGTCGCGAGGGAGACGCTTCACTTTGACTACACTGATATTCACCCAAAGGCGGTGTTCTCGATGTTTTCCAGGTTAGACAAGAGGAGCAGCTGGGTGATGCTGCGGAGGACTAGTCATGTAGGCAGGATTCCGGTCGGACACACGTTTCAGGTCTCGGTGCTGCTGCTGATGCCCGATTCGGATTATAACCGCCTGGTCGGGGTGTTCCAGGTAAACATGGCAATGAAGTTCGAAATGTTTACATAACTGGGCTTTGAATCATCAAATTCATATGCTGTGCGTAGTTTGATCTCTTCTTCATTTTCTCGAGCCCAATGACTCACCAGAACATGGTTGCGACAGTTGACTGCAGAGCTCCTGACCGACACTGGCCAAGTCATTGCGAAATCGAGTCAGCCGTGTATGCTGCGGTTCAGGAGCCTCCCGGTACGACTTGCACGGGTGTTCCTCCTCGGAGTACCCATTCTACTAGGACTTTCCACGGAAACTCAGAAGGTAAGAGTCGATTTCCTGAAGTACAAGGAGACAAGTGTTCCGAGAACCGATACTATCCGGGTGACCATGAGCCCAAGAGCCGGGACCTTATCTCCTCCGCAGCTGTACGAGGCCGAGATCCTTATAAACTCGCAGCTCCCATGGCCGAAGAAGCTGGTCCACAATTGGAAATGGACATTCTATGTCTGGGTCTCACTGTACACATACACCTTGTTGCTCTTGGTCCTGCTCTGCTGCTGCAAACCCTTGGTTCTCTCAGGTCCCATGGGAAGCTCCAGAGACCGGCAGGTTGAGGAAGAGGCACCGACAAGCACCGATGAAGCGAAAACCGATGACTATCGAGACAGGGATATTTCGGAGCTGCTGAGGGAGCTGCGGGAAAGCAGGAGGAGGAGAAGAGCTCTGCTTATAGCAGCTGAAGCTGCGGGCTCGTCGGCTTCGAGCATGAGCGTGACCAGAGAAAGAGAAGAGACGATGACGACGGTGACAAGCGGGCCTGCTGAAGATGAAGAAACCGGCGATTCGGCATCGGTGTGTTGAGCTAAATTCGAAACAAATGACTTGGTTAGGATTGTGCTTGAACTTTGTGTCCTCGGGCTCTTGTTTCTGACTTGGGAATACAGTTCAGCGGTGGAGCCCAGTATATTTCCACGCATTTGTTGTCTTTCTAAGTGTAGTTTGTACAATCCCAAAGTGGATTGATTACCACCATTTTGGTTTTGATTTGGTTAAGGTCTCAGTGTCTTTCATCTCCGACAGTTTCATTTCATTAAACTTTATTTTCGGTGGTAAATAAGCTCGTGAGCCTCCTATGATGATAGGAAATAGAGAAAAGTAAAGGGTTAAATGACTTTGCTGTTGAGAATCTAACTCAGAACCCATGTAACGTGCCCTGAAAAATAGTAAACTTGTCTGTGCCTCTTCCATGGATATAATATGTTCTTTTCGTTAGGAGTCGGCCCTATCCGGGAACCTGTCGGGATGTTCTCTAGCATGGGTCCCGAACTGGGTTGGGCCGGGTCCAAATGACCAACGACTCAGTTAAAGATTCGCGATAACCTACCATCGAATATAAGCCGTTGGACCAACTTAGGTTAACCTAGTGGTTCATTCACTAGACTTCTAAATGGGTGACATCGAGATCGAATCCTCTGTCAGGAGGGTCGACGGAAATTTTTTCATGAATCCCGGTCCGATCACAGATTAGTCTCGAGGTACACTTCTAACTTGTTCGGGGATATTGCACGGTACAAATTAAAAAAAAAAAAAAGAGGAAAGAATATGAGCCATTGGTTTCCACACATGCTCTACGTGGGGGCCCTACAAGGTTTGAAAGCAATTTTGATGTGTGATTTTATTAGGAACCAGTAAATTCTCCGAAGAAATTGCCCGAGTGTATTGCTGAAGAGAGCAGAATGATATTATTGCATTAAATCTTTTTTTATTTTATTTTTTATGTGCATCTACTTCTTCTAAGCCATTTACTTATGTCAAGCTTTTCAAAAAAAAAAAAAAGGAAAAGAAATATCGTAAGGATATTTCGATTGCAAAAATGATGAACGATGCCAGGCCACTGGAAAGATGCCCCACCACCAGGATTTGATATAAGTACGCCATAGATTCTCCATTAATCCATTTGCGGGACGAAATTATAGAGATGGTTACAGCCATATTATTCTCACTCGGAATTAGATAAGTGCCACGTTGAATATGGATTTATTCTTAAATGCCCAAAAAAAAAAAAAGAAGAAGAGGAAAACAAGCGTTGAGTAGTAAATTCTGTCCTTATGAAAGAGATTTTGATTTTTTTTTTAAGTTCTTGGATACGAGTCGGATTCTCTTGTGGTCTCGTCAAAATTTTACATGGATCAGAGCACGTTATTGTGTGGACTCATATCTTGTTAGACTCGATCGTGAAATTCATAACCAATCAGTCCGACACCGAATAAAAGATATTCGGCTCGTGATCAGTCTATTGAGTGAGAAAAAACTACTCTTGTGTTAGTCTCAGAACGGAAGAAAAGATCCATTTTTTGGTATTTTATCCCTTCACTTGAAGATGAAAAGGAAAAAAAATGACATGCTCGGGACCGGTTAGTGAGATAAGGTGTTTAATGAGGACAGGGTATTGAAATATGTCACGCATCATATAATTAATAAACCGAATATAACTATCCAGAAGATTAAACTTTTAGATATACATATATACACACACAAAAGTTTGCTTCTCTTTTTTATCGATAACCTAGGTATTCGAGCGTCTTCCGAATTTGACTATCAGGGGTTGCGATGCGACACCTCCTCCTCGGAGCACACCAATAGCTAGCAAACCACGTTTGCCGGGTGAGACGGACAAACCCGACGGGTTCAAGAGTTATAAAAACCTCACCCACCCACGAGGAAATGTGCCACTGGAGATTCGAATTCGGGAGGTCTCGACGGACCTCCAGACCTCCTAAAGCCTTACCACCCGGGGTGCCCCTCGTGGGCTAAGCCTGCTTCTCTTAAGATTCCTAGAAACTTCACTGGAACAAGGTTGGAGAGAGCTAAATAAAATAATAGACATCCTTTTTTTCTTTTTGGTCGGAGAGTAGATACATGTAAACCGACCATGCACTACTGCATTTGCATGGGCTAATATGTTTGGCTTCGAACGTGGGCATGCGGTGGACATGTGATCGTATTCCTTTTTCTCATTCTTGTTTTTTAGGATTAATATATATATATATATATATTTAAAATTCTTTGACTTACATGAGTTGATACCATAAATCTGAATTCTGCATATTGCCTGGTCTCCTGTTCATTTCCCATTACAAGAAAAGTATATAAATATGTTACTGTATTTTATTTATTTTTCCGATCTAAATTACTGATATTTAGAAGATCAATGAACCGTGACTAATATAATTTGAGCGTATTTTATTTATTTTTCAGACCTGAATTACTGATATTTAGAAGATCAACAGACCGTGACTAATCCAGTTTGAGTCGAGAGGGTCCACTGGGGGTAAACTCTCTCAATTTGAATTCTCTCCCTTCACAGGACTCGAACTCGAGGCCGTGCTCAAGGGGAAGGAGTGTCCTACTATCTCAACCTATTCACTTTGGTTGTTTTATTTATTTTTCATTAGACTAATAATGTGTGAAATTTAAAGTTTTCTTCCGTTTGGTACCACTGGTATCTAAAAATCCAAGCGATCATGATTAACCTGGTCTCCATGAGTAAGGTGCTAACCTCGAGTTCTTCGAGCGAAGAAAATTCATGATTACACAACACGAACGTGCTTTGATATATATATATATATATATATATCTTCATGGTATTGGCCGATTCATGAGTCCTTTCAAATTCCAAAGAATCCATTGCCACAATGATGGAATGTGGAATGTCGACAAAGTCGAGCATCCAATCCATAAACGAAAAGGTTATTCTCTTTATTTCTTTATATAATATGATTATAGTTATCTAAGAATATGTGTATATATATGTGTGTGTTTAATTATCAAAGTCCATTTACGAAAATGGTCCCCTCTCATTTATTTTTATTCAGTGTATACCATTAAGTATTCAGAAGTTAAATGTGCCATGACTAATTCAAGTTCAAGCCATGTCAACCCACTGAGGAGTAGAACTCTCACAACATGAATTTTCTTCGTTCATTTACAGACTAAAATCCGATACTTTATTTAAGGGAAACAGATATAATATCATCTCAATCAATTCATGCCGTTCCCTCTCAAAAAGTAAGGGTTAATAAAATATTGTTGGTGAAAAATGACATGAAAGGGATGGACTCTATACTTGGACTGTGGCTAGACTTTAGAGGAGGGTGAGCCAAGGGAGGGAGGACATCTCCTCCCCCATCCCAATGTCAATTTTTAAATGATAGGAATGGAAGTAAGGATAAAACATTTATTTCTCTTCTAGAAGTATTTAAAAAATGTAAGTTAAATAAAATGAGTAAATTTTTCTATTTTTCCTAATAAGTATTTATGAAAGGATAATGCAGTGATCTAATTTAGGAATTTCTCACTAGCATAGATAAGACTAAAACAAAACAACTCATTTCTTACTTTCTTTTACTTATTTAAGTATCTCCGGATAAGTTTAAAATTCTTCCACCGTCCGTTATTCCTCCCGCTTTTCCTTTCCTGCCCTTTCCTCGATTAGTTGTATCGTATGCAAACAAGGGTGGAAGGGGGATAAAAAAGAATTAATAAATTATTTTGATTACTGCTAATTATGTCAAGTGCTAAGGTGATTAATACTAATTTGCTAGTTTATCAGATTTTGATTGGTGTTTTCTCATATCACGTGACGAGATAGAATCATGTATGAATTTCTGAGGACATGGGATGACTATGAAGAGAGATTTTTGGAAATAGGGGACAAATATAAGAAAAGTTTTATCCAAAATTGAAGATTTATAACAAGCATAAGGGGCAAGGACAACCCCACTGCTGAGTAAATATTTAATAAGTAATATATAATAAATTTATCATATAAATTATTATTTAAATCTTGATTGTCAAATTAATTCTTATAAAAATTCTCACGTGGCAGTGAAGCTCTTGGCTAATAGTGACACGTATAAGAAAAAACTGCTATAAAAACTAATATAATCATTAATCATTAATTGTCAGCTTCAAATAACGCCTCTCTCTGTTGTTGGTGTCTGTTGGGTTACAGCCTGGGACCTGATGAAGATTTTTGCACGAGACAAAGCTTCTCTCTTCTCTCCCCTTGCGTCTGTCTGGCAGAGTTGCCGGGAAGAGGACGAAGAGGGCGGTTTTTGCTGCTGGGTCGTTGAATATTGAATTTCCCTCTCTGCTTCTCGATCCCTGGAGTCAACTGGGTCACTTCTTCGGAGATTCTTGGTCCAATTGTTCGTTCTTATCAGCTTTTGTTGGCTGATCCTTTGGAATTGCCTGATTTGTTGTTGGTGGTTTAGTTGCGCGCGTTGGGGTTGACTGTTTTGAAGGGGAATGCATGTTGGAACTTGAAGCTCTGTTGAGGGCATGGCATAAGGATCTTCTCCACCAAGTTCTGTTCTTTTTATATGTCCATTTCTAATTAAAAGGAAAAGCGGTGGAGATTCTGATTCTGATGATCTTGTCGCCGGAGATGGGGGCCCTGTGAAGAGAAGTTCTTTCCCTTTACAGTAAGTTTGGAGCTTTTTGGGCCTGAAATTTTTGGCCCCAGTCCGCCACGGTTGGCCTTCAAAAACTCGACCTGCTTTATGCGCCATCTTATGGTGTATCACCCAGTGTTGAGCTGCAACGCTGAAAGGGGTTGTCTGAATATTGCCGCAGAATCGCAAATCTGCTCCTTTCGTGATTCGTGAAATCAAAGGGGACTAGGGTGGATGCGGTGATGCCCGGATGCTTGTAGTCTGTGAATGCAAGTAGTGGGGCATTAGCTTCTTCATTGTGATAGTGGAGAACTGGGATCAATTTAGGGGACCAAGACCCTGCTGTGGTTACGAATCAGATTTGCTGTGTTGGGTTTCTAGCAGTAGTTCCTGACGGATCCGTCATCTGAATATTGGGGTTGTGATTGTCTTTCTGGTCTGGAGTGCTTAATAAACATAGTCAGGGCCCTCGGGATGGGGTCCTGCATATCAAATGAAAATGGGAGCCCAGTCCCGGGTTCGCCACTGTCTCCTACTCCCGGAGTCAGGAAGAAGAGGAACGCAAAGAGATCTGGGTCAAGGAGTTCCTCTTCTTCCCTTGACTATCCAAAGGATGAACCTCTGCATAGGATTCCAGGAAGGCTGTTCCTAAATGGGTCGAGCGAAGTGGCATCCTTGTTCATGCAACAGGGCAGGAAGGGAACCAATCAGGATGCAATGATTGTTTGGGAGGTTTGCTCTTTCCCATATCTATCCGTCACTCGATCTTGCTCCTTCTCCCTCATCTTCATATTGAAACACTGTATTCCAGGCCACCACTGAAAATTTTATTGTATTGCGTTTCATAAACCAATGGGGCTGTGAACACGTAGTAGTATGCTAATGCTTGAAAATGTGATGTCTGAAAAAATGCTTGGTTCTACATTTGGTGGCCCTTTTTCCATTTTGGAATTTGCATTACCTTTTACAGATAGCACATCTTATATTATTCAAAGGTTTGTAGTTTGAACTTGTTTTTGCTAATTTTGACTTTTTTTTTGTTAGTGTTAAATAGAACTCTCATTCATAAAGCGACAAGAATTTTGATGAATATTGCTGTATTTTTTTAGTGCTAATTTTGACAAATATCGCTGCATTTCAGAACTTTTTTTCAAGGAAGGACACAGTCTTTTGTGGTGTTTTTGATGGACACGGTCCATATGGACATATGGTAGCAAAGAGAGTGAGGGACTCACTTCCCCTTAAGTTGTCTTCTCACTGGGAAGCCAAGAGAAACAAGGAGAATGTTCTGAAAGAGATCAGCCTGAATGCTACAACTTGCATCGCCTCTGAAGAGACAACTCTTGGACCATCCACTGAACAATCGAGAGTGTGCAGTGAGCTTGAGGAGATAGAGAAGCGGCAAGAGACATTTCAGACACTTAAGCAGTCTTTTCTAAGGGCTTCCAGAGGCATGGACAGAGAATTGAAAATGTTTACAAATATCGATTGTTTCTGCAGTGGAACCACAGCAGTAACCTTGGTCAAGCAGGTTTAACGGACAAGATCTTAATCCTTGTAAAAATTTTGTAATCTAAAGTTCTTTATGTTGAATGGCTTGACTGTTTTTTTAGGGTGAATGCCTTGTCATTGGAAATGTTGGGGACTCGAGGGCAGTTCTAGGTACACGAGACAAAGGCAATTCTCTTACTGCAGTTCAGTTAACTGTAGATCTCAAGCCTAATCTTCCAGGTTTATTTCTCTATCCGTGTCTCCGTGTGTGTCTGTCTGCTGTAAAAGATGATGTCGTTGCTAAGAGCTCTAGATAATTTATTTCTTTACAGGGGAAGCAGAAAGAATCAGGAGATGCAAGGGTCGAGTTTTTGCCCTTCAAGACGAGCCTGAAGTTGCGCGTGTTTGGTTACCGAACAATGACTCTCCTGGATTGGCAATGGCCCGTGCTTTTGGAGACTTCTGCCTCAAGGATTTCGGACTCATCTCAGTGCCCGAAATATCATGTCGGCTTCTCAATGAAAAGGATGAATTTGTTGTTTTGGCTACTGATGGGGTGGGTGGTCCAACTGAAGGCTCCTTCACAATTTGTGTTGCTTTAAAAAGATCTTTAATGAGATAGACTGTCTTTATTTATCATTATTTTGGTTCACAGATATGGGATGTGCTCTCAAACAAGGAAGTGGTAGACATTGTAGCTTCTGCCCCGGCACGTTCCTTTGCAGCTAGAGCCCTTGTGCAGTCAGCAGTTCACGCATGGAAGTATAAGTACCCAACCTCAAAAATTGATGACTGTGCTGTCGTTTGCCTGTTCTTGGATTCCAACTATGCATGCATTGATTCGACATCTGCTACTGAGCCTAGAGAACACGCTCCTTGAGCAGATCATGTTATCACAGGGGATGAAGAAGATGCCTCTGTTCCAACTGAACAAATGGGTACGTCAAAGCATGTAGAAACACATTTCAGACCAGAAAAGGATTGAACCGTTCTTGAAGGAGAGTCCTGTGCTGATACACTCTTGAATCTCTCGAGTTTGTCCTGGTTAAGAAAGCGAAGAGGGCTCCGGGGGCAAGTGAGGAGCCAGCAATGATAAAACCTTGAAGGTTTCCTCTTGTTCCTGGTGTTACCTAAGATTCTATCTTTTTGTCCATTTTCCTTCTTCATATACCCATAAGTATAAAAAAGAAAGATCTGTAGGGGGTGCAGGGCTGTTATGTACAGTTTGGAGATGGAAAGCTATGCACGATTAAGTTGGCATGTCCAAGGAAATGTCTTCTCCCTCATACCGTGTGGATAGATTTTGGGTACCGGTCTCCACCAGTGTATCATATTGCAACATGCTGCCTGTTTGATTTACGCTCTGTCTTCAAAGATACAATTTATTGTATAATGAAAGTCCTTTGAGTTTTCAGCATGATGGTACTCGTCTCTAATTCTGTATTTGGTTGTGCATCACATTTTCCATGTACAAACTAGTCTCAGCTTGTATCATTACAAAGAAAGGAATCAGAGTGAGCTGACTCTTATTCAATGAGTATCAATCCATACTGCAGTTTCCTTCGATAGTGGAAACAGAGTGCAGTTTCTGCGTTCTCTTAGATTGGTTTTCCATCTAACCATCGAGTATAGAAGTCCAAGGACTCCCTCGGCTTGTACTGAGGGACCATATGCCCTGCTCCCTGCATAGCAAAGATCCTACGTATCAGAAGATGCGCCGTAGAATTGATATAACTTGAAAAAATTGTGTGCCGACACCAGATGACTCTTGAGGAACCATCTACTATAAATGAATGGGAGCCCATGAGTTCCTTGTTGTGACAAACCTTGATTGTTAAGAATGTGAGGTTCTTGTCATATGCTTGCAAGTACCTGCACCAGAGAGAACAATCCATGTCAGGTCAACGATGCTTCTGTGTAGCAATGGCGGAAAGAGAATAGAGATTTTGTCAGTACTCACCCTGCAACTTGCTCATCGGACAACCATGACCTCCACTGCTCAACAATCTTGGAGCCCAAAGATCTAGTCCAGGCCTCGGTACCAGTGTACGGTACAGCTCTATCATGATCTCCACTGCATCAATGATCCATGATAAGAATTAGCATCTTCATTGCAAGTAATGCTGACAGGGGAGGTCTAATGACTACAATTTTCCATGACAGACGATCAATGGAAAAATAACTGGTGGTTTCGATATGGGAAGTTCATCATTTTCCATGACAAGTTTGTGCCTTCAGTTTAACAGGGATAAACTGGCCCTGTGGAGTTCTCAATATTTTGTTCTTTATTTAGGATTCATACTTCATATCAGATTGCATCTGGTACATGAAACGTAGCAATCTCAATGGAAAAGTCACCTGTAGATAAGTGCACGGTATCCATGGGAAGTCAGATTCTTGTGGTAGGGCAGGATGCTATCAATGTCAGGTGTATAATCTACCCTATCAGCGCATATCATCCACCGACCGGCCACACTTGACTGCAATTCTTGCACACAAAACAGCAAGCAAGTGATGAAATTCTAACACAGGAAGCTCGGAAGTTTCACATATCAACTGAAGTAACAGTCCATTACCGGAGCTGCATGAATTGCTTTCCTAACAGCTTCATCATTCAGCCATGCAGTGGCAAGGTCATCATTCTGCACAATAATCATCATGTTGTGCCTTAGCATACTGACTGTTCCAGAAGGAATGCTCTAATTGATGTTGTTTGGCAGGGACAATTCATCAAATGTAAAGTCGCTCACAATGCAGGGGACATGAAATGTGGGCTCCAGCTGAGCGTCCATGGGAACTCTTCCATCGCGTCCCGAAGACCGAACAAAGTGTCTACCGCCATACATCTTGGTGATATGCTTCATATCATTAGCTCCTTCTTTCCTCAAGTTTGGAGTGCTGCTAGCGCTTTGATTTCCTTCAGCTACACTTGGATATTGGTAACAAGGCTCGAGAATATTGTACCTGTTTAGACCCACCAGAGCCTAAAGCCATGCAGAAATTCAAGGAGTTACAGGGCCATAAAACGAATTTTGTTAACAGCGAACTATGACTGCAGAGCACTTGGTCAGATACTGTTGGATGTGGAAAGAAAACCAGATTCAACGTGATCACTGGTAAAAGATTTTTTCTGTCGCTGGCATACCTCATATACTCTTTGGAGGTTCTTGGCACAAATTTCATTTGGTGGGTCATAGTACTTCCCTTTGCACGTTGCTTGACAGTCCTAGACGGTAAATATCGAGTCAATATCGACTGCGGTTTCTGATACACTCTTAGTTTGCTGAATTAGTAGAACTCTATGTTCTGACTCACCTCAAAAATGTCACTTGAGATCAATGCCATGCCAAAAGCAAAAGGGACAAGGGCGTTGCCATCAAAGAAGTCATCTGCTATCCCATTCCCCACAAGGTAGCCCTGAATTTTCATATGAATTGATTCAATGAGTTCAAATCAAAATTTGAGTCGTGTGAAACTACTAGTTTATTAATACAAGGGGATTGCATGATTTGATACCTTGAAATTGATGAGAGGCTGTTGGCCGCCTTCTATACCTGCAGGAGGAGTTCTCAGCTGCAACCGTATGTACCAAATGTAAAGCTTATAGACAGGTGTCACCTTCTACTTTTTTCATACCTTTGACCACTGCAGATGCAAGTGTTGGTACATAAACTCCAGCATAGGATTCTCCTGAGACGTAGAATGGATTGTCCAGGAACTCGGGATACAACTCAAACCACTGATGCCAGCAATTACAGGGATTGCTCAACTTAGAAACTTGGATAAGACAGGACTGAGAACACAGACTCCTTGATTGACAAGCAAGACTAGTTGCATACTGCTGGATGTATTCTTGATCTAGTTACCTTCAGCAGGAAAGCGTGCGTATCAGAGGCTGTTTGAATGTCCCCCGTGACATAATTTCTGGGATTGTCTGAGTAAGACAAGCCAACCCCACAAGGCGAATCCAAGTAGATCATGTTTGAAACCTGGAAGTAGTGGAAGAAGAACGAGAATTTACTGTATCAGCACAATGTAAGGGACAGTTCCAGTTTAATTTCAAATTCATAATAGCAGTCCTGTTTCTGACTGTTAATGTAACTGTCTTAACCTTGGACCAGCTATAAGGATTGAGTTGCAATATGGGAAGGCTTCCATTCGAATTTCCCGATTGAAAATTAAAGGGTCCTGAGAAGTAGATAATAGGTACAGTAAGTCCGTCGTATGCTTAAGGAGGAAGTAGGAAAGCTCCCTTAACCATAATTTGCAAGCCTAGTTTTTAATCTTAATACCATGTTCATAGACAAACCCATCGAAGCTGGAGCATCCAGGCCCACCATTGAGCCACAACACCACGGGATCTTTCGAAGGATCTCTTTCCGAAGCAACAAAGTAGTAGAACAGGTTCTTCTTCCCTGCAGGCTTCCCATCTATGGCCACATACCTGCATACCAGCAAAGGAAACCAATAACGCTTACGGCAGATGCTACCAAACAGTGGCAGTTCGTTACAGATATATGAAGTGACCAGTCAGGTATTAGGACCCGGCATAATGTTTAGAGGGGAGGCTTCCAGTGAAGCCTGGTACGCTCGTGATCAGGGAATTCTCAGGGGCTGCTGCGACAATTATAACACTTAAGAACAAGGCAAGTGGTATGCCACACATGAACCTCACAGGCTTCATGATTCAATGGTTCTCACAGTCTCCTTTTCAAATATATAGATGGTCTCTGAAGTCTATGTTTTACTGCGGTTGTTTCTTTTCTTTGCTTTCCTTTTCCTTTTCCTTTGTTTACCTTTGAATTTTTCTGTTTGTGGGCACATGTTTGTCCGTGAATACAGAAGTTGCTGATATGAGGACATGTGATGCATACGATGAGGGGAAGACAAAGCAGCTTCGTGGAAATACGGATAGAACAAGAAACGCGTGGGCACAAAACATGGGCCGGCCATGATTCTTCGTCCAATCACCTATATTTCTAAGGTGGGCACTCTCCATAATACAAAAAAGAAAAATAGCCAATTAGGCACCATATTATTAGTCTCTCGCCCCTTCATTGGCTCAGGATAACGCTTTTTCCACCAAAAAGATTGACTAATCTCCATAACATCTAGATGGAGAAGTTTCTGAGCTTTTATCTTGTGACATAATCCATTCTACTGTGTGTTTTTTTTTTTTTTTGCTGAGTAGAGTTCTGTTGATCAACTTAAATTTCTGTTTCATACCTATGGTTCAACAATGGATGAGCTGTGTAATATAAATGCAATAGCTGGCAATTGTGTTTTTTTTTCCCTGATACAGGTCTTTTATTACTCGGGCTTTCTTTGACATCTGTTGATTTCGTTCGTCGTCATAGTTGAGTCATTTGGGTAGCTCGCACATAAGTTTGCTAATTTGCATTGCATTGTAGACTGGTAAGTGGCAGTTTCCTGGACAATTTTCTCTCTTTTCCCCTAAAATTATCCATATATGTGAAAGGAGCAAAATGAAGCAAAGTGGTCAAATCTTAAATGCCACTTATCTTATCTCATAGGTGTGGACTGGGGATAGGTTTGGGTGACGATTTCATATCTTAAAGTGGTTCCCCTGTACAATCAGAGTTCATTGAGAATCCCTTTCTGCATTTGACTGATTCCATTCATAGATCGGCTTTCCTTCTAGCCAACAGCGGTAAAAAAGTCTGACGACTTCATCTCTCTGTACCGAGGTACCATATGCCCTGCTCCCTGCACGGCAAGATAATAAATGTCAAGGGCAGTACCTGAGTTACATAAACATGAAACAAAATTTGCAGTTTTCTGTGCACTGAAGGTTCTTGGAAGAAACCTTGGTGGTTATGAATGTGATGTTCTTGTCATGTACCTCCACCTTGCAAGTAGCTCCACCGGAAAATAAACCTTGGTGGAATACGCTCACCTGGATGTGAGAGCATGGTATTTGTTGTGATATAAATCCCATATTAATTAGATTGGAAAAAAAAAACTTGGGTTAATAAGGGAACTGTATAGTACCACCTATTAGCTTAGACTTTTACTGAAAACGTGCTTAAAATTCTTGTAAACCCAGGTGAAAATTTAATATAGTATCAGAGCAAGTCGATCTTAGACTTACACCACATCAAGTGTAAGTGTGAAATTCATATCCCGTTAACCCGGAGACCGGAAGAAGGGAGAAAGCCCGCCTCGTGATAGTTTGTGTTTAATGGCACGTGTCAAGTGGCACTTGAAAGATTAATGGAACTCTTCCATCCCATCCTAGTGGGCAAACAGATGATCTGCAAACAGACCATCTTGTGAAAAGCTTCTGAGTCGTGAAGGTAGAAGACATGTCGATAGCAGGGCTCGAGAACATATATGGGTTTGGACTTGACAGAGCCTAAAATATATCCCGGTCTAATTCACCCATGGGAAGATCGATTTGGAACTTAAGAAGGAAATGGATGTTAGTAAAAGAGATGGCATGGCGAGTTCCAAATGTTAGTACAGTGGTGTCTTGTCTTGTTCCCTGTTAGATTTCCATAAATAAATACACACCTACAAATCCCTATGCAAGAAATTGATCATCCTCGTGATAAACGAGATCAAACACCTACAACCTTGCTTAGTCATTTGATGCAGCACCCCCAGTGATGCTCAGAAGGGAGACTGCCTGCAAACTCTGGCATTTTCATGATCGGAGAACCGCGAGAGGTCACTCTGATAGCTGTGACACACAGAAGCAGGCAAGGGCTATGCTGCACGTGAACCTTAGAGTTCTACATGATTAGATGATATTTTTTGAAGCCTCTTTGACTGAGTCCATAGAACAGTGCCTTAGAATTCTATCTTATCTATTTACTTTTCCTCTCTTTTGGCCTGCTTTGACTTTATCTGTTCACTGACAAGACTGACAAGCAAATGAGTTGCAGCACATTATGTCTGCAATCATTGGAGGAGCAGTGCCCGCCCACCCACAAATATAATTAACGTGGGAATACAATGAGATGAGGACAAGAAGCTTTTTGGATTTTCAAATGGGCAATTAAGGGAATAAAGAAAAAGAGAACTAAAAGAGACAAATAAGAGAGTTGGTCAAGATTCCTCGTGAATGCAATCACCTCCAGTCTTTATCCAGCAGGTGGGACACTCCATGGAAGCTTGAACACTAACCTTAACACCTATATGCTAATTGACCACGCAATTTGGTCCTGTGCCCACAAAAACAATCTCCACGATACAGGAGACTCAACGTAACGGGAACCTCGTTAATTACCGAGGCCCAAAAAGTGAGAAAGATTGTCAATTCCAATAAGTTAGTGACTGGACAAATTTATACTTCTCCGTTAGAACTGCACTATTTTCATATGCCAGAAATTACTGTGGCATCTGACGACAACTTAATGGATTAACTGCCTTAGAAATGAAGAGAAGAGAGATCAGAAATACAATCTCAAGATGTTTTTTCAAAGCGCCAATCCAGTTAAAACCTCCCAATTTTCAATCTGCTTACTGGTTAAGGAAATCATCGCTTGATTAGGACATCCGATGGCTCCAGACACTTTCATGCGCACTGGTTTTTCCCTGCTGTCATTTCCCCTTAACTGAATTTCAAGAACTAGTAGTCCACTCGACACAGTGAAATTAGAAGTGAATGGGAGGAACTTTTATATGAACTATACATGAAGATGCTTTTTCTTTTGATTCTGACCTACATAACAGGTCACTAATAAATCAAGCCACTAGCCAAAGCCATGCAAGAAGGAAAAAGCATAGCTTGGAATTAACAGTGGAAGGGAGTGAAGTATCCCAACTAGTCCATGAGCGATGGGGAATGTCCTCAAATTTTGTGGATCAAGCGCTCGCTGATCAAGCGTCTTTCATGCTTCTCCTGGAAGTTCTAACCTTCATAAGATAACCATGGGTTTCATATGATGATGAATTGACAAGATACCTTGATCACTTTCATTTCCCATTTCAACCGTTGCCATCAAGCTTCGAGACTTATCAGCGAGCTTCATCAATGATTGCCCTCTCTTCTAAGTGAAGTTTGTATGCGATACAACTATTCTTTTCATTTTCTTTTGTATTACTTTGTTTTTTTGCGCAAATAGGGAAGAGGGAAGTAACAGGAGGTTTTACTCATAGGGCTGCCTTTGAACAATGCCCTTCATATAATTTTCTGATAAAGTACACTAGGAACATTGAGGATGTGAGCCAAAACTGAGATAGACTTGGGCTAATCCTATATTGGCTTTCCTTCCAACCAGCGTGTATAGAAATCCAGCGCTTCCCTTGGCTTGTACTCTGGCACAGTATGCCCAGCTCCCTGAATAGTAAGACAGAAAACCAAAGTCTGAAACCCATAGGAGGAAAAGTGAAAAAAAGAACAAGACAACTCAAGAAACGAAAATCGAAATGGGTAAAGACTAATGAAGTATAGTAGAGTCCACAGCTTACTTTGATAGTGAGGAAGGTGAGGTTGTTGTAGTATTCTTGCAAAAACCTGCGATAATTCAGCCTCCGACATTAGATGCTCCTTTTTACGGTTAGATTTCCAGTTTTTAGCTGGTGAAAGAATCAATTCCTTCAGAGCAACTACTGCACTATTAAAAGGAGACCTTGAGATTATGTGAAAACCAAGAGAAGGGGTGGAGTTACCCAGCCACTTGTCCATTAGACTTCCACGGTCTCCATTCTCTCAAGATCTTGTACCCAAGGGATCGAGTCCACGCCTCGCTTCCAGTGAATGGAACACACATGTCATGGTCCCCGCTGGCCAAAGAGGAAAGTATTTCTTCTTTCTCAGATCTCATACATCCGGAATCAAAATGTTGCCTACTTGGAAACCAGAGAAATTCCTAGAAACAACCTTTTGTCTCTACTAAAATCTTACCTGAAGATGAGTACTCGATAGTTCTGAGAAGTCAGGTTCTTGTGGAAAGGAATCATGCTCCCGGAATCATGGCGATACGAGATTTTATTTGTGCATATCTCCCAAGGACCAGAAACATTCACCTGTATCCCAATGTTGAAACAGGAATCCAAAAAATGAGCATCACAGCAAAGCAATGCTTAACAAGCAATCTAACAAGAAGCGAGTACATACTGAGGCGGCATGAATTGCTTCTCGAACCTTTTCATCATTAAGCCATGCAGTTGCAACGTCATCATTCTGTACCAAGTTCCACGTTTAGAGCGTCCACCAAAGGACTCCCAGGAAAAAGAAAACAAATCCAGGAGGATGGTGATTTTAGTATGGATCTTACGGTACAAGCAACATGGAACTTCTCGGCCAACTGGGGCCACAGCGGAACAGGGCCATCCTTGACCATGATCCACAGAGGCCAAGCACGGCCAAACATCCTTTTACGCACAGCGAGCGGTCTCTCAGTTTTTCCCAACGTCTGAAAGCTTAAGGGCAGGGCTGTGCTTTGATCTGCATCCTCTTTCTTTGCAGAGTCCGGGTAGTGGTAACAAGGCTCAAGGATGTCATACAGGTTTAGATCACCGATTGTCTGAGTAATAACAAATTCTAATCAGCTTATTGAAAGAAGTGAAGATCTCAGCTAGCAAACTATGAGTTGGTCAGGAAAGTGTTTGCTGAATAGGAGCTGTACCTGGTCTACTTTGTCAAGGCTAGCACGACAAACATCACTTTTGTTGTCATAGTATAATTCACCACAGCTGGTATATACTTCCTGCACCAATTAAACAGGCATTGTTCAGTATTTGCTGTAACGGTCCTTCTGGTATACAGAGAAGAAAGATTAAAATATGATCTCCCCTGATCTATTAAAATCCGCCAATGGAGATGAATGCATTCCAAAGAAGAAGAAGAAGAAGAAAGCTACGCACATTGAACATATCATTTGATATCAATCCCATCCCATGAGCGAACGGTACCAGTGCAGTGCCATCGAATTTCTCGTCCGTGATCCCATTTCCCACCATGTAACCCTGCAGAGAACCACAATTACTTTGAGCATTTTATGGCACCATATGCAGCTGGAACCATCAAAGTTGCTGCCACAAAGCTGCTTAATTGACAATGAACCTTGAGATTGATAATGGGATCGGTGCCCGTCTTGATTCCTGCACATTGGAAAACAGAACTTATGGGGTGATATTGGTGAATTTTTCAGCTGCTGATTTTGTGGAGTGGTGGAGGGTGTACCTTCTGCAATTTCAGCTGCTAGAGTGGGTACATAAACCCCAGCGTAAGACTCTCCAGAGATGTAGAATGGATTGTTCAAGAACTCCGGGAACAATTTGAACCACTTTTTTTCCAGTAGAACAGGTCATTTAATCAACTTCATCAGATGTCATTCTCATAACCCAAAATAAATAATACGTACTAAATGTTCTTATGCTCGGTTTCCTAGTAGGGAACATAAGTTTACCTTCAGAAGGAAAGCATGTGTTGTAGAGGCAGTTTGCAGGTCCCCTGTAACGTACTTGCTAGGATCTGAAGAGTAAGATAAGCCGACCCCGCATGGTGACTCCAGGTAAATAATGCTAGAAACCTGCAAAAACGTACATGCCAGAATGGCATTGCTTATGAGAATTGAGAGTCTGGCCCAGAGAAGTAGGACAGGGACCGTGAACTTTTTTTCGAAAGAAAACTTGGGTGTTACTGAAGTGAAGATCAAATTGGAATGCAAGAAACGGAAAAGAAAGAGAAGCAAATCCATAACCTTGGACCAGCTATATTTGTTTAGATGCAATTTAGGCAGGGCCCCTTCAGGCCTTCCAGCTTCAAAGTTGAATGGGCCTGCATAAAAGCCGAATCAACTGATGTGAGACAGCATAATGGATGCTGCTACGAGTACTTTCACCGCAAAATGAAAGACAAGGATATGGAAACATTAGATACCAAATGCCTGCTCCCTTTGAAAATAGGACCTCAGACGGTTGACAAACTACACTAGCATGTGTCCAGAACGCAATTGAAATGTCCATCCAGCGGAAAACAGACATAAAAATGTACACGTACCATGTTCATAGACGAAACCATCAAAGCTGGAGCATCCAGGTCCTCCATTGAGCCACAGAACAACTGGATCTCGAGATGGGCTCCTTTCCGACACTGCGAAGTAGTAGAACAGATTCTTCCCATCAACCTCCACATACCTGTGAACCACAAAGAATGAAATTACACCATAAGAACTCAGTCCTCCTCTCACGTAGAAAAACAGCCTGAATTTCGTTCTGCAAGAAAGGGGTCGAGTGCAAGACAGCGAGCAAACCAACCCTGAGTAGTGTTTGGAAGGAAATGTGCCGTTAAAACCAGGTAAATGGGTGACAAGAGACCCTTCTGGTGCTCCTTCTGTATATGCCAAAACCAGTAGCACGTACAATAGCATGCGGAATGTATAGGTCTTTCCCATTGCTGAGAGCTAACAGAGTTCCTCAAATCCTTCACCGCCAAGTACAGAGATCTCACCGAGAAGCACTGATTGTTCTCTTCTCAGAGAAGGAAGGAGAAGGTTGGAACTTGGTGGAACAACAAAGACTATTATTGACACGAAAAGGAGGTAAAGAGAGGAAAAGGTTAAGAAAGAGCGAGGGAAAGGTGGGGAAAAGGTTAAAGTTAGTTTAAAAATCAAACAAGAGTCAAGAGAAGCATCTTTCTGCATTGCCCAATCATTACAGATTACGAGTGCGCAAAGAGAGGAGGATCTTTGACCGCTGCCCTCCCTGAGATTGCTATTTCCACACCCAGAAGACTCTCTGGACGTAGTAAAACACCAGAGCGAGGGAAAGGTGGGGAAAGGTTAAAGTTAGTTTAAAAATCAAACAAGAGTCAAGAGAAGCATCTTTCTGCATTACCCAATCATACAGATTACGAGTGCGCAAAGAGAGGAGGATCTTTGACCGCTGCCCTCCCTGAGATTGCTATTTCCACACCCAGAAGACTAGAGAGATATCTCTGGACGTAGTAAAACACCAGAGTCGACAGAACAGCTATGCATAATGATGGGAGGGCGTGAGTTCCTAGGAGCTGCTCGATGCTGCTGGGCCCCCTTCCCATGCAAGTAGGTGTCTCACAGTCTCTGCATTTGTTATGCTGTTGATTTTCTTTGTGGGGCTGTGGAAAGTTGGTTAATTGTATTGTACTCCTTAGTTTCCCAAGCTGTCTCACCACACTCCTGACTCTCAAGCTTCGTCGAAGGTTGCATTGAAGTGCAGGATCAATTATTGCTTGGGAAATATAATTATGTTTTCCAGACAATGATGGGTCTTGATAGTTAAATGAAGATCAATACATGCCCTTTGTTGTGTCCTTCTCTATCATGTCTAGAGCATCGGAGCTTAACGAAGATTAAGAAAACCAGAACTTGCAATGTATCTTATCTTCACAGGACCATTCAAAGAGCAGACAAATGTTGCTCCCTTTCTGTCAACATCTAATGCACTGTAGAAAGCAGGTAGACATCTCCATCACTAGAAAGAGCTAGAAGATAACACATAAGACAGGGTCCCCCATATTATAAATGCGACCTGGAAAGGTCCCAAAAGGGCAAGAGCTGAACTAGCGAACCTTCCAAATTCAAGGTCTTAAAATAGGAAGAGAACAGACAAGAAGGGAAGAGTATTAATTATCTTCCGACCTAACAATGCTTGTCATCACAGCTTCAGCATTATCTGCTTGGACTTGCTTGGACGCAATGAATATGGCTTCCGATGCTCTTTCACTTTCGTTTTGCAATTGTATAACAACACCAAAGGAAGCGAATGACTGTAAAGAACATGGAAAACAGTCTATGAAAGGCCTGAGAAACTTCATCAAAACTGAATTCCCATTTTCACTTAAGCAGATGTTCATACAGTAAGCTGAAGATTACAAATGCACATCAAAAAATAGGTTCATACTATAGTGTACCTTCTTAAGCATCGGATTGTAAACCTCTACTGGAAGGTAGGCCAGAGTTGTGCCGCTGTCAGTTATCATTCCTCTTTGGTCTCCGGTATCAAATACATCTGAGGGAAGTTGTAGAATGTCACCACCCAATTCAACAGCCTTCAGATAACATTGTAATGTGGCCTATGTAGTAAAGGAGATGGAAACTAGAAAAGAAAGTCAAGACCCCCTAACTGAGCTTATCAGCTGAAAACGAAAACTAAAACTCAGCCGAAGACTACACTTCCCATTTGTGGATGAGGTCTGGAGATTTCCCAGTAACAGGTCCAGGTATACAGTATCCATCACCAAGTATCCAGAAGTCGAGCTTCGATCTCCATAAACAACATTATACTGACAAAGCAGATCTGGATTGGCATCGAATTCCTCCGAATATCCACTCTTGAGTCATGACCCGCTCGTTCTCATAGAAAACTCTTGCACTGATAAGCTTGCGAATCAAACAGTTTGCAAACTGTTCATAACTTTATAGTTTATCCTCTGGAGCTCCAATTACTGCTGTTTGCAGATATTATTGAATTACTATGTCTGTTTTGGTGTTTATAGTTTCCTTTCATAAGGTATGTATGTTACACTCGTGAATTTAGAGGGGGAAAAACTAACAGCTTGCACGTTGTGAAGTCAACTCTTTTTAGTAGTACTGCCAGCTGACTAAGTTTTCTTTTTTGATCTTAAACTAAGTTTTGTTCTTTTCGATCTTCACTTACTTTACGTGGACAGCGTAATTATGATCCCGTGGCACAAAATATCAACCAGCGAATTCCCGAAAAGGCCCTCACTAATGCAGTTGATGTCCACAAGAGCAAGGATAGTTCCGTCTTTCCGTCTCGCCCCGTTTAAAGTCTCTGCCTACCGGTCCTTTCATTCTCTGTTTCCGCCATGGCTCTGCTGCGACCGGCCTTGCCTGTTTCCTCTATTCGATCTCAGAACTTTGTCTCCTGCCCCCCAGCTCAGCCGATCGCGTCCTCTTCCTCTGTCACCGCCGCCGCTTCGACTTTGAGGACCGACTGCTCGTCCCCTAGGAATAATGCGGGCCTGTGCCTCAATTTGCGGAGTGGCAGCAGGAGGAGGGGCTTCCCTGCAGCCAGGTGTAGCGTGGAGACGGCGGTGGTGACTGTGGGTCAGGTGACGGAGGTGGACAAGGACAGCTTCTGGCCCATCGTCAAGGCCGCCGGTGAAAAGATCGTCGTCCTGGATATGTATACTCAATGGTATGCGCTCCGCAACTCCTGTGTCTGTTCTGGGTTCTTGTAAGCTTACACGCGATACAATAACTCGCAAATTGGTAAAGTAGCAGTAGGAATGTTGTCAGATGCCGGTCTTTTAGTATAGCTCTTCTAAAGCCAGAAATTTTCAGTAACTCCATAGCATTGATTCTCGGCTAGAAAAATGATCCAAGTATGCCTTCCCCGACAGAATTCATGGTAAAATTTATGTCTTTGGGTACAAGAATTTGCCGGTGCAAGTGGCAAGGGTTATGGAAACGATGAGAGCTGGGGACTGATTGACTGTAGGAGAGTTCACTGAGAAGATTTGATTTGAGAAAGAAAAGTAAAACTGAGAATTCAATTGTGGAGTTGGACTATCAGCACTGCCTACCTACCGTCTCCAGCTGGCCCATCCCCGAGATTTTCCGAGTGTAGTGAATGGTGGCACCGTTATGCACGGTAGTCTCTCCTCACACCACGGGTTTCTCTTTGTTGTTGACGAGAGTTTGTCAGCAACAGCAGAGTTTCCTGTGGAAATAGGTCTCTAAGAGGAATGAATCAACTGCAGGGGATGTTAACTGAAGCCAAATCCCTTGTGCTGGCTCGTCAGTGTATGGTACTCAGCAGTTCCTACGAAACCGCTATTCTGCGCTGTTAGTTTCCCTTCCTGCACTTCATCGGTATAATGAGTAGAAACTTGGTAGCATGCTTCTGTCTGCAAATCTCTCATCTCCGCCTTCTTCCTGCCTATCTTAGTCCCGCTACTTCAGTGCTTATTTTACTTCATAGCAGACATTGTTTCACTCGTGTAGTTAGATGAGAAGAAGGTTATCGTAGCTGAGTTTGGATGTATCTGCGTCACTAACAGAGTGTACATGCAATGTCAATGCATCGGATGCTCGACTATGAGATCAGTAGCTTCAGCCAATATATCTATCTACATTAGAACCATGGCATCTCTTAAGCTGCTAATTGATGCTTCTTCTTTTTTTTTAATAATCAAATGAAAATGTTCTAACCGAAGAAAAGAAGCCCATCAAATGAACTCTGATAGGGCAGTCATTTCTCTACGCTGCATTTTTCCTGCACAGATCAGTAGGATAGCTTTTGTAAGTTAAAGAGTTTATTCAGTTTCTTCACTCTACCTTTTGCCTGTGCTGCAAAAAGCTGTTCATTTCATTTCCAATGCCACTCTTTTGGATATCAGGTGTGGTCCTTGCAAGATCATAGCTCCCAAGTTCCAGGAACTCTCCGAGAAATACCTCGATGTTGTTTTCCTGAAGCTCGACTGCAATCAGGAGAACAAGGTCTGTGCCCGCTGTGCTGTTAGTTAGTTCCATATAGTTCATCCATTCATGTTAGACAGCATCACAGTCGAGGAATGAACTAACCTACCCACCCTCTGCCTTGCTTCTGTATTGCGCAACCGGTATTAGCCACTGGCGAAGGAGCTCGGGATAAGGGTGGTTCCGACATTCAAGATCCTGAAGGAGGGAAAGATTGCGAAAGAGATCAGCGGAGCCAAGTTCGATGACCTCGTTGCTGCCATCGAGACCATCAGATCGAGCTAAAGTCAGGACCAGGTTGCGCCGGCGAATCATGAGCCCTCTTAGATGTGACGTGGAATAGAGGGGTATAATATGGCAGGATATTCCAAGTGATTCGATTTGATGAATCACTAGACTCTCACTGATGATATCCATCGTAATCCGAATCCGTGATTTCCATCATAGCGGCTAAATGGAGGAAATCGGAGTTGGATGCACGTATTTACAATCAAAATATCTTGGTGGAAACAAAATATGAGCATTCTGCAGACAGCTTGGTAGCAAATGGAATATGTACCAGTCTAAGAGTTAACTTGAGTGGATATACTGCACTCATGCCACTGATTCTCATTTCGAAAAAGATAACGATGCAATCCACACTGTAGGAGGAATAGATGGGTGGGACTAGGGATTGACTGACAGTTAGTTGGAAGGTACTTGATGTGGTTGGAAAGTGAAAAGAAGAGCAGAATCTTAAGTTAGGTGATGGAGTGGTGGTTAGGACCATCAAGATTATCGATTGTGCCCGCCCTTTTCATCTATCGTGCGTTTTGGAGCACTAGTGAATGTTGAGCACTAGGGACCAAGTTGAGCACGGGTGAAAATGTTGAGCACCAGGGCAGGTCAAGTTGCCCCCGACTTGGTCAATCCAGAGTACCGGGGTTGAGTCTCGCTCTAAATAATATTGACAGGAAAATTTCTTAATCTCACACCTCAGTGGACTCCAGCTTTTCAGACTATATTATATTTTTGATAATACTACGTTAATGGGCTATTATTTATACTGATTATTCAATTCGTCTTATTTACTTACTACTGAGGTGGTCAGTTCATCGCTTACCCTCATCATTTGAGTTTTTTTTTTTTAATGCCAATAGACCGAGCATGGAAGTCTCTGGCTTAATCTCTGCCGTTGGATCCCGTGGCTTTTCTAATTGGGGTTTAAAGTCATCATCAGGCTTCTTATTTTTCTTTTCCAAATGATCGAGTGTATTCATAACGTTAAATTTCCATCATATAGGATAGTGGTATTCTTACCCATTATATTCTCAATAGTGTTTTTTTATTTAAATAAACATTCTTATTCATATTTACATGATAACATGACTTATATTTGTCCTGAAAATACCCGTTTTCTATAACTTTTACGAGCTGAACATTCCTTCTTTTTTACGCTCGAATAATGGGAACTACTAGTCAAGAGTCAAATTTTCTCGTCTGTACTCTTAACATATTATCCGTGAACCATACATTTTTCTTTCGATATTAGACTCTTCTCGCACTATGAGTCTCATACTCGGACAGAAGGAGGCACAGACTCATACAATAATATGTTTTGATATAGTATCAAATTATTGTGGTTCAAAGGCTCAACTAGTGGAGCCAAAATACATGTCTAATATATACACAATATACGGATATAATTGAAGTTAAAACTAATCCGAAAAAAATAAGAAAATATAAAAGGAGGGCTGAAATTCTAACCGCCCTTTTTTTCCCTGATTTGCCTGGTAAAAATTATTCATCAAACAAAGTATGATTGAGTTTGTTCCTAATATAATTGATATATCATTCAAGAACAAAAAAATCGAATATCCTACCAGGAGAAAAAAAAGGAAAATTTCTTGAATACGACTCTGAGTTTCCTTAATTTCTCCAAAAGCAATCTGATGGTATTTATGTAGTCGACCGTTTCCAGTTGTAAAAGGAAACCGAGCCCAGAAAATATGTCCCAAATCCTCAATATTTCCTGTCTCATGGACTGTCTTAAAATTACTCAGTCTAAAACGGTCAATATATGAATCGACAAAGTCAACACTATAATGAACAATTAATTGATTGATTCTTTAGCAAACGCTTCCTTTCTTTTTGACATAGAAGTAAATACACACGAGAAACTCTCTTTGCCGTGGTATCGTCATCGATCGCAACCTGGGACGACCGAGAGAGGCCAGGGGTTCAGTTGGTTCATCTTCCTCTCCTGTATTCATAAAAGGGTCTCTTTGTCTCCTTGTTCCTTTCTCGTTTTTACACAGTTCATGTCATAGAAATCCAAGAGACGTACGGGTCAGAGACGAATGTTTGCCCACATAAAGGAGAGAAATGGCGGATCACTACTGCAGCAACGTCTTGTCCTTTGTGTTACTCCCGACTCTTCTCCTGCTTCTCATATTCTTCTGTTACTCCCCTCCCTTTGTGAGTCACAACCAGTATTTCACCGTCGCACTCCACCGCCATACAATCACCGGACTCAGCTATTCGTCGTCTCCAGCACCTGCACCCTCTCCAGATGGCACGGAAATTCGGTCCTATAATACTCCAGACCGATCTGCAAAGGTCGGAAATAAATATTCGCGATTGGATGTTGCTGTTTTCTGCCTGTCTGTCATCATAATATGTATGTGCGTGCGCAGAGGAAGAGAAGCAGTGGCAGTTTGGATAGAATAGAAGCAGATTTGGCACAAGCCCGAGCAGCCATACGTCGAGCTATCCAAACCCGAAACTACACGTCCGATGAGGAAGAAACATATATTCCGACTGGATCGGTTTACCGGAATTCATTCGCTTTCCATCAGTAAGAAAACTCTTCTGTCTCCTCTTCAGATAAGTGCTTATTTTGCTGTGTCAGTGATCCTTTCATTATTGAATATGTGCTAGTCATGGAAGTAAATTATAGCATTATGTAATTCATACCTCTTATTTTCATGAAAAATTAATTGGTTTCAAACGGACGTAACATTCATAAGGTAATTGATGAAACAGTCGCGCACTTACCACAAAATACGCTTATGAAATAATTGGTTTTCTTCTTGAAGTTAAGCATTTCGGGTATAATTGGCAATTTTTTTCGTATTTAGAAATTACTCAATGGATCGATGTCAAGTAATAAAACTCCCTCAATTATAGTTTTTTTTTTCTATTCACAAACTTGAATAATTTTTTTTGTTAAGGGCAAGAGATGTTGAAAGTGTAAATTCTCATGGGTTTTGATATGTAACGTAAGTTGTTGTTTTTATTGTCGATCAGACATGCGTCGTGGTTAACATATGCATGGTACGATGAATTGTAATGGGCATGGCTTCGGATTTCATTGCTGCAGACAATCATCGTGCATGGTGTCTGTAGTTCTGAGTTTCCTTTTGGTAAAATCCATGCAATATTCATAGGCAACTTTGACTTTTGCTTGGCCTGAACGCTATGTACGATTTCGTACATTGAGTTCACTTTTAATAATGTCAAAACCATTAATATTTGGAGCTGTAAATATATACAGACACATTGCAGAAGTTTCCTATTTTCACTGCAACAATCTCAATGAAATGGACCGAGACAGTCTCATAGAAAGGATGTGTATCATCATCAACATTGATCCATCCACGATTGACGGGGCGAAACACCCCGAACCTGGCAAGCACGCTATTCGTCGGGCTGATTATTTACCGGGCGAATCTATATCTATTTGACGAATTTCTATTAGTTGATCACAGAGATATATAATAAAAAATGAGTGCACATTGCAGGAGTCACATTGAGATGGTGAAGAGGTTCAAGGTCTGGGCCTACAGGGAGGGGGAGAGACCGCTGGTGCACTCTGGTCCTCTGAAGCACATTTACGGCATAGAGGGACAGTTCATCGATGAGTTTGAATACGGCGAGAGTCGGTTCTTGGCCCAAATCCCGGGCGAGGCCCACGCGTTCTTCCTGCCGGTGAGTGTGGCCAACATCGTCCAGTACATCTACTTGCCTGTCATCACCGACTATTCCCGAGACCGCCTCATCCGCATCGTCACCGACTATGTCAACGTCATAGCCGACAAGTACCCCTACTGGAACCGCAGCTCCGGCGCCGACCATTTCATGGTCTCCTGTCATGATTGGGTACAGTGCTCTCTGTCTTCACCTATCTGCAGCTGTGTTTAAATTCATGATCAGGAGTATCCATAACAATAGTGAAACTTACCCGTAGATTCAGTGTTTTGGATTCAATTTGCTGATCTAGTCGATGCGTTTGAATTAAACTAAGTCGTTCCTGACTACCCAAATCGCCGGAATTTTAGGCCCCCCAGGTTTCTCACGATGACCCGGAGCTGTTCAAGTACTTCATAAGAGTGCTCTGCAATGCAAACACCACAGAAGGATTCAAGCCCGGTCGGGATGTCACGTTGCCCGAGTTTAATATAGATCCGGGTTCCATTACACCACACACTCCCAGCCGTATTCCCCCGAGCAAGCGTCCGATCCTGGCCTTCTTTGCTGGTGGTGCCCACGGGGACATAAGGAAGGCTCTGCTCGAGCACTGGAAGGACAAGGACAGTGAGGTGCGAGTCCACGAGTACCTCCCAAAGGGACAGGACTACGGCGCGCTCATGGGCCAAGCCAAGTTCTGCCTGTGCCCTAGTGGCTACGAGGTGGCTAGCCCCAGGTTAGTCGAGGCCATCCAGATTGGGTGTGTCCCCGTCATCATTTCCGACCACTACTCGCTGCCATTCAGCGATGTCTTAGACTGGAGCAAGTTCTCGGTGCAGATACCCACGCAGAAGATCCCTGAGATCAAGACCATCCTCAAAAAGGTGCCGCACCAAGAATACGTGAAAATGGTTAGGGGAGTGGCCAAGGTGAGGAGCCACTTTGTGCTGAACCGACCGGCGAAGCCGTTCGACGTGATGCACATGGTGCTGCACTCTATCTGGCTCCGGCGGCTTAATGTTAGGTTACCATCGTAATTTAGTTATAGTTCCAAGTACATGTATACTGCATTTGACCCCATCCTCATTGGCATGTAATTAACTGATTCCACAAGCTTGGGATTACATGTAACATACTGTTCATTTCATATACATGTCCAGGCATCCAGGTCTACATTATTGTTCACTTTTACATAGAATCAAAACATGTGAATCGCAAATGAGAGATATCATTAGTTTTTGTTCAAAGCAATACAAGGACGTTGAATGAACGTTAACATCGGAACTCGACATTAGAGTTGAACCTTGTATATTCAGAGAGACACAATCAAGGACTAGAGAGCCATGCTTTCATCTGACATTCATCATCTGAATTCGACAGAATGGTTTCATCTGGCCCCCTCAAAGCTATAATAGGAACATAGACATCGTGAACGTTTATGCAAGGAATTCCCTGCCTTTTCGTCACCCAACCGGACTGGAATTTTCCTCTGGTTAGCAATTTGCTTCCATCAATATGCACAATTAATATATGTTGATATGCCGAAAACTCGATGCACATATTATGTATCAATGCATCTATATCGGACAAAAAAGAGAGAGACAGAGATAAGTGGAATGGAAAGTATGGAGGGAAAAAATCTATATCTATATTCTTAATATATGAAAAAAGGTTACAACCTATTACAATCTCCTTAGGTCATCACGTGATAACACCTTAGCTCGCCACGTGGTAGCTTTCTATGAAGCTCTTTTTTTCTTTTTTCTTTTTTGAAAGTTTTATCCTATACAAACCTTCCGCTCCTTCGTCCTTCGATTTTTATTTGTGTTTCTTTTTTTTATTTTCCCTTTCATTTTTATTTTTTGCATGAGGATATCGAATAACGTCTTTTACTTTCTACAGAAAGTTGAAAAATAATGTCTTCCCATATTGTATGATATATACTGGAAGTATCTCTATTCTTCACATCATTGTATATTCTCTTAACCAACATTTTATTTTAACAAATTATAAATATTTGCATCCTTAATAATCTATATCTTGTTGCGAAGCGTAGATTTTATATTAATATACTATATACTAAAAGAGAGTTTTAGCAACACTTTAAGGGAGAGAGGGAGAGTACAGTGAATTTCCTACTCTCAATCTTCTAAGGGAGAGTATGATGAATTTTCTACTCACAAACTCTTGATGGATATCCTTTTTCTTTTTCATTTATATTCTTCTCATCATTTGCCCTTTTCTAACATCTCTTTCTCAATGAGCATTCAATGATTAAAAAATTTATATTGAGCGATGAAATGAAGGTATAAAACTAAAAAAAATATCCTCTATTTTTAAAGCATTTTTTATGCTAAATTTTTAGTATTTTTATTATTTTTATATAAGAGGATACAACTTTAAAAAGTACAATAATATATATATATGTCAATACTATAAAATAAAAAGAACATCAATTTGGTGATTTTGTATATTATCACTCATAATATTTCTTTGATCAGACATATTACTATAATTATGATAAAAATAAAGTTTGGTAAACTTATTTATAAATATGGCATAAAAATTATTTATGTAAGAATCGTGTCACAATTTTTACACTATACATTTTTTATAATTACATTAGCTCATATATAATGTGTAAGTTTAATAATATTAATAAATGATATAAGATATTATTAAAAATAAATAATTTTCATTATCTATCTATCTATATATATATATATATAAAAGACATTAATATAAAATTTATTGTTAAAATTTTTTATTTTGATTATAGGAATAAAACTTATACATTTTATTTTTATTCTGAATTTAATTTTGTATATATATTAAGGGAATAATCTTCCCTCATTTAGGGGAATGGAATCCTCCATTTAAGGAAAAGGAATGAAATTATTTGTTAATAAATATCTACAAAGGGAATTAATATTTTTAATTCCCTTTCATGTGTAATCGCCACACAAGACAAGTGACCTCGTAGCATAATTGACTAAACTTGAATACAACATATCATTAATATATTATTTACGGGAAAGAGATAAATGTCATATTTATGTCCTAATTCTTAATATATATTATTTCTATACTGGTAAATAAAAAATCGTAAAATATTCACTTTATAAGCGTGCGAATAATAAGATATCTTTTTTAAATTATAAATAACATTTTTACAAAAAAAGATGTTTGATTGTGAGTTGAACACAAACATGGTTTTAAAATATTTCCATACTTTAATATAATTAATTCATTTCCTTATAAAAGATACCGTTGCATTTATTATGTTAATTCGTAACGTAGCGCAAGTTTCTGAGCTAGTACCAATACAAAGCAAAGTTTGGATCTCATGTACTGATGCATATCCTACTTCTCCATTCTTCCAAGCTCGCAAAACCTCCACAGACATGCCCACAAGAAAATACAACCGCATCACACCCGACCACAATAACACTCTTGCTTTGCAATACCATGACACACCGCAGGAAGAGTTGCAAAGGGCACATGAAAAACTAATAGCCCAAGCTATCAGGATTCCCTCTTCTGTCTCCTACAAACAAATCTAGCAATGCATAGACTTTCTTTCTTTTTTTCACAAGTAACTTTTTGACGCAAGTAATCAACGCCCCTCAGTGCCATCACCCGGTTACTCAGCCCCGTGCCACATAACCGGCTTCCCCATCTCTGTTACCACAATCTTTTGATGCGAGTGATTGACACCTCTCGATACCACCAGATGGTTACTCAGTAGCTATCACTCTCTGAGGTGCTTTGCATACTCTTATTCCAGCCTCCTATTTGATGCGAAATCATATGGGTCCCATGAGTGGCTCCGGTACTTTAGTTGACTTGGAACAACAGAATAGAATTGTCATTTCTCTCTTTTTTTCTTTTTTTTGCTTCAGACTCTTATTACTTGAAACTTGTTTAGGACTAGCCAGACAAGTTCCTCCTTCAATTTTAGACAGAAAGATTTTTCCATAGTCCTACACACTCAGTGGACCATACCAAGTTCACCAAGCGAGCCATTATATGCATGTGTGATATGTTTCCTAATTCACAACAACATTAATTCAGGGTGAAGCGATCAAGTGTCTCGAGAAATAAGTTTTTATATTAATACTTTAAACTAATATACATGGCGGCATATTGGAAAAAGAACGGGCATATTCGGGAAATTCGCCTAGGCTAAGAAGAAGATTTGACCTCCCTTGGTGGACACGAGCTCGTGCAGCGTATGCCCGATAATACTATCAGACATGCATGAATAGGCTGCTTCCATCAGGTGGATGGAATCCCAAAAAATGTACCGGCATAGGTCAAGACACCGCAACAGCAGCATACAGCAGAGCGGACCCTCCACCGTCCCGAGTCCACAGCAACCCTCGGTTGATACATCAAAGCCTAAAGTAGATTGTCATTTGTCAATACTCATATCACTATAAGATTTTGAGTTATTACTATAAATTTTTTTATTATAATATAATTATTTTTTGTCACGACACACCTGTATAACGAAATTTATTTATCATAAATTTTGTTGCAATAAGCCCCTCATAATAAGAATCTTGTAACAAATGCTATTTTGTCATAATATTTTCCTACTTGTGCTAGTAAACTTGAGATTTGTCGCAAGAATTTAATATATTTTCATATTTCTCATGATAAATTTTCTTACATGGATTTTTGTCCCGAAATATTACATTAGACCGATTTTTAGTGACAAATTTTTAATTGCTAACATAAAATTATTTTAAAATTGTGACGAAATATTTTGTCGCAATATATTAAATTCTTACGACAAATCTCATGTTTGTCACCATAAGTGCTAAAATATTATGACAAAATAGCATTTTGTCACAGGATACTTAGGATGACGAGCTTATTGTGACAAAATTTATAACAAATAAATTTCGTCATATAAGTATGTTGTGACAAAAAATAGTTATATAGTGACAAAAAATTTTATAGTAATAACTCGAAATTCTTGTAGTGTTCATGAGCCCCAAACATCATCTTTGATGAACCTCTGTAGTCGAACTCGTCGAATGTGAAAGTCTCGTGGTCAATCCTGTTAGATGTACACTTTCAAAACTTTACGATGCAATGTATATATATTTTTAAAAAATTCTAATAGGCAAACTCGGGAAGATCCTAGCTAAGTGCTTGAGCGCTCACCTAATAGAATGTGAGCCCACCAATTTCCAAGTACTAAGACATCTACCAGATCAATTCGAAGACCGGAATGACAGCCCACTAATATCCAAAGCTCAACGGTGGCGCCTCTTTGCAACTCTCGACTTGGGTTTGTTGGATAAGCTTTTGGAATAAAATAAATTGTTCTAGTACAAATTTAAGAGCTGCATTAATTAATACATTGTACTAATTTCGCATGTGGTGACTTGTACACTTGTTTTTTTATTCAAAGACAACCCGTTATACAGGAAAAATAAAATAAAAGTTTTCTTAAAAGAGAGGCAAGACACAATCCCATTTTACTGCCCGTTGGCTTCAAACTGCGGATTGTGCAAGGGAGCCACATCTTTGAAATTTTTTTTTTCTTTTTTTTTTTTCTTTTCTGGCACCCAATCGTTCTCCACCTTGGGAAATGACCCAAAATTGAAGAGAACATAATTTTCTGATCCCTTTATTTTCTTCCTGCGGGAACAGGCCCATGCTCCGAATAGAATTGGGCTAGGCCTCCCTCATGCTATATGCGAAGCCCATTTCTTTACTCCTGCAGTCTTCATTCGTGTTATTTTGGGCCATCTTAGACCACTGCCTCCTCTTCTTCTAACGTTCGTCTCGAGCAAGGTCTTGGGGGGTTTGACTCGATAGGGTTGATAAAATGAGATGTTGAAAGAAGACATCCTTACAGAGTGGGACTACTGAGCACTGCATTCCTACAGTGGAGTGTCAGTGGTTGAACTTGGAGTTCAGGTTCGGCTTGGATCTCGACTATTATATAACACTGTCTAATGTTTCAAATGCCAATGAGTGTGATTAACTCAAATTCTAGTTAAATCAGTATGGTAGAATTACCAAAACTTAACCCTAGTTAATAGTGGAAAAGCATGAGTCCAAAGCTTTTCTTGGGTCATGGATTGTTGAACCACTTTGGACTGTCTAGAAATGAGGGAAGGACTCTCGCTAGCCGACACGCATGCATGCTGCTTCTCTCTCTTTTTTCCCTTCATTCCAGCTCCCCCCTCTTAGATTAAATATAATTAATTCAAGACATAAATGACAAATAAATATAAATATATAAATTACAAAATAAAGTCAATTTTAAGGTAATTCCATTTATGATTATTAGACCTCCTAGGTTTGCATATCCTTGACCGACGACTTATGGCTTGCCGCCCCTCATTTAATAATAAGCCCCGCATATGATATGATATGATATTTTACGCTCATAAAATAAACAAATAAATTCAAGACCTCGCGATCTCGAACTACGAACGATACTTTTAAATCGACCCCTCTTGCTTTTCATGTCGGGCTTCTATTTATTCACTTGCTTATTTCAATACATGTCTAAAGTTTTCGCCGTGCCTAGCAACCTCGACCGACCATATTACACAAACATACGAGGGCTTCGGCATGCAAGAAGGGGACGGTGATAAACAAGCACGTTCCAAAAACAAATTATAGAGATCAGGACGTAAAAATGATTCGGTAGAGTGGTATTGTTATTCACTTAAAATTGAAATGGTAAATTTTTGTCCGTCTCGTGGATGTAAAAAAAACAAGAGAGGGAGAGAGAAGAAGTGTGTGTAAGATTAAAATCCAAAAATCCGAATATAAGACCGATGCGGGGTCTGGGGTAGGGCGGTTCAGAGTTCCGAGGAGGCACGGGTGACACTGAATCCGCCCGCCGATTTCTCCGATGCAAAAATCTCACTCTCTCTTGATTCCCCTTCCCCACCCCCAACAAGCCAATTGGTCCCCATGCCACCTCCCTCCACCTTCGTTGATCACCGAGCTTACTTCCCCATTTAACCCCGTTTATAGTTAAAAATTGCTACATGTTATACGTCGCGGTCAATATGTAAGAGCTAATTAAAATTAATCCAAACGAAAAATTGATTCGATAACAGCATCGAACATGTTGAGAGTAATCTCACATCGACTAAATAAAAGAAAAAAAATATAAGTTTATACAAGAATTTGATGCTACCACATATCATGTTAGACTTTTGGATGGAAACAGACTTAAAAACTCTTGTATGCTCATGTAAAAATTTAATATGGTATTAGAGTATGTTATCGTGTGGGCTCACACCACGCTAGACTGGAACGTGGAGCTCATGGCCAATAAGCCTAAGAGTGGAAGTAAACACGTCTGACTTGTGGCTAGCTGTTGAACCCAAGTGTGAAACTCGTGGGATTATAGTCGGAGATCTGAAGGAAATACTCGACCCGAGGCCAATTGTTAGCCCGAGGTCAATTATTGAGGGCGGGTGTTTAAGGGCATGTGTTAAGTGAAGGTGTGTGAATATTAGTAGTAATCTCACATTTTTTAAATAGAAGAAGAAACTTATATTTATAAATTTAAATTTTTGGATAGATATAACATTTAACTTGAATTAACGGCAATTGATTTTCTTCTTATTTTTAAATTAACTACGTACATTAATTTTATGGGGTACTCTTTTTCACGGATACAGAGAATCGGTAACTTTTGGAATCTTTCGGGTAAAAAGACACAAATAGATACCGATTAACGTCAGACCGACAAAAATACATTTTCTCGGTTCAAAGGCAGCAATCATACATCGAATCTCTTTGATACAGATCAAATATTATATTATTATATTAATTTCTCTTTGATAGAAGGTAAATTTTCTCCTAGCAAAATCGATAAATTTAAAAAGAAATAAGAAGAAAAGAAGATATTCAAATAATCCGTTAAAAAGAACTAAATTTAGGAGCATGACAGTTTTACTACTTAGTACGTTAATCCAGATTTATTGGACCTCTCCATGAAGTAGGGGAAAAAACAAAATACCAAGAGGGGTTGGGCCGAGTGGTAAGCAGCTCGGTGCCGCTTAAGGAGGTCTCAGGTTCGAGACCTCACGTACGCAGACACCCCTCTTGGGAGCCTCACCCGCCATTGCCAGGCGTGCGACCCGGGGCGACCAACGGATTAGTCAAGTATGGTTGGCTGAAAGATGCCATCTCACCGCTGGTGGGGCCTGCTTGGATACCGTGGCTGGCGACCAAAAAAAAAAAAAAGGGGAAAAAACAAAACAAAGGGCAATATAGTCAGAATATGCATCTCTTTTTTTTGTAACTTTTTACCGTGGTTTCCGGATTCCTCCGTTGACGGGTCAAACCTCAGTTTCTATTTTCTTTTCTTTTTTCTTTTTAAATCTCGGCCTGGTCCTCTTCTCTTACCATTCCATTTCTTAATTTTAAATTCTGGACCTCCCAATAAACCCTTCCTGTCTGTTAATTAATTACTACTTTAACCCATAAATTAAAAAAATAGAGAGATCAGTCAAAAAAGTTATGTTTACATTGCCAAAACGGTAGCAAGTTTGCCAGTACAATTAGCAATTAATACACGAATTATATAATCTTACAATATATGTACATATACTTGTACGTACGTGCACACGCTGCAATTTCTGAACGTTACCCAATATGATATTAGGAAACGTGTGTACATGCAAACAATATTAACCGTACAGCTGCACATATACGCGTCGATCTTGTGATCGCTAGTAAGTCTCTGTTATCGGTCAAAAAACAAGCCTTTTTTTTTAACAGTGCTGGGTGATATATACATATATATATATGCACATTTCTATACATCCTTTTTTAACACATGACGAGGGACGGATCCAGGAATTTGGTTTAGAGAAACGAAACTCCATAAAATACTTATATAACGAATTCAGTGGGATAAGATATAATAGTCCATTAAGAAGAATTATAGAAAATCAAATAAAATATGTATAATATATTAAGGATTTTCTCGACTTTATAAGGGGTGATCACCTCTCACGCCCACCTAAATCCATCCTCGCACACGTCAATCTAGTATGAAAAAATTTAATGAATATAAGCGATTAATTCAAATTCGAGTTTGATCAAATCTATCTGGGGTAAAGCCCAACCGATGTCGACAATGGGAATGAAAGAACCCTAAAAGAGGCCCTGAGACGAGGGATAATGTCCTCTCGAGGGGGTGCAAATTTAAAATTACAATAGGAACTTACATCTATACATATATATATGTCTGTCTGTATTTTAAAAATATATATTTCCACAAAGACATGTGCAAATTCAGGTTTATGATCAATTTTAATTTCACATATAGCATAGCATATGAATAAATACAAATGATACACACGAACAAGAGATGGCAGGGATTCTAATACACTGTCTGCAGCTCACAGCCGCCCTACTAGCCAATGCTGACTGTGCATGAACGATCGATTCTGTGAATTATGACACAGTGAGAAGCTGGTCCTCACAAGGCTGGTGCACAGAGGGAGGAGGAGCCCAATCGAAGTATATATTGAGTTTACGTTAGATCTCGCAATGAACATGAAGCTCAGCTCGGTGCAGTGATACTCTACTCTTCATCGAACCACATTTACGACAAACTTCCTCTCTGTTCCCCCTGCAGGTTCATGTATGCTCCAGGAATCGGTTATTTCTTATCTCTCTTATGGACAAACAAAGGGTTTAATCTCGAAACTCGATCATTATTAGTTGATTTGTCACAAACTATATTATGGTTGTATTTTAGTTTTCGTATTTAAGATGGGATAAAAGGGATACCGAAAATCCCGCCAACGAAATTGAATCTAGAATCTTTAGATAATGGAATGAGAGTGTTACCAATCGTACGTGCCAAATTCTCCTTCTCGACCTCCTTTTAATAATAATAAAAAAAGAGTCACTTCTGTTAATGAAAGTGGTAGAAATATTTTTAGAAGATGTTTTCTCACACAAATTAATAAAGTTGTTCAATAATTGCAGTGAAGGTTTATTATATAATTAATATTATTGCAATGCCTTGAATAAGATGGATGCATACACAATGTATATGTATGTATGTGTGCATGCATGCATGTATGTATGTATGGATAACTGGTGGAAATTAAACAAAAAGAATTTTTCTGTTTGGGCTCTTCAGTCTGTCCGCGTTAGGGCATTGTGTTCCTCAGTTTTCTTCCTCCTCCTCATCCACCTCCCCATCTCTTCTCTTCTTCTCCTTCTTCTCCTCTCTCACTCTCAAGAACTTGTTGTAGAAGTCGATAATAATAGTACAGAATTAATGATGCTGTAGCTGTGTCTGTAGCTTCTCTTCCCTTCGTCCGCCTCTTGCTCGATCGGCTCTCCGTTGGCACCGTTGAGCTCTTATAAAGATAAAGCTAGAGAGAGAGAGAGCTGAGAAAAGGATATGGAAGCGATGAACAAGTGGTTGGCTTTCTCCCTCTCCGGCGCCGGCCATCATCATCCGGAACCCCAGCCTTCTGCTGCCATCCATCCAGCCATTTCCGGTGAGCAGAGACCCCAGGCAAAGGCATACATATCAATATGCACATATATCTATGCTGCTAGCTAGGACTTCATCTTGTGTACGCGTGTGCTTGTATGTGCGTATAAACCCCATAAATGTCGGTTTGATCATTCATTTCTTCTTGAACTCGTTCGCTTTCTATTTTGCGACATCAGCAGATTGGAGTGCAGATGGAGCTGTTGGTGGAGACGCAAGCTGCCGGAGGACTCAGTATTCCTCGGCATCGTCATCATCGGGAGATCATCAGCTGTCCATGCTGATGGGTGCTGCTGGTTCCTCTCCATGTAACAACAACAGAAACAGCAACATAATTTCCGAACTTTACGAACAACCCGAAGCTCCGAAGCTCGAGAATTTCCTCGGCCTGCACCCCTTCGCCCAGTGCAACCCGTATGCTCCTTGCCCAGACGGCGGCACAGGCAACCACGGCAATTACTTGGCATCTTACAACCTGAACCAATGTTCGGAGGATGCTGCAGTAGACACAAACGGCAGTAACCTCGCCAGAAATCACCCGAGCAACAGCTCGTCATCCTCCATCGGACTATCTATGATCAAATCTTGGCTGAGGAACCAGCCCCTGGCTCCCCCAGCAGGTCCTCCACACCACCACGATCACCGGCAGCAGCTCGTTATTGGGCACAGCAACGGCGCTGCTAGCAGTGCCCAGAACAATAGTCTGTCACTCTCGATGAGCGCGGATGCTCCGACGTCAATATCTCATGGTGCCGGGACTTCACTACCATCCGATCACGATCGTGATAACGGCAATAACAATGACGACAACGATAAGCTGCAGGAGGACAGCTTTGCCGGGATGGATTCACAGAACTCTTCATCCTCGTGCGCTATCGAAGCAGTTCCTCGCAGATCTCTCGATACCTTCGGACAGCGAACCTCGATCTACCGTGGCGTGACAAGGTTCCCCTTTCATTTTATTAGCTGTGATCTCCCATTGATCTTAAGTAGTTTGCAGCCGTGCCACAGAGCTTTCATCATTCGTTGATTTAAAAGACACACGCGCACACACACACATGCATTTGCAGGCACAGGTGGACGGGGAGATACGAAGCTCATCTATGGGATAACAGCTGCCGAAGAGAGGGACAAACTCGAAAGGGAAGGCAAGGTATGTATGTGCACTTCAACATTATCGAGATCTCTCCATCTCTCTTCCTCTTTCGGACATATACCCGATCGTGTACTGATACAACGTAATCTTTATTCTTGCCATGGGCTCCTCCGTTCATCGTCTGGAACTGTTGGATCCTATGAGCTTCTGCACAGTTTATCTGGGTAAGATTTAGACTCAGACTCGATACTCTTCCCATACTTTTCCAGTTAACTATTTGATCGGGAAAGACCCAGCGGTGCAATTAGGGTTTCGAGTTATGATTCGACCTAGCCAATATATGTCTCAAAAACTGGTACGCTATTGTAGGAGGCTATGACAAGGAAGAGAAGGCAGCAAGAGCTTACGATTTAGCCGCATTGAAGTACTGGGGAACCACTACCACCACTAATTTCCCGGTATGCATTGCATTCCCTTCGTATGTACATACTCACACACACGCACGCACGCACATATATATGACTTTTTTGGCGTATTTATGTATATAAATTCACGTATTCATGTAAGAGCAGGAGTCATGCTAATCTTCTACTTGTCGTTTTAATTATATCAGAAGTCTTTAAAATACATGTATTGATGCATCGACAGATATGTTTGAGACCTTAGGAAACCGACCCCATCGACGCATAACCAGTTATTTACTGCACATATGGACGGTAACAACATTCATTTTGATTATTTTTTATAAAAAAAATTATATGCATATATCGACATAATTTAGGGTGGATTCTCTAGAAAGAGTTTTTCTAATAAAAAAATAAATTACCACATTGGAACTGCCATTTGGACTGTATCATATCCTATTTATCTGTGCCATCGGTAGTACTTACATACGTATATATTAAATATAAAAGCCGATGCAAAATACCAATATTATTAATTGAGATTATTCGATATTGCTTCTTTATTTTAAATTTTATTATAAGAAAAATCATAATCTTGAATTTATGAACAATAAAACATGGAAACGTGCGGCTTAAAAAAAAAAAGAAAACAAATATTAAATAATTATTTGGATGGTAGAAAAAGTTTGCCATTACGAGGAACGTGTCTGAAATGCTGCAGAAAAGGAGGATCATTTGCCTGCCAAATGTGGTCTTTGTTCAGCTTATTCTACCAAATTTAATTATATTTATTTTTTTTTCAATGTTTGTAAATTAAATTAAACTCAATTTATTGCCAGATAAGCAATTACGAGAACGAACTTGAAGAAATGAAGCACATGACGAGGCAGGAGTTCATTGCGTCTCTAAGGAGGTACGCGCTTGCTGCTGCTTAATCCCTCGTCTTCCTCGGAAATATCTACCTGTGAAATCCGATATCGTATCGACATTATTTTTTCGCGTAAATGTATAATTTACGTAATGTTGTAACGAACACGAACGACCGGTGCAGGAAGAGCAGTGGCTTCTCTCGAGGCGCATCCATTTACAGAGGCGTCACCAGGTACGTATTGGATGTGATATGTTATTTTAACGTCGAGGGAGAATGCCGCTCGTACGGATTCCCGATCCAAAATCTTTACGGTAATGTTTAGCAATACGTAATTCGTATTTTCCGGCCGTTCGATAAACCTAGCCATGGGCTGAAGTGACCTAATGAGCACGGGATATATAGTGAAGAAAGATGCCATAGACCATTTACTCGGTTACAAGGAAGACATTTGATCTGAAATTTTATAGAAATATATGTTTTTTTTAAAAAAATTTTAATTGTTACGGTAAGAATCAAATTCGAAAACGAGGATGCAGATAATTTAGCCTTCTTCTTGCATGGATGAATGTTGCGTTAGGCACCACCAGCACGGGAGATGGCAAGCCAGGATTGGAAGGGTGGCTGGGAACAAGGACCTCTACCTGGGAACCTTCAGTAATATTTGTTGTTTTTCTCCATTTAGTTCTAAGAGATTTTTAGTTTAATTTTTGTAAATAAATTAGATTAAATTACTTTGTTGATTATGATCTGCAGGTACGCAAGAGGAGGCCGCGGAGGCGTACGACATAGCGGCTATAAAGTTCAGGGGGCTGAACGCGGTGACAAACTTCGACATGAGCAGATACGATATCAAGAGCATTCTCGAGAGCACCGCGCTCCCCATCGGAGCCGCCAAGCGTCTGAAAGACGCGGCCTGCCATCACGGTGCCGCACAGCACCGAGCCATCTCAACCGATATCTTTCCGGGAGCAGCTGACTTTCCCAGGATCGGCTCGCTCCCAATTCCTAATTATGACAGCAACGCCGGCAGCGCCGTGGCCACGGTGCTTAGCGGGATCAGTAGCTACGGCCACGCAGCCGGGTGGCCTCCTGTGCCCGGTTCCCCGAGCTTCCCACAGGCCTCCCGAGGCAGCAGCAGCAGCCACTTCCCAAGCTATGGATACGGGCAGCCGGTGCCGAGGACTTGGGGTTGCAAGCAAGAGCAGCAGGACGATGAGAGCTCGTCCTACGATCATCGCCGCTATCACCTCGAATCGGGTATTGGCGGCACCACCCACAATTTCTTCCAGCCCCTTGTCGGCGCCGGTGACTCGATGTTGCACCCGAGTAATTACCTCGTGAACTCCGCTGCCGCGGTCTCCAATCCCAACTTCCAGGTTCTGTCCACCGCCTACGCCAGCAATGCTAATGCCGAGTACGGCTCGGTGACCGATAATCACGATCAAGATAACGGTGGCCACCATGCTGCTGCTTATGGCAACTACCAGGCTGCGGCTGCTGCCAGGATCCTGTACCAGAGCCACCACTCGACGGACGGATCGAGCTATGCGGATAAATACGGTGGCTGGGTCCCAACCGCAATTCCCGTGGCAGGATCGTCCTCGTCGCCGAACGCTTCACCCAGATCTTCTCCGGTCAGCAACACAAGCATGTCCCTCGGCCGCCACGGTGCTCCGCCTTTCACTGTCTGGCCCGAATGATTCTCTCATCAGACCGCACAGTGCTCCTCCGGTCGGTCGATCCATCTCATTCATCCGGTTGGCCCCGACCCACGTTCTTCCATTCAACAGTCTGACATGGATAGATAGGATCTGACTTTCTCTTTTAATTCATCTTCTGGATTTGTATTTTCAGCTAACTCTGTTTGCAGGTTACCTGCAAATGTTTTAGGGGGTCTCTCTTTGAAGTTCATGCAATAGCCCCACAGGGATGCTATGATTTTGGGAAACTTCAGAGACTTGAATGAGACCCCTCGGCTACTTTTTCTTTTCATTTTTGCCCCAGGACCTAACCAAGTCTTTGTAATTTTACCCCTCCTCTTGACTGATCAGATATATACAAAGAATGAGTGGCTCCTTCAATCCTCTGCATATAATTCTTTCTGCTACACATCCAATGAAAAGATAAATTCCAATCCCTTCTAGTAGTAGTTGCAGTCATGACTTGGTTGAAATTACAGCTCATTTTATGGCTTGATAGCTGGACAGTACATTGGATTGAGACGATGAAGACAAGAAAATTACGTTTACAGTCGGCCTTGCCATCGGTAGACTCAAGAGATTAATTTCCTAGTGTGAGGCTCAGCATCTTGGTATTTGGTTGTCAGTTCCAGATTTGGATGATCAGTTCTCATAAGTAGAGGCAGCTGGCCCCCGAAGAAGCAACTCTTCACCGTCTTCTTCACCTTTCCATCGACCCCATGATGTAAAACTTCCAGAAAGATCTTGCTGTGTGCGCACCAAAGATCCTGAGCGGTCAGTTATTAATTCGATATTTTGTTTACAATCTCAGGATGGTGGCATTGGGACTTCTCAGGCTGAGGCATAAGGTAGAGAGATTTTAACTATCTACCGGGGCCGTAAGCAGACGTGGCAAACATCAGTGGACTTGACATTTGCAAAGGTGCAGTGTTGACAGGACCAGTGTCCCGAGTCGTTAATGCTACTGCTTCTACCGATGGATCTGTGCGCTGCAAATGTGACCCTGCCTCTCTCCCTTTTGCTGCCGCTCTTGCCCCTTAAGCTCTTTGAGCTTCCTGACCTGCTGCTTGCAGCACGGGAGCTCACATCCGACAATCCGTTCTCCAGGGCACTTACCAGATTCTCGAAGTAGTTTCGAGTCACACTGCCCCCAAAGATGTTTGCATATGGATTAGTAAAATCCAGATAATGATAAACCACACCATCAGCATACTTCAGAAACTGGGCATCAACTTTTGCATACTCCTTTCAGAGTCTTTGTGGGAGAAGAGAGAGAGAGAAAAGGTCAATAGCATTAGTGTCCTCAGTAACAGCTTTACCTGGTCAGTCCAACAAGTTTGGTGCGGAACTCGTTAAATTCTCTTGATGGGCCTTCTGCAGTAAGGTAAGGCTGCAGCTCCTTCTCTGCACATTGATGGAGGCGTTCTAAGCCGGACTCTGCCTCACCTGTAGAGCTACCATTCCGATTAGAAAGCAATGGAGATGCAAGGAATATCTGGTTCGAGTAGAGTATGATAGATACCCTGCAAGTACTCAAAGAATTGTCTCTTGGCATGTTCATGCTCCGGAAGATAGTATCCATAGGCATATGTCCATTTCAGAACACGTCGGCATTCAACTATCTGCAGAGAGGGCGCATGGGGATCATTAGAGGCACTAAACTCTGACAGCAAACTTAACAACTTGCAACATACCTGGAGCCATGCTTCTGTAATGAACTTCAGTTGGGACTCGGGTTGGCACTGTATGTCGCTGAGCTTCTCCAGCTATCAAAAGGAGACAGCCAAATGCATATGTTAGTTCAAGGGATCAAATCAGAGTCTCCGTGAAGACACAATTCAGGCAGATCATATACTAAGTCAGGTCCAAGAGTATTAGATGCAAACAAAATTAAACCAGAATACTGTCTGTCTGCACTATGTAATTGGAACAACATTATAACGATTAGTCTAGTCGTAGCCAGGGCACATAAAAAATGCTGCAATGAAAGCTCATTTCTGTACTGTTACTCCCTGGACCATATCTCAGAGTTTCAATCTTTGCAGATGGCATCATCTCTTTCCACAGCTATCATTAATATCACAGTCCAAGAACAAAAATTAAATACTTCTGCTTACATGCAAAGTTTGCATTTGGTGTAGATCTGCAAGTGCCTTCTGACACGACTGCATAGCAGTTAGCAAAATTTAAACCAAGTCAACATAGATGAACAACAGGAGAGATTACACTTGTCATGACTGGGCCTAAGCCTCATGCGTGTTTAGTCCACTTCTTCTGAAGTAAAAGAAAAAAGAATCATATTTTTGATATTATAGATGATACTAACAGATTGATTAGTTGCCCATCGTTCATAATAATGAGTATATCTCTCAATGGAGTTCTTCGCCATCTCTCTCCGCTTGTGAGCCTCATCAAACTGCAACAATTGACTCAAGTGATATTCAGACACATTCTGCCGAAAAATTTCAAACTCCAAGACTGACCGAGGTATTCGAAGATTAGGAAGGATGCCACAAAAGAGAGGCTTTGTCAGCATACCACTCCATCTTTCTTTGCTGTCTCGTACCGATTACATGCATAGAAACCACCGGTCCTCTCTCCATGAGCAGACCATGGACCAAGGCAAAGCCTGCGAGCAGGCATACAATATCAATAATTGAGAAAAGAAATGGATAACTTATATATCCTTTTCTGTGAAAACGAGATGCACCACAGGAGATAAGAACGAAAAAATTAGGACAAAAAACATTTGATGAATTATAGAAATTTCTTAATTAAAAAGTCTCGATTTCAATCTGTTGCTTGAGCATGTCACTTTATCAATGAACTGATATGGAGTTTACCGTGATATAGTATATTGTCATATTATGGAAGAAGATACAACAGGCATGTTAGCAATCAAAAGGCCACCTAACTGATGCCATCGAAGGAAAAGCACTTACCAGCAAAACTCATATTTACATGGAGGGGTGCATGTGATATGCATGCATCCTTGATTTTTCTCAATTGGCCGCTTGCATTTAGGACAAGGCTTGGAATTTGCCAAAATCCTACAATTGATCAAAGGCAATGCCTCATATTGATTATGAAATGAGGCAAAGGAAGAAGAGGGGAGAACAATTTACTCAAATACATTTATCTCCCACATCATTTTGTCCTAATAGTAGCTCTCCACATTAACTTTGAATTACTAAGCTAGCAATATCCAATGCAACCAGAGCCAACAGAATGAAATAAATCTTGTTAGCATTACCAGTTCATATTTTCGGACTCGGCACTATTCTTCAAAATCCACTTGGCCACAGTATCACAGTCAACTGGACGGTGAGCTTCTTCAGTACACTGCATGTTCAACTTCAAACCACTTAACAGACAAGCACTTCATACTATCTGGTCAACAGTCACAGATAGTCTAAGAACAAAAAGCAAAACAAATTGGTTAGGTATGCAGAAACTCACACTCCAGCAAAAGCTGTAGGAGCACCGGCAGACAACATCGGAGCATCCGCTGCCAGCAACAAATTCAATGGCGTAATCGCAGCCAGGGGCAGGACACCATTTGGTCTGTAAATCGGAGTTGCCATATGCAGATTCAACGAGAAAAAGGAGGCATGATTTTTCTTTTGATAGGTAAGGAGGCTTAACTGATGTTTATATTGGTCAATGAAACAAAAGGATAGATTGGTCAAATCGTAGAATTACCTTCTTGTTATCTTCAATATAAGATCTAATAAAATATCTATTATATTTCTTCTTGTCTTCATCAGCGGCCAATTTATTGATCATATCTGGACCAACAGCAGCTGTACATGATGGGTCAGGACATCGTAACATCAAGCATCCAGGGCCATCAGCAATGGCTGTGCTCATAAAACCTGCAAAAGTAAGATTAGAGAAATAAAGCAAATTAATGAGACGAGAAAATAAATCCTTGCTGAAATATGAACGTGACGCCAACAAGGTTAGAGAAAACCTGCCCAGCATGCTTTACAAAATAGATGGCCACAGGCTGCTCCATATATTCTATCACAGGGATAGTCTTCAAAACAAATTCCACACGTAACCTGTTCAAAAAAGTGATGTATCAGCATTTTATGATATAAAACAAAGCTGCCTAAGCATGATATCTGGAGTGCCACCCAAAAGGCACCTTGTAAAATCCAATCCCAATAGGCAGAACACATCATGAAAAATGCGACAGCAACAGATATCCTCATTGATGGATGGATCTCTTACTTCTTCATCATTTGGAAAGTCCATCATAAGCGGTTTTTCTAACAAACCAACCACCCCACGAACTTTTTCCTCATCTGTGAACCATTCGTCATGCACTTTGCTGACATTCCTGCAAAACCAGAGACTTGCCTTAAGAAAAATACCAATGTAGCTTCAGAATTTTGAGTGCATTTTGGGGAAAATTATCTGATTCTAGCTTATTCTAAGGGAAATTTCACGACCTATACTTCTAATGTCGTGTTCTTAAACCAGTAACATAAAAATGCATGATTTCAAGATTAGAAAATAAGGCAAACCTGTCATTTAACTGGAAGCATCTTATCCTTACCAGTTATAGTGGCGAAGCAATATACTAGCTGAAACTTTTGAAATGGATAGCACACTGGAGACCCTTAATATATCATCATCTTGACGTTGCAAGATGTCTTCTTCGCCCAAAACGGAATAGTTTTGCTAAAGAAGGGAACGGAAAAATGAGAATGAGTCTGACAACTGGAGAAAGCGAAGGGAATTCTACAATGGAAAAACTCAGCTCAGTCTCTTCTAGGAAGCATTTAAGCTACAGTAACAGCTGACGAAATAGAAAGATTAATTAATGTACCTTATGAGGAAAACGTGGAAAGCATTCGAAACAAACAAAAGTGATGGTCCGAATTTACAAGAGGAAGAGATCCAACAATAATGCAAATACTTGGGGACTATAACATGTTCTGAGCCTGACAAACCAGACCGGTTACATTCTATGAAACATATGATCCTGCCTGAATTCTTCTTCATCATTTTTCCCATCCCCCAAGTCATATACGATCTATTGCCACCAACACAGTAAGAGACGTTATTTGCATTGAGAACCGTACACATGTATCATAGCAGGGACGGTAGCTAGGAAGGTTGCACAACATTTATCGACAACGGCTTATGATAGATACGGCTATAGATCCAACATATCGATGTTGGTGTCGGTGATCAACAGCGTCACGCTTACGCGCCAACTCAATCATTCCTCTCAGATTACATAACATGGAAGCAGATGCAATAGACGATGAATTAAGAGTAAGACATCGGGCCAGCAGATGGAGGATCGAATGGAGAAGGACCTGGTGGCGGCGATCGACGGGATCGTCCGAGTCGGGGTCTCCAACCAAGGCAAGGTGGTCGCTGTCGGAGTCGCCATCGCTATAGAAGTCAGCTTCATCATCCTCCTCTGATCCGTCGAAGCACTGAACATCCAATTCCTCTTCCTCCTCGGAATCCATGTGCCTCGTCGGAAGTACGGACTTTCCTACGCCCCTGCCCTTTTTATTTGACCCCCGGTGGCTGCCCGGAGAACGCATGACAGATGGAGAGGTCAATTTTGACAAGGTGGAGGACAATGATACAGTGCATGTATAAATTAAAAATTAAATTTTTTGTTTTTTTATTTTTAGTAATATTACGTAATCAATCATAAGTCTCTTACCGACACCGTTAAAATTTGCAGAGGTTACAGCCATGTGGCAGCTGACTGGGCAAAATAGTAAAGCGAGAGCTTATTTTGTAAATATTGTTAAGAATATATAAAATTGTTGTGAAATTAGTTGCCGTCAAAAAATCTTATGATATCTCAGACCTCAATTTTATTAATTATATTGTAAAATTTTGTAACATGTAATATTAAATTGTAATGAATTTTGTAATAAAATATTGTAAGATATGAAGTTTAACCAACATACAACTCAAGTGAAGAGCCTTAAAAGACCGAGCCGAGAGAAACGACTGTCTCTGTTCTTGACATATGTTTGATCCATGAACTATCCAATAACTGGGTACTGTCTGAGCTCAGAGACATTTGCATCAGCACTAAGGAAAAGGTAAGAGGTGAAACCAACCACAACGATCAACAACATGTGTATAACAACACTCCAAAAAAGCAAGGAACGCATGAAAGAATTCGATACGGTTCGGCTGATGAACCATAGAGACGCGCTTCCAAAGGGGCATCGACGAAGCGACACGTACCCAGTCAGTGGACCTTTCTTTCTAAACTTGGAAGGGCCAGGGCCAGTCGCTGGCGTGGTCGTCGTGCTGGACCTTGGCGCTCCTCCTGACCACAGCCGAGCCGTAGTCGTCCCTTTCCATGGAGGCGTAGTACTTGAGGAAGAAGGCGAGGACAAGGACAACCCACTCGAGGCAGAAGATGAGGATGCAGAGGCCGCCGGCGAGCTTGAGGATGACGGCTCCATCCTCCTCCCTCACGTAGGACTTGAGGCTGCCGAGGAAGTCGCCGGTCCTCGTGAAGATGAGCACCGACACGGAGCCCTGGAATATGGCGGTCAGGACGGTGGCCACCATGTGGGCGGCGTACCACTTCCCCCTCCCGCCTCCGGTGGAGGCGGCAGCGCAGCCTGAGACGGCGCCGACGATGGTGAAGGCGTGGAGGAGGATGAGGAAGAAGCCGCAGAGGGAGGGGAGCAGGCGGAGGGAGAGGGTGAGGAAGATGCAGCTGGAGGCGGCGCCTAGGAGGACGTAGTTGCAGAGGAGGAACACCTTGTGGGTGTGGTACTGGGACGCCGACACGTCATCCCTGCAGCCGCCGACCACGGAGAGTCCACCCATTCTTCAACAAACTTTCTTCTCTTTCTCTTCTGAAATCAGAGCAGAGTTGGAGCGGAGATGAGCGAGGTCAGAGGGGAGTTCAGTGCAGCGTTTGCTTGCTCTCTGGTGAGGAGGCAGCTGTTGACGGAGATGGAGGAAGACAGGTGAGGGAGGGGCTTTGTTTTATATTCCTCCGCAACGGTCGGATCCCACGGGAGAAAAGTTACATGAAAAAAGTTGGGTTGGATCCGACCGTTGAGAGTGATGTGGGCCCGGTACACGTCGGAGCCTGCAACGGCTACCTTGACCGTTTCTTGTTTAAATAATTGAGGTGATGTTTTGCTCCGCTTGATCCTAAGTTCTTTTATATATATATATATATATATATATATTGCTGAATAATGTTTTTAGAATAAGCTAATATACATTGGTTGAGATGATTCGATGTCAATTAATTAAATAAAAAGTAAATTGATTAACTCATTCTTAATAAATGCGATGTATATCAATTTTGTCATTTTCTAAATTTGTACATCAATTACGTCCTTTTAAATATCAATTAGGTTCGTTAAACATCAATCGCATCCTTCTGAACATCAATTTCATCTACTGAACATCAATTTTGTCCGCTGAACATCAATTAGTCATTCTAAACATCAATTTTGTCCTTAATGAACACTAATATCATCCTTCCTTAGCAGAATATTAATGACATTGCTTTTTGAAACTTGTCATTTTCATGTAAGTCCTTGACAGATTGAAATTTGAAGGTCGAATGAGTAAATTAACTTATTTGTGCCTTAGAAATTTATATGTATATCAAGTTAGTACTTTTCTAATTTTGTAAACGATGTAGTCCTTTTTTCTAAATTTATAAATCATCACAATTTTTTTAAAATTTCTAAATGTGATAACTTAAAAGCCATCCAATGAAATCGAGTTTTGTAAAATCCTATGAGTTCCTGGAGTTATAGGTAATCTATAGATGTGGATAATTTAATTAAAGAAGGCCTTTACGAAAATCCACCATTAACGATCGAACTAAACTTTTTCTCTCTAACTTGATAAATATATAAAACTATGAATAAACAATTCAATGTAATCTCTTTGTATGAGTTCCCTTTCACGAACAAACAATCATGTAAGTCACCTCCCTCTCTCTCTTTGAGCTCCCTTCAAGTATTATACAAGTCATATCTTAATCTTTCTCCATCCCTTTCGTGAGAGAGGGGTGATAGTGAGAAATGAGCATGATAGGGTAAAAAAAGTGAGAATGATGCGTGTGCATGTGTATTAAGGAGTAGAGGGAGAAGTCGGGATGATGTGGGCTAGAGAGAAAAGTGGGAATGATAGGGGGAGAGGTGATAGTGACTGGAGGAGAAAGAGAAATGAGAATAATAGAGAGAGAAGTGTGATAATAATGTGTGTGAATGTATATTAGAGGATAGAGAGAAAGGGTGTGATGTGGGCTAGAGAGGGGTAAAAATGATGCGGGAATAGAGTTAGGAGGAGGGAGGGAGGGAGATGAGATGGATGTGTGTGTATGTGTATTAAGAGAATGGTTTGAATAATGGAGGAGAGGGGGAAGAAGAGCATATGAAAAAGAGAGAGAGGAGGAGTGATGAGGAGAGATATACATATATATATATACACATATACGTGTGTACATATGTTTTAAGAAAGGGGTGAAAATAGGGGAGAATGAGAAGAATAGATGAGATAGACAGTAGATGGAGGAAGAAATAGATACATATTTATATGTGTGCGTTGAGACTTGAGAGAGGAGTAGGAATGGGGGAGAAAGGGAGAGGGGAGGAGAAATGTGTTCTGAGAGAGTGTTGGAAATGATATGGTGGGGGGCAGTATGTGGATAGATTACTCATAGACGGGGTTAAGCATGATCTGAGAAGACAAAAAAGGACATTTTTGATGATCAATAATTACCCAAGGACGGGGGACTAAAATGAATGAATACATCAAATATAAATGGAATGGCTTTTTTTATGTTCAGTGATTTTTCCGTTAAAAAATGATTTTTAGGGACGGAATGACCTATATGATGTACCATAAGGACATATATGATGTTCAAAACAATTAAGGACTGAATCGATGTTCAGAATGACTAAATTGATGTTTGAAAGGATGAAAGTGATGTTCAGAAGGACTAAACTGATATTCAGAAAGATATGATTGATGTTCAGAAAGCCCAATTGATGTTCAAAAATACTATCTTTATGTACAAAATTAGAAAGGAAGAACTTGATGTGTATCACATCTTTCATGGACGGATTAATTAATTTATTCTTAAATAAATATGATAAATTTAAATATCATAAATGCAGAAAATTTATGCGTGAGGGGGTAAATCATGCTTTTTGTGAACACCCAATATTTTTGAAATTGCTCTCCACATAGAAAATTAATTTTCTCCTTTTGATTTTCATCAGATCAAACCTTTTTTAATGAGAATCAGTGATATTTTATTTAACTACTGAATAAGAATATACAAAATATACAAGAATATACAAGCCCATTTGTTGGACTCAAGAGACTCTAACCACAAAAAGCAAGTTACTTACTGGGAGATGCCCCCTATTGAAAATTATCAACGCATAAAAAAGATGTTAAATCTTTTTAGCATTTTATAATAAACCACACTCGTGTTAAAAACAGTCTTTTAATCTACTAAGTTATGGTATCGGTATTACTTGTATGTATGTTCCTTTTTTCTAATGTGAACCAGTCGCCCTTAACACTTCTTTCAAGTGCAGTATGGGTGCAAAAGTAGACGAGACGTGAAGATTGTTTGGCTAGAAGAGTCATTCGAATATTATTATGATATTTGATCAGGGATCCGATTCATTACTACACTACTAGAAACAACGAGACTTGTGAAGAGATGTGTAGCCTGAGCACTACTAGATGGGATACGAGCAACCCTACAGGTTACACATGAACGTGACTTCTTACAAGATGAATGCATAATTTAAGAAAATGATAGGAAAATAGATGGCTAGGGAACACGTGTGTAAAATTATGCAAATTCGGAAGATCTTACATCCTTATCGAGTACAAAACACGAAAGAGAGAAATATCTTTTGACACTTGGCCCTATGATAAACTGAGCTGCAGCTTTAGTAACTTTCAAGTTTAAGTGAACGTCGCACTCATGGCCTTTGTGCACCATATATGATCGTGATAAATGCCAATTTACATGGTAGTAATTCTTTATTTATAAATTTCGAATCAAATTTCAGTGTCCCAAATAGCATGGACTGACCAATATAAATGTCATCCATCGATTTACGTGTCAAAATTGTAAGCGCGATAATCTAATCTAATAATTCAAAATTCATTCTTATATTCGAATTTTCATGCTATGCATTTATGACAAAATATGGTGCAGAAGTGTGCTCGTTGGTTTGAACTTGGTGAATACCTACTTCATGAACTGTGGCTAGTGTTCGTTTTGTAAGTTTGGTATTTTCACCGATGAACACGAACGGGGCTCTGCTTAGAGGATGACGGATCCTGCTGCCATGATTTTTTACTGACGAGAAAGACATCAATTGACAAGTGCGTGTCGGTTTTGATCCGGTGCAGCAGGACAACCCGAAAACCGAACAGTGATGCCGGGTCTTTACTGTCAGCTGAGCTGAACTGCCTCTGCCACGATCCAGACCGGAGCCTCTGCTGTCTCTCACTCTCTCACCGGCCTGTGCTCCGAATAAAATGGCGAAGAAGGAGATGTTCGAGGACGGTGATGCAGGCAACGCCAGCACTGGTGCCGTCTCCCGCAGCGATTTCCCACCCAACTTCGTCTTCGGTGTTGCCACTTCTGCCTACCAGGTGCATTCCTGCTTCGCCGTTGCTCCGATGAAGATCGCATCTTACCCTTTCCATACACACAGATACCCACCGTGATCATTCTAAATTGATTTCTATATGTTAGATCTTAGTCAAGGAGATTTTTTTTTTTTTCCATTTTTCTTAGTCAAGGTGATTGACATTGTGATGATAAGCCTCCGTGGCGCTCTCACGTTGTTGCCATTTCCCAGGTTGAAGGAGCCTCCGGTGAAGGTGGCAGGGGCCCCAGTATCTGGGATACTTTCTGCCGCAACAAAGGCAAGCTCTCCCTTTCTATCCTCCCGTTCGTAGCTCTTGTCCGGTAGAATGGTTTGGAGCCTTCTCAGGATCATCGATCTCATGTGATTCTTATTTGTAGGAAAAATTGTTGATGGGAGCCACGGGGATGTAGCTGTCGATCAATATCACCGTTATAAGGTTGCTTAATTTCCTTCTCACACTCGCTATTTCCCCTTTATTCGACCCCTTTTCTGGGGCTTCTTTTGGGTGCGGTTTCTTCTTTATAGCTTGTTTCTCTAGTAATCAGTTTCCTGTAAACTTTGCATAGAGGATGAACTTCCAACATTAATATCATATCTCAACAGAAGATCCATCTTACTCACAAAGTGAAGTTCCTATGGCCCTTCATGGTTCTGAAAATGAACGGAGGAGTTCAATTTCAACTTGCTATTTTATATCATATTGATTAGCCCTTTAGACATCCCTCAACTCATTCTGGTGCAACGGAGAAGCTGAAATCATGATTAGCTAGTCAAACTCATCATGAATGTGGAACCAACTTTGCCTAAAGGCTGTCCTTCTTCAGTGTTTAGCAGAATTCTTTCCTTTGGCCTTTTGAACATTTTTGGCCCGCTGTGAAATTCTGCTTGTGATTTGATTATTGGGATGCAGGAAGATGTTGACCTTATAGCCGAGCTGGGATTTCAGGCCTATCGGTTTTCCATTTCATGGTCTCGCATCTTCCCTGGTATGGTGTTTGTCTGGATTAAAAAAAATTACCAATTTTCAATTTCATAGCCGGCTAATTTCTGTCTTTTGATTTGAAAATAAAACTGGGAAATAACGCTCTCTATCATGGTAGTCCTACCTAGGGTACCAATTATCCTGCTATGTTTCGGTACCCCTGGAAGTGGAGAATTCATCTTGATTCTCTAGGCTCTGTTAAGTTGATATTTTTGTGGCTCAAGCCAGTTTTTATTTGAATTAATCAGACTTCATACTCCTTATGCATGTTGAAATATATGTCAACACTTTTCATGGCTTACCATGTTTGTGGTGTTAATAATATATTGGCTGCTCTATTCTTGCAGATGGTTTGGGGACTAATTTAAATAATGAAGGGATCATTTATTATAACAATCTGATCAACTATCTTCTTGAAAAAGGTTTTCGCCCTCTTCAGATTAGACATCTTGTTCTAGGATTTGTCCGCTATACTTCTCCAACAATTTTTATTTTCTTATGTTTGTAGGTATCCAGCCATATGTAACTCTGTACCATTGGGATCTCCCTCAGCATTTACATGATTCAATGGGAGGGTGGTTGAGCAAGCAAATTGTGTAAGAACTGTTTTGTGCTTAGATTTTCCTCTGGCACTATCTTTTTTCTTATCAAGTAAGCTTTAACGCTAAAACACATTTCTATTCAGTAAATTATGCATTTGAAGCCATTTTTATTGAACCAAAACTTTACTTTAACCTGCCCTCTAGATACCTTTCATTGTAAGGAAAGGACTCTGGTTTTAGAAACAGTTTGTTGCATGATGTTAGTTCAAGTCATTGGCATGTATTTGAGACTGGGCCTAAACTGCGGTAATACACAACAAATTTGTTATACTTAGTCTGTTGACGCCAAACATTTACAAATGGTGAGTAGGTTAAATGTTGTAGAACTTCTCCATTTGAAGCTGTCTGAATCGTCTTGCAATAGATATCGGTATTGGAACCTTGTGTGATCCCAATTTTTAGATTATTGATTCTTGTAATTTTTGTCCTGGTCAATGTTTTGTTGGATGCAGCCTGTCTGTATTCCCATTCTTCCCACATTGACTGCTGCATAACATTTGTGTATTCTTCTGTCTATTGTATGGTAGCTGCTACAGATTGAGTAAAAGGTTGAACTTGCTTGAATGATTGGGAAATGCCAACTTGGGTCTAATACGTAAATTACCTTGATGAAAGAGGGAAAGAAAAGATAGAAATAATATTATTCTTGTGAATATCTAAGTGGGAATGTCTGAATGCTTTCTTGACAAACTAGAAATCAACTGTCTAGATATTTTTGAATTTTTTACATATGCAATTGTTTTCAAATTTTTTTGGCAATTATCCAGGGAATACTTTGCAATATACGCAGAAACTTGCTTTGCAAGCTTCGGTGATAGGGTAAAGAATTGGATTACAATCAATGAGCCTCTTCAAACTGCTGTGAATGGATATGATATTGGCATATTTGCTCCTGGAAGAAGTGAAAATTCATCTACAGAACCATATCTTGCTGCACACCATCAGATATTGGCCCATGCAACAGCTGTTTCTATATACAGGAAAAAATACAAGGTAGTGTCTGAATACGTGCACTATACTGTTCTGTGAAGGTGTGTAAATTGCCTTTCACTGTTCTCGACATTAATCCAATTCTAATCTACATCACCAGGTCCCCACGAGTAGCTACTCTGTTTCCTATATATTGGAGAAAATAACCCTTGTACGAAAAGCAGTCTCTTGTTGTATATCAAAGTGTCGAAGGAATCTAATCAATGAGAAATCAGGAATAATATGATCTTTTGACTCGAAGATGTTGCATTGTCTTTAACTATTCATTTTCAAAAACTATTGGCTTTGTTAATTCCCTCAAATACTTCTAGAAAGAGTCCTTTCTACTTCTTAAGGAAAAATTTGTTGCTATTATATTGGATGTTGATTTGCTGCTATGCTATTTTAATATGTGGTAAGAAATTAATTGTATTTAACACATGATTTTGACATCTAATCTATCTCTTTCTGCATTTTAATTATCCTCTGTGTCGTCAATTTCTGCAGCAAATGATGATGGCTAGCTTCGATCTGATTTAATTGTTCTTATGTGTCGCACTTCTTCCAAAAAGAAACTTGAAGTTCCAGATGCACCTGCATCTTCTTCCAAAAATCTTGACTTGAACTAGAGACTTCTAGCAGGACGCACTCAAAATAAATAAGCACAACATAGAGAAAAGGTTGGGAGGGATGTGCCTGGTCTACAAGATGTTGAGCAACTGGCAATTTGAAGTAAGGAACTAATGAGATTCAGGAACTGGTGATTTGACCTTAATGTTTATTAGGGTGAAGATAAACCTACTGATTGTAAAATATGGATATATCAAGTTAATTCTCTTTGGCTACTCTTTGGACTGGAATCCATTGATGATGTATTTGTGAATGTTGAAAAATCTCTATAGCTTGGAAAGTTCTGTGCTCATTCAACTGTGCTGCTGTTTTATGTTACTTCACTGTTATGATATTCCAGGAGAAGCAAGGTGGGCAGATAGGCTTGGTAGTAGACTGTGAATGGGCAGAGGCTAACTCAGAAAAATTTGAGGATAAAGTTGCAGCTTCAAGGCGCCTAGAATTTCAGCTTGGGTGGTAATTCTCCTGACACTTTGTCTTCCATATGACTTGAAGAACCTTGGGGACTTCATACTACTATAATAATGAGCACATGTACTGAGAATTCTTCAACAATTTCAGATTCTTTGCTTCGTAATAATTGAGCCAGAAACCTCTCATCTTACATCCTACGAGAAGCCATAAACTACTCATTGAGGTTCATGATGAAAATCTGCTGATTAATCTGTGAACCCAAAGCCCTTTGAAGCAGTTTCCTCATCACTTATGCAGTTCCTGGTTTTGGGAGGGTGAGGGAAAGATTCCAAGTGTGAGGGTGCTGCGATAATAGAGGAATCCAAATATCTATCTGTGGAAGCTGTTTCCTTTTTCCTTCCTTTTCTGTTATCTTTCTATTCACTTAATTTATTCCATTTATTGGCAAACCTGATATCTGAAAATTTGGTCAATCATCATAGGTTGTGGTTGCTCTAATATATCTTATCTTCAGTAATACTCCACGAATTTTGAAATTTTAGGTACTTGAATCCAATTTATTATGGAGACTATCCTGATGTTATGCGTGAAAAACTTGGAGGTCGGCTTCCCAAATTCTCGCATGAAGAGATAGAAATGCTTAGGAATTGTGTAGACTTTGTTGGTCTAAATCACTACACATCCAGATTCATAGCTCATGCAGAAGAGATCCCTGAGGAAGGTGACTTCTACAAAGCTCAGAAAATGGCTAGGATTGGTAAATCAAGAGACCTCTGGACATATCTCATTGAAATTCCTGAAACTTTACTAATTTGTAATGCTCTTTGATGGCAGTTGAATGGGACGGAGGGGGATTTATCGGCGAGAAGGTGCCTTTACTATCTGCTGTGTGTGTTTGCTTTTATTTTGTCTGAGTCTTTTGAAAGTGACTGCACGCTTCAAGTTATCAAACCAATCGGGGTAGTCACATGATGACAAAAGGAGAACGCCCTGTATCAAATTAAATTAAAAATATAAATCTTCCGAGATTGTTCCTCGAGAAGTTAAATATGTCAAGTAGTACTGGGTAAAAAATTTGTTGGCCTTGCTAGTTAAGGATCCATTCCTAGCCTATGGTGCAGGGTTGAATGACTTCATCTGTCAAAAATGTTAGATGGAGCTTTTTTTCTTTTTCTTTTGAGATTTTCTATATCTGGAAAGCTAAGGAACAGCATGCTGAATTAGCTTGTGGTTTGGCATGCTTCTTCATGATTAAACTGGAGAAAACAAGGCAGTACATTACAGTTTTAGAAGTTGGAATATGTGTAGTGAGCGCTTTATCTTCTTCCCTTTAACTTGGATGAACTCTTTTAATCAGTAGCTGTGTGTGACATTCTTGATGGTTGGATCAAATTCGAATTGAAGCAGAAAATTTTTTGTGTATATATAGGACTTCTAGATGGATTTCATTTAAACTGTCTTGTGATGATGTTAAGCTCAGTACCATAGAAGGTCGGTCTGGACTCAGATAGATAAAGGAAGCTCAAGAGTCCTTGCTATACTCTTTAAGAAATTATTTTCAATTGCATAAAAGATCGCTCGGCATTTGACAACAATATTTCCCAGGTTATCTCTGTCTTATGAATAATTCTGTATTTGGCAGGCAGCTTCAGAATGGCTTTTTGTTGTTCCTTGGGGCATCAGGAAGGTTCTCAATTACATAGCACAGAGATACCATAATCCTCCAATATATGTTACCGAGAATGGTTTGTAATTTTAATACTTCATATCACATTAGATGAACTCATTCTGTCGATTTTCTGTCTTCCCAAATTTTCATCAGCACTCTGTTCAACCAATGTCTAAAATCCTCTAGAGTACTTCTGTCTGTAGAATCAGAGGAACATGTAGTCGCTGGAGCTACAGAAATTGCATTTTGTCAAATTTTTTATTCCTCTTCATTTGCATCTTAGGTATGGATGACGAAGACAATGAGGCTTCCCCTGTCCATGAGATGTTAGATGACAAACTCAGAGTCGTCTATTTCAAAAGATATCTGGCCGCAGTTTCTCAGGCAATCAAGTGAGTGTCATCCCTGAACTCTTCAACCATTTTACCTGGGCATGTTTCCCAAGTATTTTTCTCAGTCTATATACCTATATGTGCTGTGGCGCTAAGTGGACTCGCTGGTATTCTTACCATGGTTGCAACAAATTTTGGTTTAAAAGTATTCATCCCGCCCTGTAGCTATGTCTGGTACTGACAGAAACAGGAGAGGGTGGAAGATGTTCATCTCCCCATCCACTTCAGGGAATGGTAGGGTTCAAACACAAGTAATGATGAGTGAAATACAGTCGGATACATATGGATTTGAGCGGATTAATGCATTTAGTGAGATCACTTACACCTCTTAGTAATTGAAAATGAGTGCATATGCATAGCATGTACTCTTTGGGTTGGATAAAGTGACTGGCAACATTGAGATATGAGCATCATGCTATGTTCTGTTTTCAGTTTAGCTTCACATAAACTGGCATGACTGTAGCTGTTAACTGAAGATGGCGATCTTGTTTCTTAAACCTGCACTGGATAGGGATGGAGCGGACGTGAGAGGATACTTCGCATGGTCATTGCTGGACAACTTTGAATGGGCACAAGGCTACACGAAGCGCTTCGGCTTGATCTACGTCGACTACAAGAACGGGCTGCGTCGGCAACCGAAATCCTCTGCATATTGGTTCTTGCGCTTCTTGAAAGGCAATGAAGGAGAGCACAGCAAAAAAGAGTAGCTGAACTTGAGCAAGGTTATGTAATAGCTGCAAACTATTGACTACCAAGAAAATTGATCCCGGTCCCACCTCAGATCAACTCATCAGAAATTATCGGTGACCAAGTCTTAGTTATCCATGCTGATAATTTGATTCATGATTAGTTGCCCGCTTAATGTAACCTTAGACCTTGGAACTATATCATGCACCGCATGTTTCTTGGATGTGGTCGATCCTCATGGGCTTGTGCAGATGCCAGACCTGAAGGAACGAATGTGGCTAGGGCATATCTCCTGCCTTTGTTCGATTCTCACAGGTGAAGTGGACATGTCATTGCTTTCTGGGTAAGGGGGTACTGATCCTCGTGGATTGTATTGCTATTTCATTACCGTGTCTATCAGGAGCAAGTTTGCTGGGCATCCTGCTCAACTCAAACATGGAGGTCGAGTGATCAAAAGTGATGAATAGTGTCAGAGAATTAACCTACACAATAATGCGCAGGATCACAACCCCAAATGTCCTCATTGCCAACAATATCCAATCTGACTTTGCGTTATATGAGGAATTTGTATAGATATGTACACATACTGTCATGGTGACTAGATTAGATCATCCGCCTGACCTGCCTAAACTGTTACTCTACTACAACTCGAGCTACAGAGAGACCAAAAGGTCCAAAACGGATATAGAGGGAGAGACATAATCAAATCATTATAACTAACAACCACAATGGAACAATAGACCTATGTATCTATGAGAATGCTATACGCTAAGCTGCTACATGCCATACCGAGACTACGATTACAAAAGGCCTCTACATCTGTCGAGCCATCAAAACTGCGACTTCATCAGTTTTGGCTGGGGCCTCATGTCTATGTTATTGAACGGCTTCACCTGTTCCAGTTGGATGTAATCCCTCGTCTTCAAAACCTGTGAAATCGGTGAAGTCAGAGCTCCCTCTTGTGGAATCAGTATTCACCAGAAGGTAATGTATTCCTTCCTATCAACTTTGACATCTATGGACAAAAGAAAATGACATTGGAATAGAACAAGTTAAGAGGAACTCACCAATGATTCAAAGAACATCCTCGACACTTCCTTACGAGTTTTACCGGCTAACAAGCTGTCCATGGGCAGGATGGACTTCCCACGCACAGCCTCCCTGTCAAACAATGCTTGCAAGTACTTTGCAACGGCCCTGGACAGACGAGGAACGTCAGTTATTAAAACGGAGATCCTAATCAAGAAGATCAAATACCATGTCTAGAAATGGTATAGATGCAACAAGTAACCACCTAATAGCTGTCAAAGAGTGACAGCGGAACCGATCAACGAGTGATAGTTTAGTTGAAAAGAAAGAATACTCAATGTGGTAGGTGATGCCGAAAGAAATGCGGGCACATTGAATATTTGCTTAAATGTAGTGTCAGGAGTTCAAAAACTTAAACAAAATCAGTTGTGATACAGCAGAGGAATCAAAGATGCTCTGACTACTTGAAGAACACACACCTAGTTCGAGAGGACCATCCACTGTTGTCCAAGAGTTGAGAATCCTCAGTATCAGATAGATGCTCATTATCTTCGTCCACTTCATCATCATCCACATTCAGGAATTCTGGGGAACACAAAATGAGAACATGCATCAAGAAAATGAAACATAGAGCACAAGCATTTATCAGAAGTTATATTCACAGCGTATTGAAAAAATGAGGAAGAAAGAGAACCTGTGTCATTTCCGATAGCTGTATTTTCAAGATCCTCCGCCTGTCACCGGAAAAAGATATCAAACAAGTACTCGAGGAATACCAACAGCTTCATTCTTTTAGTAAATTCCAAAGATCTATCTGCCTACAAACTCCTATTGATAGGGGCCAGTGGACTCAAGTCATTTGTCATCCCAAAGAATCAAGCGTAGGCTCGAAAGCCTACACGCGCTAGCGCGCTTTCCCTTTTCTTGCTTTAATTTCCCAGGGAAATACAGTCTTGCAAGGTGGAACAAAACTATTGAGTGTCATATCCTTGATATATTTTCCTGCTATAAAGTCTTAGAACTTGGACTAGTCACTGGAGAAAACTTTTTGATCAATAGTCAATAGAAATAACCGTATCATGTAAATGTTCAAATAAATTTTTTGAGTGATATTTCCATTATGTAGTCACAAATAGCCACAGGTTAAAAGAATAAGCATACAGTAATAAAGTCACTTAGATACTTCTTGGCACTGAGATAGGCTGTAATCTGATATATCAAACTGCTCAGTATTTGTAAAATCGTTACTTAGATGCAAAACTCGAGGGAATTATGTGACCAACACAAACATCCTAATGTTTGCATAATCATGTCAAAATGATTATTAAAAATGGTTAAAACTGTATCCTAGTGTGAAAATAAGATTGATTGTTCCACGACAAATAAAGTTCTTACAGGAAAATGGAAACAGTCGAATAGCTTACATGATGACCACCCATGGCCTCCAAATCCCTGCCACCCGGTCCCCAATCCTCATGAAAGCGTGCACCCTCGTCATCAATCAGGGATGTGTAATTTGCATTTCCTTCATATTCGACAGAGTGCCCCAAGTCATCCTTTAGGACACTACTGCTTTGGAAATCAGCCTTGCACTCAGCACCCATACTCCCAAATCTCTCAGCATCTTCATTGTTTTGAACCAGCATCAGGCCATCATGTTCTTCTGGTGCTGCTGACGCTGTTCCACAAGATAAGTCCCGATGATCCCATGGAGCAATGAAATTGTCCATTGGAAAATTAATTTCTGCATCATCTAAACGACCAACTCCTGAATGAGATTCAGCTACAGCAACAAGTTCGGGAACACAAAGTTCTGAAACTGCATCCACTTCTCCTGTGAGTACATTGGCCTCTGCTGAATCCTTTCCCAAGCTTTGTTCATTGAAACTGTGCCGAGGGAAAAGGTTGGATGCACCATCATCATCCGTTTTCATCATTAAACTTTCCTTAGATAATAAGTTTTCTGGCCTATTACACCTATCATCACAGATCGAATTGATTGGGACTTGCATATCAAGCTCAGAATCAGAAACAGCAGGCTGACTCGCTGCATCAGCTCCCTCTGGTCTCCCTCCATCCACCTCCATAGTATCCACCAGCACTGTCGACTCATTGATGCGAGCATCACTAGCATACTTTTCATCTTGATGTCTCAGATCCTGTGGAAGAGTCTCAGTAGCTTGCACTTCCCCAGCATCTCTAATCACTTTGTCAATAGACTGCTTTGTAGCTTCAGCAGGAGCAGTAGCTTTATCAAGTTCACAAATTTTTGTTTTACTCACATCATTAGTTTCCTTGTGCATGTAAAACAGTTCTGTCGATAAACCTGCAAGGTTAGATTATCCACTAAGTTCCACAAGCACCTTGAAGGATCCTAGACCCAATTACATCTCTGATGAACAACAAAACTCTGATAAAATTGATACTCTAGATGCATGAAAAAAACTGTTCAAATCGACCAATTCACATAAAAAAAAAAAAAAAAAAAGATGAAACTATCATTAAAAAATTGAGTATTTTGACTGATATAGTTCATCAACAGTAAGTATCAGTGGCAACCCCACTTGACTTGCTGAATACAAAATGTTGACAACAATCTTAAGCATGCAATTCTAATAGTTAGCAATCCATTCAATGTGTTATCTTTTACTGAAAACACGAAACTTTCGAATTTGTTAAATAATAGACAGAAAAACCAACGCAAACTGCAGGAGGAACTGACCGGCAAGTGTCGGTTCACTAAATATTTCATCTTCTAGGAACCGTCTCTGGATCACTGATATCTCCTGCAGGGTACAAGGAGCTTTCTTTCGCTCACGACGCAAGTCTTCAGTACTCATCAGTTGTTGCCTTATCATACTAGAGAATAAATATAATCAAGCAAGCAATTATTACTCCTAATTCTCAGCCTTATATAATATCAACAAAGAATAAGAAATGCAAAAGGAAAGAACCATACTCGCCAAGCAAGACCATGGACTCATCCATAAGCACCTTCCTTTTCAAGGCACTAGCACGCTGACCTGTCCGAGGACGCTTTGAGGAGACGGCTTCAAGTGGCACCGGAGTAGGCTTCATTTTCAGAACAGAAGATCTTCTTCCAACTTAAAAAAGATCGAAACAAAAATTCAGTCACTGAAACAATATGATAACACCATCATTTAGCAACTTGTCCGAATGAACAATTGATGCTTCTAACCTACAATATGAAAAAAGAGGATCTGATCACAATACCTAAAATGGAAGAGAGCAAATCATCATCATCAGGAACTGACTCTACTGTTCCCTTTGACTGAGACAACCCAAAGGATTCAAATGAGTTACTCTGCATAGTCGCTGCACTTTCAGTAAAACTGCGTTTTCTTCCTGAAATTTGCTTTATCCCTTGCTCCAGACCTTCCTTATCTGATGGCAACTCCACAAGCAGATCATTTGGCTTATCAGCACTTAAGTCTGGCGCAGACAGCAATTTTTCTGGAGCAGGCAGCTCCAAAATGACATCACTGTTGTCATTTCCTGATTGATTTTTCAGGGCTTCATTATAAAATTGGTCGAGTAATTCTCCAAAATCTGGTTGAGCTTTTTTCTTCAAAGCAGGTTCTAATATCTGATTCTCATTAGAAGTATCTCCAATAACATCAGCTGCAGGGCATCGCTCGTCTACTTCACGAGGTGATTTGTCTTGATGGCTGATGTTGGAATTGCAAGGCTGAAGCCCCTTCATAAAGTTAGATTGCATATCTTTATGCAAAAGAGAGCCTGTTTCATGATCCTTTAATTCATCATGCACCTCCAGCCCATCAGCAACCCCAGGTAAATGACATGATCCCAACTGACAAACTGCATCTTCAGATGATTTTTTGGGAGTATCTGTTTTTTCCTCGGATGAATCACCCATGGCAGGACTCTTTTTTTTTAGTTCAAGCGACACAGGAGAACAGGAGGATGGTGCAGCATTTTCATCAGGCTTTGCTTCTAACTTTTCTTTTTTTTGTGTTTCAGTTTGACTGTCAATGCACATGCTTGTTCCATCAACGCTGTCAACAGCACCTTCTAACGCCTCCATGAAACCATTCGGACATTGTGATGCAGAGAAACTAGGCGAGCATAAAGAATCATTTGCTGAGACATGGTCTACAAGCTCTGCAGCCAGCTCTGAGTAGCCTCTTGTCTTGGTTTGTTTTATTGCCATTTCACCATGATTATGGGTTTCAGACCCCAAACGATCATCAGAAACAGGTGTCCCCTGGACAATGGACAAGTTTGCCTCTTCCACTAGCACATGAGTAGCTAGTGCATTAGCATACTCACTCGATGCAGGCCTCTTATCGAGAATTTCAACCTGCTTCAAAGCAAATTTCTGCTTAGTGAGATTTTATAAAATTGAGCAGAATGGATGAAAAAGAAAGGGGAAAAAAAAAGAGAGCTTGAACTGACTGCCAGCAATGGACATATCAACAACCTGATCTCCACTGTAATTCTTCAACATGGTTCTCGAAGCATCGCTTGTACTGCAATCATTATTATCATCTACCTCAAAAGGTATCCATGGGGGAAGAGATGCCTGAACATCATCACTACGAACACAGGGGAAAACATTCATGAATATCATCAAATAAAATTAATCTCTCTACACTTGCTAAATGAGAGTCTTTCATGCAAATATGATTATAAAGATCAAAAGAAACATAATTATCACCCAGCTAATCCTACCTCGAAAACAATTTTATAACAGATCCTCTACATTTAAACACTAGGATAATCTCTGAAAGAATAAGATTAAGGAAAAGAATAGACGATCTTACCATGCGATATTTTATGGGCCATAAACAGATACACAGATTATAGCATAAGCCAAAGCAGAGATCCTTGTTACTTGAAAATTCAAGAGGTATCTATATGGTATCCGGACAGAACAGAGAGAAGATGAAAACATGAATATGTGATTAAAGAATGAACTTACTCAAAAGATCCATTATTCATCAGAGTAGAAGCCTTCCCCAATAAAGCATCCTGCGAAAAGCAAAAATAGAATAAAACAGTAAGTTTTACTCTATTGCACTATTGGGAATAATAACCCGGGCATTTTCATGGATGCTAGACAGCTATTACTTCCAGATATGCAGGCTGAGCAAAACAGAAGCCTAATGGCGATGAATTTATTGAAATGTAGTCAGTTTCTTGGATGCTTGACTACCATAACTTCCAGATATACATGCTGAGCAAAACATAAGTCTAATGGCAATGAATTGATTGCAATCTTATGAGTCATTGAGAGATTGTAAAATCATCAAAATTGGCATTCAGGTAAAGAGGGTGACTTAATAAAGTAAGTTTCTTCTAAATTCTACAAAAAAAGCTATCGACATAAAAATGGCATACATTATTCTTTAAATGTTTTTATTGAATGGAAGGTTCAAAATGAAGTGCAGCAAAGGGACCAACTGGGATTGAATTGGTGACCACTTGATCTGCAGTCAAATGCTCTACCACTGAGCTATGGACCCCTCTGTTACATTATTCTCTCAATGTTGCTGGAACATATTTCAAAAAGCATTTTTATAAAGTGTGGTTTACCTAATACAGCACAGCTGTAGTAATAAGGCTTTTTCCCAACCTACAACACTGCAGGATTCCCAGTGCCCAGACACTTTTACGGCAACACATGATGGGACCCATTCAAGTAACAATATATACTCATCAAATTGTACAGCCTCTAAATGGCTGACACATTCTGTGTAAATTGTCAAATCACAGCCCAGTTGATTCCATTCTAGCATTTAGTGGGACAAAACATTCCCAGTATCACAATCGGTAAAATACTTGGACTGTCTCCTCACCTAACTGGTGTACCCATATCTAATTCCAAGAAAATTACCTCCTTAAGGTCCAGACCTATCTGACTGGTGTCACCGTCTCCAAACCGCTCTGATATCAAACAACATGACATGGAAGTTTAGCAACTAATAGATTCTGGTTATAATTATATGACTATACAGTAGCTGTAACAAATAGAACCGCGGTACAAACCATCCAGTCCAAACTGTGATGAGGAGTATACAACCCCATCCATTGTATCTTGGAGTGTAATTTGCTCCTTGGCACTGACATGATGGTCGACATAGTTTCTTAAAAGAGAAAAAAAAGAAGGAATTATAAGCAACCACATAACCACAAACTGTCCATGAAACTATGAAAACTGCAAAATTATGTGGATGAACATTAAGCTGAAAAGTTATCAGTACCAACCCCTGGAATATTTCACTATCTGGCAGCTCAAAGTCATCGAGATCAAAAGTCTCAGGCAAAGTTATGGAGTGATATGGAGCAGTCGATTCTTCAGGTGGCAAGTCAACAGCTGTGGAACGAAAAGCCTGCTTTATCTTAAGCAAAGCCTCACTGCAATCATCAAACAGGTAATTGACCTTTCGAGAGTATATCCTCACGACTCCGAGCAGCAGGTGACTAGATAGGCGGAGTGCAATTGGTGCTTCTGGGAAGATAATTGAGTCTGCTCACGGGAAATATGCAAATGATAATACACAGTTAGACAGCTGACAAAAAGAAGATAAATGACCGAGCTGAAAATTTTAAGAACAAAAGGTGGAAAAATTTACCCACAGAGACCCCTATATCAGTATCAGCAACCTGGTTCTTGCGTAGTTTCCTCTCCAAATGGGCTGCAATCCAAATGGTCCCAAGTGGACCTTTCTTGGCCAATATGAACTGAGAATAGAACATGTCTCTCTACTCTCTCTCTCTCTCTCTCTCTCTCTCTCTCTCTTTCCTTTCAATATCCTAAAACCCTAGCAGCCATAAACATGCAACTGAATCTCACTGCTGTGTGCGAAAAGTTTTCCCCTTTCCAAGATTTGGAAGCACCCTTTTAAACCATAATTTTCAAGCACCAAGAAGACAAAAATCGAACAACCACGCCTTAAAACTCCCTTGAGCAAGGCGACTGGCCGCAAGCTGGAAGCAGCAACTTTATCCTCACCAAGAAAACTCCGACTCCAGAATTCCAGAGCAGGACAGAGAATACCTAGCAGTCACCACCAACAGCAGACGAGGCAGAAGACGACGACCGAGGCTCCTTAGCTCAGCTAGCGAGCAACAGCTTCGACCCCATTAAAGTACATGCTCGAAGTTAGCCTCTTCAGCAGAGGCACGTGTTGCAGGGTTGATCCCTCTTCTCCTCGTGGACTCCCTGAAGAAGCACCCTTCAATGGACGAGGCCCGTAATATCTGTGCTTCAATCAAATTCAACTGAGCTTCAGCAGGAAGGACGCGAGAGTTGCTGGAGTTTCCAAGGGCGGAATTTTCGCATCCTCCGGGTCAGAGAGGAGGAGGCAACGAACGAACAACTGTATTCGTGTACGGTCGTTTGGAATCTTGAAGTTGAACCCGATGAGATCTCGCTGTCGTCGTTGGGCCGAGGAAAGGCCTATCCAGTTCTGATCGGTGGATGTGTGGAAAGCCTTTTAAATGAATACGTGCCGCCCCTTGGTCAAACCCCGTTTGACTGACTGAAGTTCCGAGTTCCGCTTTAGTCGTCCTTGTTTCATCTATTGCCCAGAAAATCGAATTATTCAATAATATTTCAATCTATAACGAACTTTTTTTATCCAGAAAATCACGAACTATACTCTGTTATTTTTCCTAATCTACCACATCATTTATTTTGACAGTTAATTATTAATCTGTACAGTTAATTTTACTGATTGTGTAAATAGAGTCTGACGTGATATTACACGTGGTATTCATTTGGTCATAAAAATAGAGAATTCATATGTTTGCACCTCTAACATCTGTTTGCACAGAGAATTTGACAATAGTTTGTAATTTTTTATGATCAGATAAATGTCACAATAGATTTCATTTGCATAATCAGTAAAATTAACTATACATATAAATAATTAACAAATAAATTAACAGCGTGGTAGATTAGAGAACTCTTGAATAGATTGTGATTTTCTGGAAAAAATAGTTTGTGGTATATTAGGGAATTCTTGGTTAGTTTATAATTTTCTAAACAAAAAATAGTTCATTGTAAATTTGAAAAATTTTAGATAATTTGTACTTTTCTAGACAAATAACCTCTATCTATTACTATTATATACAAACATTTGAAAAGTTTGGTGTCGTTTATGCTTTTTTATATTTGTCCTCGATACAATTTACATATTAAATATTATGACATGTATCTAATTTTTAGAGTAAGGATAAAATAGTGATTTCAGTCATTCTCCTCTCACTCTACATCTATTATTTTAACTGCAAGAATCTTTTATTAATTGCTCGAGTTTTCTCATATCACTTTATATTTATAATTTTAGCAGTAAAAATAAATGAATTAATTAAATTATAATAAGTTATAAATAAATGATATAATTTCACGAATTCATCACACTATTCACATTCACTTATTTTTATTTTTCTGTGCATAGCACAGGTCAAGTGTGTGTATATATATACACACACGCATAGTATAGGCGGAATGTGAGTAATTTATCACACTTTTAAATTTTCTAAAATTTTCAATCCCTGAGTGTTACAGCCTCGGTTAGGGCGGAGTTATGGACAGTGAAGGTGGTTCTTGAGCAGGCTTGTGACCTAGGATTTCATAAGGTAATTCTAGAGGCAGACTCGAAGGTGCTGGCATGTCTGATCTCTGCAAACAGCTCAGTACTGGGATGGAATTGTTCTATCGTGCGGGATATTTGGAAACGTATAAGCCGGGAGTGGAATATTGTGATACAGCATGTTTACAAGAGGTAAACTTCTGTGCAAATTAACTAGTTAATTTTACCTTATCATTTCGATTTGGAATTTATCATCTCACTTATTATCCGCTAGGTCTTCATTTGCTTTTATTTGGTGATGTTATTGAGGTCACCATACCTCGTCTTTGTACTATTTAATTTATTTTGTACCGGCCTTTAGCCCCGTTCGTCACAAAAAAAGAGTTTCCTCTACAAATAATTGCTCAGCTAAAATGAAATTGAAGTTACCGACTGAACCAAATCTCTTTTCTCACTGTAAAAATCGTTTTCACCACCGGGTAGAGCACGAGTTATCTCTGGATTTTTTCCCCAACCAAGGAAGAGCTGTGTAACGAATGTTTCTGTCGACAAGAAACAGCAATGAAATCAGGAGGAAATATTCAAAGAAAACGGGACTGCATTTCTTGCATACTTCAATCTTCGGCTCTTTACGTTCTTATGAGTGGTATTAGAGCCTCATCGACTACATAGGTATCCCAGCAACAAATTCCCGAAATCGGAATTTCAATCCACAGAAGGAAATAAAGCAATCGCATCGGTCCATATGCTTGTCCAAAATCTATGGTAGCATAGAAAGGCATGGTGTTGAGTTCAAGTAAAAAGGTCTGGACTCAGTGAAGCAATTCCGGGTTCTGAAATCAGACGACTCGCCAAGCGCCCAGAGCATATCTGCCTGTTTAGTATTGGTCGAATAGTCTTCTGAAGGGCAGTATATATTCTCGAAGCTCCTTGAATGAACTTCATGGAAGACATTCGATTCTATGGACAGATCAGCCTTAGCTCCGACTCTATTTACAGGAAAGAAAGCGTCTTCTTATGTCGTCTTAGCTTCGGTGGTATCATCATCTTCTGTCTGGCTTCCTATCCTGACAATATCTTCGACAAGGATCTTTCCTTCTGTACAAGGGAAGAAAACAGAGAGAGCAGAAGTGAGTGCCATCTTTCTCCTCCTCGCAGTAACATGAAATGAGTCGTATTGATGAAACCTCCCCATACAAGTTTTCTTTCCTTACTCGAATGATGTTTTAGATTGGACCAAAACTGAGAAAATGAGTTTTGACGCATTGGCATTGCTTCCTAAATGAGACTAAGAGATTTAGAATTCAATTTTTATCAGCAAGACTCTCCATCTCCCCTTCTTCCCCCTTTCGCATATACTCATCCAGATCTCTGAGCCTCGGACCAAAACCCCGTTTCTCATATTGATACATGCATATGCAGCTCATGCACATCTGGTCTCATGGTCACGTAGTATCAGGTGAATTAAGCAAAAAGGGATTTCAACCAAGGAAAACTGAAAAGTTCTCTTCACGTACCTCTGTCTTTTGAGAGGTTGCTAATCAGTTCTTGGATGCCATCCTTCCCCAACGTGTCCTTGAGGTACATGGCAGCAGATGCAACCTCCTCTGAAGTCACTTTGCCGTCATAATCCCTAAGCACATAATAATCATTGTCATTTACTGCTATGTATTTATAGTTCAACGAAAAAATAGTTGATGGATTTTTGACAAACTTGTCAAGCAGTCTCCAGCGATCGCCTATTTTAGAATCCACATCATCAATTTCCTTTTCAAGCTTCTGGAGCATGGCATCTACCTGAACATGACAAAGGAGAAAAAATAGCAACATGTGGTTGTCAGGTTTCAATTGGGGGGAAAAAAGAAAAGAACCTTTCTGAAGTTAATAATAAAATATTCTTCAAAACGCTGCTTACCCTGTTTATCAAGGCTGAAGACACCTTGTCGCCAACGGCCATTTCCGCAGCATGGTCACTATCCTCCCTAGCAGCTCTATATGCCTTCTTTGCCTCTGCTTCGCCCTCCATACCTTCTTTCTCCACCATTTTGTTATACAAGTCTATCTGGAAAACATGTGAACAGTTAACCAAAGCAACAAAGATACTCAAAATATGTAAAGATATAAAGATAAAAATAAGCATAGCCAAGATTCACAGAGAAACAAAGGCTTGCTTGTATTCAGGAACTACACACAAGAAGTTGCATGTGGATTGACAAATAATAACAATGGCAATTATAGCTGTAACATCAGAGCATTGAAATCAAATTGAGATTACAATCCTAAGTGAATATCCTAATTTTTTGTGTTACAGGAAACAGAGGCCACAAATCTTGTCCGCCAGTTCAAACCCTAAATCAACATTCAAGTGTTACCTTTTTCATTTTTCAAAAGGGTGTATAATCCTATTCAGTAGAAACAGCCCTCCATTTTTGGCCTAAATACAACTGATTCTTCAAGATCATCTACCACATAACCAAACATTTCTCACTTTTAGATACTGAATGGCAACTAGTTTAGCTTTAAATTGACATTCGAGTGTTACCTTTTTCATTTTTCAAAATGGTGAATAATCCTATTCAGTAGAAATAGTCCTGTCTTCTCCATTTTTTTGCCTAAATACAAACTGATTCTTCAAGATTATCTACCATAGAACCAAACATTTCTCACTTTTCGATACTGAATAGCGACTAGTTCAATTTTACATTAGCCCTTTTCTTGTTTTGGATCCTTTTTATCACGAATACCTAAAAGTTCTTTCACTGCTTTAAATTGAATTCAATTCTCTATGTGGTTGCAAATTTTTCAGAAATACACTCCAATTACCAATATAGACCTTGTTAGATGAACCATTAACTTTACTAAGCAGACAATGACCACTGACACTGCTCCCAACTATACATAGTGGTTAAAGCAACTATATATTGTAAAATGGAAATGTGGTATCATCATTTGCTCTTTAAGGCAACATATGCAACCAATAAGGGAAATAATATAACCTCCATCTCATATGCATAGTTACTTTGGTGCAAACAGAATTGGAAATTGAGGAATGGGAGAGAAACTAGCATAAGATTTGTGCAATGTTTCGTAGAAAGCAAAAAAAAATATCTAGGAATGGAATTTCAGTACAAAACTAGACAGTTATGCATTGCAATTCAGTTTCATTTTCTTTTCATTCTACCAGACCCAAAAGATTTAGACCACAATAAGATGTGGGCATATTTTCAAGAAAAGGTAGGTATGAGGAGAAAAGCAGATTGACCAGCAGAAAGAAAGATAATAATATCTGTTTACTAATCCAAACTTTTATACTTTGTTCTCTGTTAGTGACTCAGAATTGAAATTCTACCTCCTTTTTAACCAGCCGCAGGAACTCTTCACGCTCCCTGCTGACTGACTGAAATTAACACAAGAAAAATACATCAGATGAAACACCAAAAACAGAAAATGCAAACGAACACTTATTGTACATAATTTAGCTCATGGTGCTTACAGATGCTGATGCTAAGACAGCAAGTGCACGGCTAAGCTCACAAAGTTGCTCGTGTTTCTCCAGCGTTTTTGCTATGGCCTGTTCTTGTGCTTCTCTTGATGTAGGAATGGTCATCTCTTCCAAAGCCACATCCTTTTGACTGATAGATTCTTTCAATTTGGCCTGCTCCTCTTCCTCCTCCTCTTCCTCCTCCTGCATATCAATTATTGGTTAGAGCATACAAAGTGAAAGAAACTAGTTTTTATTAGACAAATTTTAAAGTAATGGACAAAATGTGAATAAACACCCCTTCTCTTCCCCTCCCCCTCTCCTCCAAACATCCTTGATAAAAACATAATTTCTATAAAGCAGAAAAATACAATCCACCTTTATCAGTTCTTCCTGCATTTCAAGGAACTCCAATTTCCTCCTCCTTTCTGAAACAGAATCTTCAGATAGCAAAGTCGTAACTCCAACTGTATCCACCACCTCATCTGGCAGAGATGAGAGTGTAGCTTGAACAGCTTCCTCTGGCCTGACTTTCCCAGACACAGAGAAGGCTCTGCATACATACTCAAACTGTTAAGCAAAAAAGAAATGGGCCATCTTACACTACATAGCATCTCAGGACACAAAGCTTATCTTGGCACAATAGAACAGAAATGCAGCAAAATGGAATCGCAATACTAAGTGCACTGGCTTTATGAGCCAATTCCATTCCCAAACATTTCCATTCCTTCTTGTAACTGCAGTAAAAAGGTCTTCTTACCGTGATAGAATTAAGAGCGATGATGGAACGGAATAGTTGAGTGATAAATCAAGCCAATCGCGAAGCTGCAAACATAATTCATCAGTCAAATGCCTTAACTAAGATGAACTAGACTTAAGTAAGTCTAACGTGAACAGCATGCCAGACTGCTTTTAGGGTCCTCTCAAAATTGATATGGTTAATCCTCATATTAAAATCAAATATATGGGGTAAAGGACATCTGGCAGTTGACCTGTTGCCGCATTTCATCCACTGAAAGTAAGCCAAGCAAGCCTCGATCCCTGCAGGCTTGCCGTAGCTCTTCTTCTGAAAGAGACTCCACACCTTCTGCTTGAATCATCCTATCATCATTCTTGATCCTGCCAGACAGAATGCACATTCAAGTTAGCATGCAGTGAAACTGAAACTTCAGGAAACCATATGTTCGACACATTTTTCTCCAATAAACTGTGAAAGCTAAAATATCCATTTTCCATCATTTTTTGGCTGAGCATCAAATGTGTTATATTTATTTGGCCTAAAACCAAAGAAAAGTATAAGAAATTCTCAAATCACCATGACCATGAATGTGTTTACTATTTAAAGAGGATGAATAACTCAAAACCAAAACCTGACGAATCTGGGAAGGAAAGGGGAAAAAAAGGAATGCAAACATGCAAGCATAAAATAAGACAGTTTATTGATCGAATTTGGCAAGCAATTCTCGATGGTTTTTGAATATAAAGCATCATTAACAGCACTGAGAACTTAACAAGGTTGTGAACGGAATAAGTTTGAGAAGATAACTAATTGAAGTACTAGAGCTAATCCTCATGCCGGAGATTATATTCTTACTCTTGCAGTCTCTTCCGAAGCATATAGCGTAAGTATGCATCTGTTCCATATGGACTGATTCCCATATATTTGCACATATTTACAAGTCGAGGCCTGGACAAACAATAGTAACAAGATATAAAGAAAACCTGTAGGAAACCCAGTGGGCCATAAGTTTATTCTGGCGGCAGGGAGGAAATAAGATTTGATATAGGGAAAAATTACCCACCAACCTGCTAATATTATCTAATGTAAGTTCATCATTGAATAGCTTGGCAAATCCCAATATTTCTTCATTGGAAACACGAGCACCCGTTCTAACCTGTTTGGAGATAGACCAAATCAAAACACATGGAATTTCCCTCTTTTCTACTCTTTTTTATGCAAGGGGAAGGATCAACCATAAGAGTACCTGAAGCATGTCATTTGAAAAACCCCCAAGGATTAGCTCAAAAGGATAGGTTAGTGCATAAGTTTCATGATTAGTTCGTAAGATCATAGATTCGAATCGCACTTAGGCTTAAGCACATGGCCCATGGTGATGCCACCAAAACATGCGTGTGCACATGGACTTACTTGGGCCTATAAGCATATGGGTGTTCATGTACTCAGGGAGAGTAAATTCCTTGTTATTAAAAAAGGAAAAAAGATTGTCAAGCAAAATGGTGGAACAGAATTTTGCACCTTGTTCATAAACTCATCGAGATCTTCTGCTGTTTTTTTTATTTCCCCACTTCGTGAATTTTGGACTTCCTTTGCCATTTCTTTCACTGTGTCCTGAAGGAACTTTGCATACTCTATCCTTGCATTAAGCCGCCTTTCAGTTGCTCCTACAGTTGAAAAGTTTTCCTTGAATAATAATTTGTTCAAATCGTGCAAAGCAAGCATAGAATATGCATGCATCATATATGCTACTTAAGGACAACAATAACCACAAGTTTTCCCCATCCAATGCATATTTCATTATAGAGGAAAAAAAATACAGAAAATGAAAATTGACACAAGAAAGTGGTGAATGGTTCTAAAAGGGGGTGGTTCCCTGGTAAAATTTTGAAGATACTGCTGCTCCAAACTATCCAAGATATTAGAAAACGAGAGATCAGAAGTAAAAATGCTGATCCAAGTAATGCATTTTATGGTTTTGTGAACATGATAGAATTTATTTCATGTTCATGATTTTTTGTACACGGTCCTATTTCTGCACCTTTCGCTCCTGTTTGGTGCTCAATAATAAAATTTCTTAATTGAAGTTAAAAAAAAAATGCTTTATACATCAGTTATGTACCTTGAATCTCAGGATGACAACCGGATTAAAAACAGATCTAAATGATATTAAAAGAAATTGCCAAAAGAAGAGGCTTGTGACAACCGTTTTTCCCCTCTTCAAATTGGGGCCGCTCAGTTCAATAAATTGGAGCCATCATATGCAGGTCCAACCCCTACTATGGAAAGCATAAGGCATTAACTAATGCTGTGAAGAAGTTTATGGCAATAATCCCTGATTTCAGAAAGCTTAAGAACCATCACTATCAGAATAGAAAAAATATATTTTACAGCATCAAATTACAATTGAACACACATGGATTCCTCAATGATGATGGTAGAGATAACAGTTCATTTCGTCAAATATCTGGTTAATGTGAATAAATGCATCCCTGATGGAAAACATTGCAACCAAATGAAACAAGTCACAGAAAGCAACATACCTCTTCTTTCATCTTGTCCTGGAAAGTTGACGGCAGCATGTTCGGAAATAATTTCAAGAATACCGGCAGCAAAAACTCCATGAATGGAACGATAATAAAAACTGCGAAAGGGACTAGCCTGAATATATCAGCTGTGGTGCGTGTCAGTTGTTGTCTCTCCCTCCTAGAAAGACCCTTCCCATTAGCTAGTTTGACAAGTAGCCGCAAGCTAATCCTAACATCAGCCCAGAGTAATTTCGTGCCCAACCAATAATGTTGCATGGTGGACTTGAATTCATCCTTCCAGTGATGAATTTTTTTGGCCCAATCCTCTCTGTAAATCATAGAGAATTAGTTTATTTTAAAAAAATTGATTGCTTATATCTAAGAAGAGCCTCGGGAATATGTACACATATACTGATATGCACTACACAGATAATAACCTGCTCATGGAAGCCACAGCTCTCAAAGCAGGACCAATGCCCAATAGCATGGCCCATATTCTTTCCACTACAGATTTATCACTCTTTTGGGATTCTTGGATTTGTTTAGCCTTCGCCTTTGCTTTTGCTGAACTCAGGCCTTCAACTGCCTGGTCACAGTCCTCTGGTGAAGCCTCCTTAATCTGTTTAGCAGCTTGTTGCTTCCGTTCAGCTTTAACACGACTGGGTTCAGGTTGATCAGCTGTGGCAGTTGAAGTATGGCGAACAAAGTCCAACATCCCGGTAGTTCCAAAAGGAGAAACAAAGCCTCTATCAAATCCATAGTCGAATCTGGAAACTCCTAATAGTTTATGTCTCTTTGGAAACAGTACATTAGAAAAGTCTGATAATCGCTTCTCCACATCAGAACTTCCACCGACTCTGCCATCAATGCTACAAGATGAATCACTCGCCTCAGGACTGAAGCTCCAACGGTCATCATAAGGTGTTGCTTGACCACGCTTGAAGCCTGCAAAGAACTGAATCAAACAAGAGGACTGGCTCGGGAGGTTCTGAAGGTACTTCCGCCGGTGCAAGATTGCCCTTGAAGCCATTCTCACTGTGCGCCAGTGCGTACTCCAAGGCTGACGATGACATGTCCAGGGACAAAAAGATGAAATATCAGGATCACTTGTTTTGTGGCACAATTTGTCAACATGTTAAATGCTTGAATCATCCATAAGAATTGAACAATCCAGTCTCAAAATGCAAGTTCAACATCATCTATTTGAAGTCTGAAAAGCACTATCTTGATTAAACTATCTTCTTCTCAAAGCGTGATCTACATCATTGCAGTCAAGACAAACACATTCGATTGCAGTTTAGGGAGGGATTTCTGAGCCATGACGTAAAAGAAATTCCTATATAATCCAAACATATATGACGATTTCAATTTGACAGTTGTTCGGGTTCGTCCACCCAGCAGATAAGCTGGCGCGGGTGAGTGAGTCATAGAACGCGGGACAGCTGCAAACCCGATCCGTGATAGGCAAAAATGACAGGAGATACAGCAGAAAAGCAGCAGCTAGAAGCTCGTGCAATCCTACTTAATCGAGCAACACAACGGAGACAGAAACCAACTGTTCCCAAAAGTGATCCATTAGCAACCGAAATGGGAGTAAGCGAATGTCGGAACGCGAAGAACGGTGATATCGGTCGACAATCAAACGAAAAAATGGTCGGTAAACCAAAACTCACCAGCGTTTAGTGCTGCAAATAGAGACGCAGAGAGAGAGAGAGAGAGAGAGAGGAGGGAAGGGAGGGCTGTTGCGGTGGAGCTGGAAGGAAGAAGCTGAGAGAGGCCGAGTCAGCCGCCGGTTTTAAGCTGTCGCGGGAGTGGCCGTGCTCTCAGGCCTGCTCTTGGCTTGAAAAAGTGTTTAATGGGAGAGTCATATCACGTAGTTGATATAGATTTAATATATTCGTTCAATTAAAATTTATTATTTATATATATTTTTTAAAGAATTTAATATTTATTAAGATATTTTTAATAATTTTTTATTATTTATGTATTTTTCTTTTTAGAATTTACTATTTATTCGGATTTTTTGACATTTTTAAATATTTTTTATGGTTGAAAGTTATAATTGAATAAACATATCATGTCAGTATCGTTTAGGTGATATAACAGTCGTATTGGAGACTTTCTGGTCCAGCTTTTACTTTTCTTGCAATGCCGTGACCCGCGAGCGAGTCTCCGTCGGCTCGGCTGCTAAGACTTCAACGGATCTGACCATTCTCTGGATGATGGACCCAAGACTATAATGACAGGCCTAATCCTGAGAGGCCCGGCCCAACGGGGGCAGGCTTGCTCTTGGGGATCAGGACGGGCCGTAATCCCCATTATCCATAATTTAGCATGATCCTCTCGACCCTGACGGTTGGTTGTATTATAAATAGAGGGAGAGTACGATCAATTTTGCTCTCGGAACTGTTCTTAATCTCCGCAACACATTCCAAATTCAATTTTACGATTACACATGCCAGGTGGATGCACGGATCGGTACTGAAAGCTGCATCCTCGGCAAGTTTAACTTAAAACCGGTCATCACTCGAATGCGTGCCGATTCAGATTCATCTCATCGCCGATAATCGGTATCAGATGTTTACAGATTGTAACCGATGATAAATTGTCGCTGATCATCTGCAGCCTTAGAGCCTCCTACACCTGCGTTATGTCGAATGCGTTTGAAAAATATCAACTCAGATGTGATTACAATCGGGCCACAGAGCACAAGATTACTCCATTCCCATCTTGGAATAACATGGCCAACGAGCTCAGCAGGAGCGCTCTCCGGCCCATCGCCGAGGTCCTTTAACGGGAGTGATGTTTCCTAGCTGCTAGAGAAGTGCTGCTGTGACACCGTCCCGTATAGATTCTTGCCGCGGCAGACCTTTTCAGAGCTGCACCGAGGTCCGGCTTGTCGTTGTAGTTGAAAGCTTCGACGAACATTGAGCTGACCCTGGGCGACTCTGATCAACTGCAGAAACAGAGAGTTCTCAAGAGAAGTGATGCGTGAAGGGCAAGAGAGTTGGACCTTCTGGCCGGAATCGGCACTCCCGACTACCGTAGTCGTGTAATTTGGCGAGTTGGCCAACGAGCTGGCTAACTGCTCCAGAGGATGCCGGGATGAGAACTAGCTACCTCCCGCCTTTTCGAGGAGCACATCTCACAGAATCCATCCAGCATATGCTGTGATTCCTGCAGGCAAGACAGATATTACAGTGTTCATGGAACTGTCACTCAAACACGAGTGATCAAGTGCTTATGAGCCACAAAATCCTCGAGACAGGTATTCCGTGGAAAGACACCATAACACGAGCACAATGAAGGCCTAGCACCAGAGAGGCTGGGATGGTAGGAGAGGGGGACATCGAGTTTCAGGAGTCAGGTCAACGTCAATCTCATTGAACTTAATAATCTCAGTGGTCGCCAGGATACAGGCTAGATATTACATGTCTTCCGGCTCACACGTTATGGTGCCATAAAGCCCAACGAATTCCAATGGCACCAAAAGGTATAAGCCGGAGTACATATAATATTTCATAGCTCCGGTCCCGGAGATGAGATCCCCAGGCTGAAATTCCAGGTCATCCGAGTCGATAATTCCGGCCACCCTAAACCTTTCAATGGTCTGCTGCAGAGAAGATCATGCAAAACAGCAATAACACACTCATGGTGAGAGAGAAAATGGAATCGTGATCAGGCACAGAAGCGGTGGCGGAGAAGGGACAGCTGCAGTAGTGCTAGCAACCGACCTGGGTAGCAGCAAAGGAGGAGACTCTTCATGAGGAAAGAGGAACCACCTCCGAGGAAAGCATCACTTGCTTGCTCATCTCAGTTGCCATGTTTCTATTCTGTTTCCATATGTTCTCTGTGTGTGTTGTGTGTCTCTCTCTCTCAAGTCTTACCTTTTAGTCTTCTGATGAGAGAGCAATGCGCATGTGAATGCGCGTCATTTATTTGAGTAATGGCAATTTCTTTAACCAAAACCCCGCTACCCCCCACGACCATGGAAGCTTCTTTCCTTTGAAACATGCTCGGACACGCTTTCGTTCCTATCCTGTCCCTCCCTTGAAGAGGTCAAGGACAGGAGGAAATACTAAGTCTGTAAAGCAACGATTTGGCCCCCGATAATGGCGCATGTGAATGCGGGTCATTTATTTGAGTAGCGGCAATTTCTTTAACCAAAACCCAACTACCCCCCACGACCATGGAAGCTTCTTTCCTCTGAAACATTCTCGGACAGGCTGTCGTTCCTATCCTGTCCCTCCCTTAAAGAGGTCAAGGACAGGAGGAAATACTAAGTGTGTAATGCAACGATTTGGTCCCCGATACTGTCCCTGCACTTTGTTCATTTGGGTTCGGGTTGTTCCAATCCCAAATTCTAAAGGCCACCAGACACGGCCTGAGAAACCTGATGTAAACACATGTGGGAAATGGTTCGGGTTGATGTACTCAATTCAGATTATTAATAATGTGCTGAGGCGGTTATTGCTCAGTTAGATGATGATGCAGGTCAGCCGATCAGCAACGGCCGAAAATAAAAGGGACTATGGGAACCGTAACTAAGGGGCAGTTCGGACCATTTCTTCCTGCTAGAATGATCTCATCTACAAGTAGGTCGATTCTTGGCAAACCGATTAACTTATCTAATGAGATTCTGCAGAAGTGGACATAACTTCCTGAACCATAAAAAAACTTATGGGGTAGGCATATGGTCCATTTACCTTTTCTCTACCCCTCAATTTCATCAGTTTTCCATGTTCTTCTTCTCGTGTTGAAACCATTTATAGATCTTCTCAAGTCGCTTTAGTTCCTGGTCTTTTCCGAAAGTCAATAGAGACAATCAATCAGAAAATTTGGGAAAAAATTTGCAAGGAAAACAAGAGGAAAAACTTTACATTGTATTGGTAACAACAACTGCTACTGTTAAGAACAACAAAGATCTCTGGTCCAAACCAAAGTCCTTGAAGGTATCCACTCTTCGCTACCGGCATTCCTTTTTCGGGGTTGCATTGGTGAGTCCATCATGTGTGAAGCATTGCTGGAAAAATGCCTGATTGTTTCTTTCACCTGTAGCCAATCATGCAGTATTTTTTTCTTTTTCTCCCTGGAGCATGCGATCAGGGAAAGTCCAGTCTCTGGTGCAACTTAAAACTCCAGTTGAGCTTCGAGTGATGACAGAAGATCACTGGGCTAGGCTACTGCCCGTGGTGCCTCTTGAGGCCATGGTGCTGACATGATTGGTGCTGGTAGTCCGGTCACGTCTGGCTTCCTGCATCAACATCCACCATTATGTGGAGACAAGGTGATTGAAAAAAACAAAGGGTAAATTACTTCTAGATCATCTCTTTTGCTACCAGAAAGAGACTAAGATGAATTTAGAGCCACATTACTGCGTGTTTGAACATACAATTTTTTGGGGATTGCAGAGAGGGGGCTGTGAAATTTTTAGTTAATTTACAGGAACATTCATAACCCTCCTCCCTGAAGCCTTCCCTCCAAACAAGCATAAGTGAAATTCTGGGGTCGGAGCCCTCTCTAGCTCTACTTCAGTGTAGCACTGTGCAGTTGGGTTTTGGAAGGAAAACTGAACTTCTTATGGACAAATATCACTCCTATAGGGAATTACTTGGTCTTGTTGGTTAGCTGCGCGTGAAAAAAGAACCGAGTGTTCAGGAACTAGAAAATCCAGTGTGTTACCGAATGTTTCACTGTCCTCTTGAGACTGTAGGCATCCAGTTGACGAGGAGCTGGAGTTTTTGGCCCGGTGCCTGATTTCCTTGCATTCATCATTTTCTCCACCATCCGGCTTCCCAAAACCAATGACCCATTTCCTCCAATCTGGGCTGGTCTGGCCTTCTGAGAGGAGGATGAGGAGGAAGAGGATGCACGGACTTCACTTGCTTGAGTTGGCTCTTTGCGGCCCCTCATCGCACTGGGTGAGCATGACTGCCTCCTCGGGTTTGAGAGAATTTGTGCTTCCAAGACAGGCTTGGAATTGCTGGTAGGTCGACCACGGGAAGCAGAAGCTGCCCGATCTTTCCTTAAATTTGGAGGCGTTTCATCAGAGAATCCAAGAAATTGAACTGGATTGGTCGATCTGACCAGAGGTGATATGGCTCTACTTCTTGGCTTGACATTGGAGTTGGGTTCTGTTCCGATGTTCTTGAGATTGACGGAAGTGGTAGCCTTACTGCTAGGAGCTGTGACCGTTCTTCTATTCCGCTGTTCGTTTAACTGAGCCATCCCACCTGATGCTGGCACTGAGCTATTGCTTCTAGAGCCAGCCTGAGTAGAGCTTGGCCTCTGACTTGGTGTCACCGATCTTGGAGGAACCTTCGGTTTGGCACGTGGAATCATCCGGTTCGTGTCCTTCGACTTTCCAGCAAACTGGTTGCAGCATGAGTGAAACAAATATTCTGCTTAAAGGCTCAAATGGATGAAATTTAAAATTGGCTCAGCATTCTAGTCTTGGAACCGAAACCGATAATCTTTCTTTTTCCCTAAGCACAACCATAAACTACTACTCAAAAGTTGGAAAAGATCTCCTATCAACCTGCAACTACTGCAGTCCGCAGAAAACTGATCCAATCGTGGAAAAGACAGTTCAAGAGTTACAAGTAATTGTGCGGTCAAATGCAAAAGCCAGTTTTGATCATTGAAGCAAGCAATCTGTACCCTCGAAAGAGGCTGGACGATCGGTAATTCTCGATGTACTGCAATTCCAGCAGCATTTGGCTCCAGCTCTAGAGACGGAAACAGAGGAGTCGCAGGTGGAGTTTTTAACCTTAACCGATGAGGCACCAAAAAATCACCATCAGAAAGCTACCAACCAAAGACTGAATCACAAAGTTACCATCCTGCGCCTGAGCCAATTGAATTCAACTAAGGTAAATTACCAGTTGTAGTCATTCTTATCATTCTCGGCCAGGAATTCATTCCCGGAACTCTTCTTGGATGGAGCGAATCTGTAGATTGGAATGCTTCCTGAATGTTGACCAGTGTTAGGATTGGATTACAAAATAACACACGAGCCGGTTGCAAGACATAGACCTTCCAAGAAAGAACTCAGAGCAAGTACCAGCACAGTTGGGCTCGAACTCATCAGAAACTGGCTGAAGGAGGCTGATGTTGGTGCGCCTGTGCAGCTCCCGGAATAGGAGGAGGTCTTCATCTCTATCCTTGTGCCCGTCTTTCGATCGGGGATGACCAAGGAGAGCACTCATGACCAACGATTCCTTACTGCAAGATATTCGATAACTTCTTGGATCGGGGTTTGGTTCTTTCTGCTGATTCATATACACAAGTGGTGTACTCTGCAGGCGCATGACATAGAAACTTCAATTCAACAGGAACTGGGATTAATATAATAAGAGGCTTGCCGGCAGAATCTATGCAGGTAGATTCAGAGTCGGGTCCCCTTAACAGAGCCAAACGGAAACAGCCAAAGTCATCGGATCCGATTTGGCGTTACTGCCGGCTCCCATCAGAAGGTAAGTCACGGACTGGTGCCACCGCATTGTCTTCACGGGTTTGCAATGTTATCGACCGACGAGATGAATACGTGTTTAATCGGGTTCAAGTAACATGGAGGTCTCGTTGAATTTCATGGTCAACGCATGTCAATAGGAGGTTCTCCTGGTCATCAATGTCAGATCCCTGCACAGCGAAGCCACGCTTTGCTGGATGGCCTTGACCCCAGCATGGAAGGATCGTGCTGGTAGAACTGTATCGCTGGGATCTGGAAGCAGAGGCTCTTTTGGTCATCCATGTTCAAGAGCCTCCCGTACCATGTGGGGGAGTCGATGTCCCCGGCGCAGATCAATTACGGCTTGGGTCTTTGAAGCCGGAACACTCACTCACTCTTTGTCATATACCATGTATGGTCGCTGCTATAAAATGAAAATTTAGCAGCGGCAGGGTTGAGAATGTGCTCAGTGAAGAATGGGATTGTACTGATGAGTCAAGTTGCCAAGGTGAGTGAAACGTACTTGTATAGTCAAGCCGGGCTTTGTAATCCTTCCTAGGCCTTCTTCACGAGAGCCATTTCCTGACCCATATCACTATTCCTATAGCCATCGGCATAAACACATTTTCAATATTCCAGTAAGTCCCAGTTAGTTCAAATTCGACCATGACCGACTTACTAAGGAATAAATCCCTTCTAATTATAAATTTATTTCATTCCCAAATCTCAAATTCAAGAACTTAATTAGTAAAAAGAGACATCTAACCACTTTTTTCTCTAACTAGCTTCTACCTTTTCTCTTTTGTTCGACGTCCTGTACCTCACCCAGGCCATTTCCCATCCCATGAAGTACAAAAGGGCCGCAATGTCAGGATATAAGGACTGAAAATACACACATGCTTGTTCATGCAATGACAGCTATAATATTATGACTAAAGAGATCAAGAAGTGGCGCAAGGGACTAAATCATCTATCAATCAACAACGGTCAATCCAAGTGCAGGGTCTAGAACATTGCATTGAGAAAGCAAGGGAGGGAAATACAACGGTCAGCGTAGCAGGGCTATGATATGAGTCAGGAAATGGGGCTCGCAAACAAGGCTGTGAAGAATTACAAAGGCGGGGTCTTGAAATCAGTAAGATGAAACCGATTATTTCAACACTTATCTTCGAAGAAAATGAAGCCTCTCTAACATTTTCCCAGCCCAAGATAAATAAATAAATAAGCAGATCTTGATGCCCTAAACTAGAATTGGATGTGCCAATGTGGTCCTTAAGTAGTTGCAGTGAAACGACCAGGAAAAATCATTTTAATCCATTCCTCACCAAGAAGGGAAATTCAAGGCCCTGTGCATGCTGCTTTGCCCGTTGAACACCAGAAGCATGACCAGAAGATATCACATTCAATAACAGTGAATCCCCAGCAATGACAAGTGAACTACATTGCATCGAGATCCCTTGATGTGTTTTCGACTGGCACTTCTAAGCAACAAGCTCATGGCACAACAATGACTGCTACACGTTCTGTAATTTACCTCATCCCACTATATGATCGGGAAGAAAAACTGGATCCTGGTATCAGTCAAGAGGCTCTTGGCGGAAGTCCCCAAGCCCAAGCAGAGGCCTGACACGGCAAGCTTGAAATGATGCAGTAAATCTTGAACGGCAAAGAGGGCCAACAGAGTTGAGAATCATCCAGCTAGCAATATCAAATGACTGTTGAAATTATGGCCCCATGAGACAATGGAGCTGGTGAATCAAGTAATCTAGACAGTAATCTATCCGTCAGCTAGGTCAACGGACACTGCAGCAGGTATCCTATAGCGCTTCAGGATTTTAGAGGTGGCAACTTTTGCCTTGTTATAATCCAACACAATCACTCTCTCATCATCCAAATCAAATCTCAGGCTCTCCCCATCGAAATTTTCCACGAGCTGGCAGAGATGCTTCAGATTTTCGACAGCCACACAATTGACTTTCTTAACCTGCACAACGAAGGGATTCATGAGCATTTACTACTGTGCCGAAGACTCTAAGTTTCAGAAATGCAAGGAGTGATTATGTAAATTTCTCAAATAATGACTAATGAAAACATTAACTTCAAAGCTCCATACAGATCACATCTCACCTGCAATTCTGCAAGGCGCTCATATCCTGCATTGATGTCATCCATCAGCACCTGTAGCAAGCAAACACTAGTCAATAAACTGAAGAGCTATTATTTAGAACATGACAAACTACCAAAGAAAAGCAGCTAATCCTCCCAGAAGGTATGCTAAAAATCCTCCTAATTATGTATATAGGAAATGCTCTTGATTGTCAATGAAATTACAGCCCACCACTATCAGTAGGGAGTCAGCAAAGCTCAGTACTAAATTTGTTAGATGGCACACATTAGCTTTGATAGGATTTGGCTTTTCCGAGTAACAATGAGTAGACGCTTCCACATTTATCGATTACATTTCTCCAGTCATGAACGGCAATTGGTTAGCACCATTTTGGACTTCCATATAAGATCTGTCCATTATATGAGGTTGAAAACAGAGAATTATGAGAGAATTGAACCTGTGAAAGGATAACAAGTTGTTCTCCAGGCTTCTGAGGTAGTTCCCTCAAAGCACGTTCACACAAGCGGCGGGGTGAAGTGTTATACCAGTCTTCTCCATACTCATGAAGGTATGGCTGAGTAAGTGGCACAAATACCAGGCCAGCAAATATGTAATAACTGGGCAGCTTATCAAATTGTTGGACTGGAACTAGTGGCTGCAACTGCAAAATTTGCAAAGAAATTATGGGGAGGATGGCCATTTCAATGCTTTTATAAACGTAACTTCTATGATATTTTGCAGAGGAGCCATGACAAATGGCATCAGATAACAAGCAAGACATAAGCCGAAAAGGTCCCCAAATCAAATGAAAGAGTTAAAGAGTTACATGCCAATGATGAAATCCTTGGTGCATGATCCCTGCTGTATGATATTCCAAATTATACTTTCTAAAAATTTATGGTATCATGCCGGTGCCAGTCAAATATAACTATGGAAGGTAACGGAGCACATATAACCATATCAACTTCATCAATTGAAGATAAACGAAAAATCGAAAAGATCTGACAAAATGAAGAAGAATGACTCACAGGCCGGAGAGTTATATTGAATTCACATTCTTTTCCATCCCTGATAACTCGAATTAAAGCTGTTTCATCGGGCTTCTTCATTGACGCTAAATGGTCAAATGTTATTCGCTCCCTGTTGCGGAAAGGAACTGCATGTTGTAAACAAGAAGAAAATGGTCATTATAAACTCAAATCCGAAATCGAAAGCCACTGATTATGAAAGAAAATCTGTAGAATCTGTAGATGTGCGTTTGATGTAAGTCACTGTAAAACCTCCCATAAGTTTCCCTTTTTAAGTGGCATAATAATAAACTTTATATGATACTAAGCAAGAGTTCCAATTTAGATTTTTGCCTTATTTTACACATTTCGATTATTCTGCTTGACTCCATTATGCTTAGATGCAGTTTGGGCTACAAGTTAAATCCAATGCTTAAACTTAAATGTGAAGTCATTTCAACACAATGCAAAACTAGCTTAGTTATGGAAATCACCATAAACGAAAGAAACATGAAGGATGTCGACAACGGGAGTAGTTCCCATCTTCTGGTACTCACATTCAAGTTCACAATCAGCCATTTTGACTATAAGCCTTTCCAATTGTCCTTTTCTTACTTCTTCATTTTATAAACACTAACTAAAATTATCCACAACGCAGTTCCAATATCAAGAAACTGGACTGAACATACTTGTTCCATCATTTGCTATGGGCACCCCATCAAATGCAAGGATGATGTCATCCTTCTTGAGGACACTATAAGCATGAGCAAGGGGGTTGATTCTGTTTACAAGTACCCCCGTCATTTCAGGAAGCATTTTGAAATGGTTTCGAATTTGAGAGTTCTCGATAGGTTGGCATGATACACCAAGAGAGCAGAACCCAATGTGCTTCCCAGTATCTTCAACACCAGCAATGAAGTGCTTTATCACTGGGACCGGAATTATGTAACTGTAAACAATATAACAATAAAATCATCATTCATCATAATTCTTTACTATGTTTACCAATCAAGTTTTTTTAACATGATGATTATACTATTCCAAGTAAATTTAATAATCACATATTCTCCACGTGCATTAATTTCAACCCTGCCCTTTTAGCTATTAATACTTGAACTTGACAGAGTCAGTTCTCAGTTTCTTTAGAGCTCAAAACAAGGATATTTAAGCAATTGATGAAGTTATCTAACAGGGTATTAATGTCAAAAAAGCTTACCCAATATTTTCTGCACCTGAAAGATTCTGGAAAGCTACCCCAACCACTTTATCACCCATAATAGCTGGGCCACCACTATTGCCTGGATTTATAGCTGCATCAATTTGTATAGCCATAAGTTGGCTCGCACCATGTGCGTATTGAGTGGGTTCAACTCGTGAGACGACGCCTTTAGTGATAGATATGCTGTCTCCACCTGAAGAATGGATTAAGTTTTGTGATATGAAATATGTAATGACCAATATTTGTACTGTTTAAATTATTCAAAGTCAAAAGCAGCATTGGGAAAACTGAAATTTACTTCAACTTGAATGCAAGCAAAGAAGTCAACAAGTTTTGAGCCACTCGCAACAGTACCTTGAGGATACCCTATAACAGCGACAGCTTCCTGCAGAAGGGGTATGTCTCCAAGCTCCAAGAAATTCATGCCCTTCCAAAACTCTTCACTTTTCACTTCAAGAATCGCCAAGTCACATTCATGACCAATAGCAAGAACATCTGCCCGGTACTTGACAGGACAGCCATGCTTTCTCACAAGGACGAAGGTATGATCAGCGACTACATGGGCATTTGTAATAATTCTTTTTCCACGAATAAGAAATCCTTCAAGATACACAGACCAAATGTCAGAACAAACAAATCTCCTTATGTCATTCTCATCCTTATCTTTTTCCTGTTAGCTGCATATGAGGATGCACGGCCTTTTTCAATCGAACGTATCAGCTGACCAAAAAACTTCGCTAGCTCTATCCAAGCACAACAAACGTGGTTGTGATAGGGAAAATCTCAACAATCTTATATAAGGACAGGAGAGTACCGGAACCCATAGTTTCACGCTGGGGCTTGTTCTGCCAGGGAAGAAAGTAGTTGGGGCTACTGGAGACTGTGAAGATCTTAACTACCGAATCTAATGCCATTTCTATAGACAAGTATGTGCTTTCCTCCGCTCCAACTGCATTGCTCACCTCTCCGTCATTAACTTGCTCTTCGAGATCTTTGGCAGTCGATGAAAAGGTTGAAATGGATCGAAGTTGTATATTAGAAGCGGCAGCAGCAGGACGAGCCGAAACATAAGTGCTGCTGCCGATGTCACATACACGGTGGCCGGAGACAGTGGCGCTGATTGTACTGAAATCGCAGACGCGAGAGCCATTGTTCCTGAGAGAAGGGAGGGCTCTGGGTCTTGAATCCAACAGATTCGCCCAATCATAAATGCGACGGAACTGGGCTACGGTGCGGGAAGAAGCCCTCATCATTGAAGTTAGAGGAATGCTCTGCAACTGCTAATACCTAGTTCCGGCGACAAAGTCGCAGTAGAAAGGGCGATCAGCAGGTCGCACCGTCCTATTCCGGCAGGCTCCAGCTACTTCGCTCGCCGGCACCGTTTCCTTGGAGTTGGAGAGAGGGGCTGGGTTTTAGGGTTTTTGGCGCCGAGATAATTTTGATTTTGCCCCACATATTTTTGTTTTTATCATTTCGGCCCCTGCACTTTATACCCTGCAAAAATTCCAGCTTCATCCGTGGGACAATTTGATTTTGCACCCTAGATTTATATATTTGACTGTTTAGAGCCATAAACTTTAAACCATTAGACAATTTCATTGTTGAACATTCCCAATTTAGATTGAGATGAGAAGAAAGAACACGACTTGGATCGTATATTTAATTAAGAAGGCCCTTTTCAAAGGAAGGGTAAATATCTATACTCCATTTGAGTCATCACAATCATCTCTTGTGGGAGAGAAATGGAATTCAACAAACTAGTCAGTTTTTTAGGTACGCACTGCCTAATAATTTGAATCACAATAGATTGTGACTCATCTAGAGTTGAGCAAAACCAACCCACTAAGAAATAAAGCTCTCACAATACAAACTTTTTCCATTTGCATTACCGGAGGCTTTTCTAAGACGAAGAGGCATTGAATTGCTCATTAATGAGAAGGAAAGAGATAATAAACAGCTTTTGAACCATGCTTGAATGCATATATGGGTTGGGACAATATGCCAACGGTTGTGGACCAATATGACCATGATTGTTAAAGTGGGCTGAGAAACTGTCAGCCAGAACACGGGGAGACTCTTTCGTCTCACCCAGCAAGTCGATTTAGCAAGTCTAGTAACTCACCTCATTAACCCGACTTAACCAACTTATTAGTCCTTCAACACAAGGTCATGACCGACTACTACCACGAACTGTTCACTATTTAGACTCTGTGCCATGGACTAAAAAAAAAAAAAAACAATCGTCATCATGCATACTTGTCAAAGAGCCATAATAACCATTATACTACCATAAATGGAGCAAGAATGTAGAGAGCCTGGACCAGTAGCATTGAACTGACAGTCTGGGCTCAAAGAAAAGATTAAAACCCTTGCATTTATCAGGCTACGAGTTCAAATTCGGCTCCAATCGGTAAATGATCGCTCGGGTGGTAATTGTTCGGTAGGCCACCAATCACATCAGGAGAGTCTAAATCAGGGAGCTCAAGGAAGCTAACCGGCTTAAGGTCTGGAGAAGGTGAAAAGAATATGTAGTCAAGAGTATCCGTGAAGCTGGGAGTGCAATTGGTGAATGGGGGTTCTCCTCTAGTGGAACCATACACGCTCTGCAAAGGGATCGGAGGCTCATCCGAGCATTCAGGCACAAAGGATGAAGTATCGCCCGAAATAAGGTATTGATATACCTGCAAGGGATAAAATGGAATGAACAGATGATCCTCACGTACTCTGACTACTTCACGGGTAAGGAGAGGTGGAGACGTGTACTTGAATAGACCAAAAAACGAGAAGTAGCATTACCCCTTTTGGAAAAAGAATGTTTTGTGCAGTAAAATAAAAACCAGTGTTGTATAAATGGCTGTACCAACTAGAACACATTTGATGCCTGGATATTTTGATACCTCTGTATCTGCCACAAAATAGTTAGAAAAGGGAGAGTGAGATAAATGCATTACGGCATACCATGTCCCCGGGGGTTGAATTGAAGTCGCCAGCCACAATAACAGGAGAGACACATTCAAACTTATCAGCAACCTTGGTTCTAAATCGAGCTAAACGTGACAGAAGATACTTAGCTTGAGCAAGCTTCACGTCCGCCCATTCCGGATCCCTGAAAAATATAATCATCATTATTTGCCAAGAGACAAGCAATAAAAACAACTGGTTGATTTAGGGGCCCTCAACGGATGTGATCATTGGTTGTAAAATGATAGGCCCAAACTGCCGGACCTGAACAATGAATTTGCAGCCTACTTTTCTTTTATCAATGATTTCAATACCTTAGATTTAGTATTTCATTTTAACAAACTAGTCAAGCTCGAAATTTTGGCCACTGGACTGGGTTGACCCTGGAATTTTTGGGTCAAAATGCAGTTGCAACCTGAACCCTCACACTCATGATCAGGTCTAGCCTTGATACAAGTCCGTAAGAAAGTTAGATCCATGGAACCATTACAGGAAGCTGAGGCCTGCTTACCAGTAAAGATGCGTATTTGCAACAATAATTAATCGGCCTGAAGAGTCTTTGAGTCTGAAAGCAGCCATAATTCCCACACAATCGCGTTTCATTCGTACACGAGGATCATTAGGATCTCCACGGTCATCAGTTGACTTTTTCACAGGTGAACCTGAAAATAAAGAAACCCATGTAAATGGTAGATGATTCAGAACCATTAATGTGAAAGACCAGAGAAAAAATTGCTCAAGTTGATTGATTAAAATGATAAGGAAAACATGAATTTTAACTTAGGACACCATTAACAAGTTTCTATATGCATCATTTTCAAAAGAGAACACCTTGCACCATTGAGATAGCTGACCAATAATTGGTCACTTAGGACTGGAGATCCACGAGAATGGGAAAGTAAAATGGTGATTTCTGATATATCAATAATCAAAGAATTACCAGGTTTTGTTTCAGCATCTTCATTTCCATTGTATGACACATTGTTGTGGGTATCACTTGAATCCGTGCTATCTTGAATGGAGTCTACAAGATCATTATATTCTATCCTTTCTACCAAAACCAACTCTGCCCTGAGTGAAATAGCACAATACAACAAAATAAAATTCAAAAAGATCACAAGAATGTTTAATGAGAAGTGTTTACAACTTTACAGAATGTAAGTTTTCTTAGTGAATGACAAGGATAAGATTGTAAAGTCTGGATAAGACATTATAGCAAATCCATACTAAAGACCCTTCAATTTTTGCTCCAATCATCACACTGACAGTTGTTATAATAAGAGGAATCGAATTAGCAACCAATTCTACGTAGATCCATTTATTTATTTTTTATAGGCAGCTTCTTCACTCTTTGATACAGGACTGAATATTTCACCAACAGAGTTGTGCAATTTGATATTCATGTGGTCAAACAGAATATGGAAATGAATGGTGATATCAATTTTTTAGTAAACTTAAGAGAAAAGGAAGATCTGTGAAAGCAAAAACCAGTCATAACACTGAGGCTTTTGGCCAGTAAGTGGGTTCATTTGCAAATCTGCACCTCCATAGAACTTTAATCACAAGAATGTGTTACCTGTCCTGCTTGTAGAAAATGCCACAACCATCACGTTTCTGTCCACTTCTCTGAATAAATATACTAGAGTAACCAAGTTTTTCCATATTAGCTCTGTAAAACCCATCATACTCATCCACTTCCTGAGGAAGATTGCATTGTCAACTATACAGATAAAATATTACATAAGATGGGAAAATACAAGGTTAAAAAAAAAAAAACCAATGGTATAGGATGCTAAGAATTTATGATCCTTTAACACTAGAAGTGAATATAAAACCTGTAAGCACAAAAAGTCAGCTTTGAGGTTCTTAAGAACCGTTAAAATCGCCTGGGATCGAGCTTTCCATCTGAAAAATATGTAGGATCAGTGTCTTTTAGTGAACCAACTGAAAACATAGAAATGCATTGAGTACTCGGACAGTCATAGAATCAAGTAACAGGCTAAGGGCAATTTTTAAGAAAGGAACTAAAGAACTTAAAGATAAGACAAGATATTCTGTGTGGAATAAGACACTACATACCAAAACATTTACCTGAGGCAAGGCTTTGGGGAATGAGGGAAAAAGGAACTTTTCACGAATACCTACAAAAAGTGATTATCTAAAAGTCAAATTGTAGAACTGCGAAGCAACTTCTAATATGAACCACAAAATGGTAATCATACACCAAGATGCCAATAACGCAAGACATAAATTTCTTTGTCAGTATACACTCAGTAACTTAAGACCTTGTCAAACCCACATATATATAAGGACTTAATATTATCATTTGATACAAAAGAAAGAACTAAACAGAGCCCTGACAACAGGATAAATCTTACAAGAATAGTTAGCACAGGGAGGATTGATTCTTGTGAAAACTCATATCACTTACATGAGACTCCTCGTCAAAGATTTAAACACATTCCTCATGAGTTCATTAAAGGTTTATAAGTCGGACCCTTCCTCAGCAGGATTTTTCAAGAAAGAAAATCTCAAAGGAGCTTCCTCCACTTGACAGGACAGAATGACAGCATGTACATCAGATATGACAAGGTCAATTCTATGGGCAATGAGTCAGCATGAAAACATTAACATGTCCCAGCATTTTAATAATAGGGAAATTATCTGCATTTCTCAGGTCTCTAGTAAATTATTTCGGCAACTGATAGTTTATTGATGATGAAATACATCTTTCTTTCTTTTTTGGCTAGATATGATGAAATACATCATAAACAAAGGCAAAAGAAATACTTTTGCAAGGAATTCTTCAGGATTAGAACAAGCAGCGGTTATAAGCTAACAGCCCAATTTTGAAATATTGGCATTAAGATACTGAATCAGAACAATGGCTGCCTAGATATGCAGTGGAAGATAACAATGTAGATTGCTCAGAATCAGAAAATGAAGGCTCTTCCCCAACACCCCACATGGATGACATTATACAAGCAGTGAAAAAGATATAAGCAGCCAAGTACATTAATAAGGCAGAGCCTGCTTCAAGTCTCAACGTCATCATACCTGAGCCAAAACGTTGTATGATACAAGACGGAATCTGAAGCCTGAAAGAAACCAATAATTTAAGCAGTGCATCATTTCAGTGGTTTTAGTTCACAAATTCCATTAAGAAAAAAAGGAACAGACTGTCTTAACTTGGAAAGAACAAAAGAAGAGTCCCTTTATTGAGCATTAGGTATGCTCGATACCACTCAATAATATAACAGAGAATAAAGATGATACGATACCATCAGGCTGACTCATAGAGTAGATATCACCGCCTTCCACAGAGACGAACTTTGGGCTCGCCGGAGAAGGATTAGTGCTCATCTTCTTCATACAGAATCTGCAATCGAAGACAATAGTCGACAGACGTGCTATGAGAAAACCAAAGTTGTTTCCGTTGATTTCCCGGCTCGAACAGATCAAGGGTAGAGAGAGGGGCTACCTGGTAATGGAGGGCACAGTGGTGAAGCGCGGCAGCACAGTAAGACCTCTCTGCATTATCTAATATACAATACGCTGTCCCAATCCCCAAACATTGACAATCGACCGAGAAAAAAAATATATTTTTAGTCGGTGAAGAAGGGAAAGACCAAGGTCCGATTTTTTAACCAGCGGCCGCCCTACAAATTGACGCGGCGGAGGCGGTGCCCGGTGGATGGCTCCACTGTTCTAATCTTCCGCAGCTGAAGATCGGTTCTCGTGATAGGATCTCGTTGGGCCCAATTGGGCTTCTGACCTGGTCAGCCCTTTTAACCCAATTAATACACGGGCCAACTGTTAAACATTTCAAGCTTCATGTTGGCCCAAAAAGATGAATCGGTTGTGATGCAGTTGGCTGGACCAGGTTCATGCAAATTCTATCATGTTGGAAGGGAAAGAAGCCCATGAGCTAGATATGAGTTGAAAGTAAGATTTTCTAATGGTCTAAAACTCACTTTTATATAGTTGGTGAGGTTGAGATCAAAGGTTCGAATCTTATTCCCAGCAATATTTTCATAAAAGACTTTTAAACTTATATATTGACGAACAAATGGGCGGAAAAAAAAAGGGAGACATAGGATTCAGTGAAACGACGTCGTCTAATATCAGAGGAGCACATGCTCCCCTGATTCTGCAAAGAGAGCGAATCGTGCACCCGGTGCACAGAGGATTTTCCTCTCTGTCGGATGTGAAGTGAGCATTTTTATTTCTGCAGAGGACGGGAAGGAAGCTGTGGACACGGTAAACGTCGTGAACTCTTCAAACTACTCACTCTCTTCTGGAAATGTAAGCTGTGCTCTGAATGAATCCGAATTCCAACTTCGATCCGGATATGGATTCCGGGCCCGATCGCCTGATTCGCCACCCCCACCTCCACCACCCTCAGCCTCTACAGCCCCAGCAGAAGCAGCCACGGCGGCCGCGGGGATTCGCAGCTACGGCCGCCGCGTCCACCGCGTCCGACCCCTCCTCACCCACCGGCGGCGGGGCTAAGGGGAAGAGGGAGAGGGAGAAGGAGAAGGAGCGGACGAAGCTCAGGGAGCGCCACCGGAGGGCCATCACTAGCCGTATGCTCGCTGGCCTCCGCCAGTACGGCAACTTCCCCCTCCCTGCCCGGGCGGACATGAATGATGTCCTCGCCGCGCTAGCTCGTGAGGCTGGTTGGACGGTCGAGGCAGACGGCACCACTTACAGGCAGTCTCCTCCTCCCTCCCAATTGGTGCGTCGCTCCACACGAATACCTCTGAAACTAAGACAGTTGATATTTTGCTCTTCAAATTTTCTGCATTTTGAATGTTTTGCTTGCCTGTAATTCGTATTTGATTTGAGCACTTTGAAAAAATTGAACGTACTGTCAGCTCTAAGATTTTTGGAATGATATGAATCACAGCAGGTATGCTAACATGAAATCAGTCACGTCTGATTGGCCTACTTCTTAAGACTCTGTTCGGTTTAATTTGTTCAGTCTCTGTTACGATTAAGATATCATATATATGACATCCAATTTGCAGTCACTAGATCCTAAATGTGGCACCCCTATGCAAATCCAACCGGATTTGTCGGCTAGATGTTAGATCTTGTAGAAATTACCATGAAAATTGATATAAATCATCAGCACTGGTATTTGGGTTTGGATTAATTTAGAGTCTCGGTAATGTGTGAACAATTGCACAGGCAGCGTTTCCCAGTAGATCCATGGAGAGCCCGATATCTTCGGGGACTTCATTGAAGAGTTGCCCTGCTAGGGCAACTTCAGAGATAGAGGGTCCGCAACCTGAGGGGATGAGAATAGATGAGAGCTTATCACCAGCTTCTCTTGATTCTGTTGTGATGGCTGCTGAGAGGCATGTCAAGAATGGAAAGTACACAAGCACTAGCCCAATTAACTCTGTTGTCGAAGGCTTGGATGCTGATCAGGTATTTTATTCTTATCCGATCATGTGTTAATGATCTACTGTTATCCTACAGAAGGTTCATTTTGATGATTGAAGTAGGCATGCATGGTGGTTTGTAGAAGAGCAGAAAAATATCCCTTTTCTTGAAAAATGAAGAAAGCTCCATATATTCTACTTTCTAATTCACTTTCAAGTAGAGAGGGCATTGGTGAAATATTTTAAAGAAGGGTAGCTTAAGGTAGATATGCTTTTCCCCTTGTGAATCGAAGTTTACTGCACTTATGAAAGTATGCAGTCCAGTTTCTGTGGTGGATGAAATGGCAAAGTGAATTGAATTGGTGGATGTGTTCCTTCTGATGCTTGATTTTCTATTTTTATGATCTATCTATGCCCTATTTCTTGGTTTATCTTTTGTGCGTTTTCCTGTTTTGCTTGATATTACATTGTTACATTCTGAGGTTTGCCATCAGTAGTTTAGATCACACAACTTAATAATGTCATTATGGAAGAGATGAACTTTATTTTGATTTACGAGGAATGCAGTTCATCTCCTGGCATTTTGTCATGCAGCTTATACAAGATGTCAATTCTGGTGAACGTGAGGATGTCTTCACGGGGAATCCATATGTCCCTGTTTATGTTAAGCTTACAGTAAGCATTTCCCCCTATGATTGGATACATATTGACAATTTTGTTTTTATGGGTTGGTCAAGTTAGTCCACTGCACAAATGAGGCTTCATAAGCTGACGGATTTGAGAACGAAATGACCGGTACATCCAATTCGATTAATTTCTGAATAATCAAGACTCCTAGTTCTTTTAGTAGGTTGATTCTTTCACTCCTCTATCTTACAAGAGGGGAGAATTTTGAATAAAGTTAAGCTGCATTATCTGCTATTCTTATAAGCTGTAGTCCAGACCATTTCATTAAACTACTCTATTATTCCATTGAATGTTTTACCTGTAAATTGAAAAAAAGAATGTCCTTGAACTTCGTTTACAGAAGGGGGTTATCAACAATTACAGTCAACTGGTAGATAGAGATGGTGCTGTGACAGAGCTAAGTCACATAAAGTCATTGAATCCAGATGGTGTTGTAGTAGATTGTTGGTGGGGTATTGTTGAAGCATGGAGTCCTCAGAAGTATGTATGGTCTGGATACAGGGAGCTATTTAACCTAATCCGAGAATTCAACCTGAAAATGCAGGTATTTTCATGAAGTTCTATTAGTACCCCTTTGGATTTCGGTTCTTCTGAGTTCTCGATTGATACAGCACTTGGCATGTGCATTTTCAATGCTAAGTGAATGAATTATTTTATTTTATTTTTTCAACTGTGAAGATCGTATTGGCATTCCATGAGCATGTAGAATGTGATGCAACTGCTATGCCAGTGTCTCTGCCACAGTGGGTTCTGGAAATTGGAAAGGAGAACCAGGATATCTTTTTCACAGATCAAGGAGGAATGCGGAACACTGAATGCTTAACTTGGGGAATCGACAAAGAAAGAGTGCTTAGGGGAAGAACTGGTATCGAGGTATTAAATCCTACACCTATATTGGGCTTCATCTTGATTTAATCTTTTTTTTCCCCTGGTAACTGTGTTCTATCTAGCACCTCCTGAGCTTGCATCAGACCTGTTTTCCTTGTCAATTCTCATGCATTTGTACTGATCTCATCATCAGCCATTCTTCATAGGTATACTTTGATTTTATGAGAAGCTTCCGGACTGAGTTTGATGACTTGTTTAATGAGGGTCTTATCTCTGCTGTTGAAATTGGAATGGGAGCATCTGGTGAACTAAGGTATCCTTCTTTTTCAGAGAGGATGGGATGGCGATATCCTGGTGTTGGTGAGTTTCAGGTATCACATTGAGCGAATCTTTTGTTGATAGTATTTCCTCCTAAATATATTAGATAATGAATCCCAAGCAACTCCAAATACCATACAAAAGGAACCGGTACTTTGTCTTAAACAAAAAGACTGCACTCTCTTTGATGCAATACTATCTATTCATTCATTAGCATGCAGAGAGGGTTTTTCCCCCGTCCAGTTTCCCAATTTTTTTTTTTTTTTGGATCATTATTGAGCACCAAGTAGGTGCAAGAAATTACAAGAATAGGCCATTTACAAAAAGTTGCCGAATATATCAATCAAAAACCAATATGTTCGCAAAACCAAATTCCCCCCTGCCTATACACTCCTTTGTACCAAATGTATAGCTCCTTTGCCCATCTATCTATTGTTAATCTATCCCATTTCCCTATCCCTTGAAAGGCTCTCCTATTCCTTTCCTACCAAGTAAACCAAAAAATAGAAAAGGGAATTAATCTGACAAGGGCCTTTGTTCTTTGGAAGAGAGCATTTAAGGGAACTTTTAAGGGATATTATCCTTCTGTCTACCAAAGGGATTTTGTATCTACAGGATAAAATTAGTTATCCTGGGGTAACACAACATATCATGTTCATTCTGGTACAAACTTTTTAGGTGGATGCGATGATATCAAGGATCCACTCTTTGGTCTTGCCACCAAAGGGACTGATTAGTAAATTCTCATGTGAAGTTTAACTGAACTGTAGCTTGCTTCACCTTTATGTTTCTTTTGAATGTCTTATTCCTCCTAACATGCTTCTATTGCTAATGTCTTTGCTGCAGTGCTTTGACAAATATTTGCAGCACAATCTGAGAAAGGCAGCTAAACTCCGTGGACATTCCTTTTGGGCAAGAGCACCCGATAATGCTGGTCAATATAATTCAAGGCCCCATGAAACTGGGTTTTTCTGTGAACGAGGGGATTACGATAGCTACTACGGGCGATTTTTCATGAATTGGTATGCTCAGACTCTAATGGACCATGCAGATAATGTTCTCTCTCTTGCTAATCTTGCATTTGAGGAAACAAGGATAATCGTGAAGGTATTGATGCATAATTCTTTTTCCTATACTACATCTCTGTACATTGTCTCGGGAACTTGTCCTGGTAGATAGATTCATCATTCTAATTATGGACTAGCAGGGTCGGCAAACTTTTACATGGAGTAGACACATAAGAGTTTAACATAATAAAAGAAATATAAAATTTACAAATTCTGGATTTGTCGATTGCAGTCAGACAAATGAGACAGACCCAGAATAAAGATACCACTGTGACATGATAATGTTGAATGACTAAACTACTCTGATAGTCACCAGCCCACGAGTTCAATGTATACTATTTATACCGATAAGAAGATAGCTGGGTTTAGCTGGTTGATGCTGGTCAAAATAATCCTCCCTGAGCTTGGCGCGGGAGGCTCCACACAGTGAAGTTAATTTGGCGAATTTTTTGGCTTGGAAGAAGAAATGATTCGAGGAATTTTTTTTTTAAGCTGCTCTATGTGAGTGACAGTAGGAGATCCGATGCTAAGATAAATTTCTTACATAATTTGCAGGTTCCTGCGATTCATTGGTGGTACAAGACTTGCAGTCATGCAGCAGAGCTTACAGCGGGATACTACAACCCCACAAACCAAGATGGATACTCTCTCGTGTTTGAGGTCCTGAAGAAACACTCCGTGACCGTGAAGTTCGTCTGCTCCGGGCTGCCCATTCTTAGCCAGGAAAATGATGAAGCCTTGGCTGACCCCGAAGGTCTAAGTTGGCAGGTCCGTATTCTTAATTCATGTCAACATTAATTTTGTTTGTCATTTGCATGGATAAACTGCTGTAAGCTTCTGGGTTTTCTTATTGACTTTCCAATGTGAGATCACAGCTCTCAATATTTATAAACTGATCATGGAGCAATCCAAATCGAGGAGGAAGAAGCGAACTTGTTGCGAGTTCCAAATGGCCGTGTCAAGAATCCTTTTTCCTGGACCCAGTCCGAATTCTAATCTCCGTGGCTGATCGCAGCGTGAGTTTATAGAGAAGGCGTTAAAGTTTCACTTTTGTGTCTTCAGGTTCTCAATTCAGCATGGGACCGGGGATTAGCAATAGCTGGGGAGAATGCACCCTCGTGTTACGACAGAGAAGGGTATATGCGAGTGATTGAAATGGCAAAGCCTCGCAACGATCCTGACCATCACCGCTTTGCCTTCTTCGTCTACCAGCAGCCCTCTCCTCTGGACCAAAGAAGCTTCTCCGATCTGGACTTTGTGATCAAGTGCATGCACGGTAAGTATGACACAGTTCTCTCTGTACTACTAAAAGCATGTACCGCCTCGTCATAATGATCCTGATTGTTCAGTAGCTACCAATTGTAGCATCAGACTCTGATAGGAAATGGAATGTTTTGCAGGAGAACTTTCACCTGATCTGGTCACCTGTTAAGGACCTCATCCAAGAGTCTGCTCTGTAGGACGGCTACTCTTATCAGGTATGTGTCAGTTTGATATGGACATAAGATATTTTCGGTACATGTTCATTCCTAACTGATATTGTTCGAGTCGGGTCCGTATGTATATGTGAATGTACACATGATTGCGCAGCACCCACATTAAAAGGCATAACTATGATTCAATAGGAGGATCCGTGCACCGAACTACCCGTTTGTTCATCTGTACTAAGCATGGTCAGTGCAAAAATGTTCTGGGCACTTAAGAAACTAAGTATCGATGCCCTTAGTGCAAGACGATGCAGATATATATGCATTGAACAGATCATGAATTTCTTTCTAAAGAAACATTAAGAGATCTTCGAGTTTAAACCCTGTCCTTTCCTTTCTTAAACCTATACAGAAAGCAATCCAACCCATAGAGCAAGAAATCGTGTGTGACAAAGCAGGACATGTATGCACTACAACAAGCTGGCTATATCTATGCAGTGTCCGTCACCACCCATAATCAAGACTCAAAGCTAATAATTAACTAGCTAATAGGAAGAGTTACGTACCAAGCCACTTCACTATCCGATTGAGCAAGCTCATGAGTACGGGAGTAAGCATCCGAATGACCTTCGGCAGTGTTGGGTAGGTCAGAGTTCCGAGAATGAACCAGTTTAGGCTCAGCAGAGCCACAGCATCGGAGGCGGGCTTATTCCTTATGGTGGAGAAGAACTGGACCACGCTCTTTAAGGACATGCCCACCACAGTGAACAAAGCCATCACGAGAGGCATGCATGGGTCCTTGGCTTCCCAAACAATCATTCCAACAAGGAAAGAGAGAATTGCACCAAAAAGGCTCCGTTTGAGGGCAACCTCTCTTTGCTGGTCAAGGAACTCACCTGTTTCCAGCTCTAAGCCCATGATGGATTCTGAATTATCTACGTTCGAGTCATTCAGGAGTCTGAGGAGTGCATCCACATTTTTCTTCTCATTGTATAACAGCTCTTGAAGGAATTGGCCTTGGCCTCCCTCATGAGGGGTTCTCAAGGAGGAGATTTCACATGGGATGTTGCCATAGTTCAGGGCTTTGCTGGTGGTTTGAGGCTTTCCTTGGCTGGGTTGGCTTTTGAAGTTCCACACACTCTTGCCTTGGATCTCTTTGAGTCGGAGATTCTCGACTTTAAGAGCTTGCAACTGTTGTAAGAAAATGCTTAGTTTTAATAACAAGTAGATTAGGGTGCTTTTGCAGTTCACCATCATGCTTCAAAATGTCAAGAAAAAACATATGGAAACCAGAAGAGACTGCAAAAATGAGCTGCAATTCATACCAGATAAGCAAGGTTCTACATCAAGTAAAAATTTACATTAAATGTTTAGTTTTATGATTATGTCTTCCATGAATCTACACTTACAACTTCTTGTTCAAGGCCTCCCCATACCATAAGCTTGCTGAATAAAGCCTTAATCCTTGAACAAACTTTACCCTCACTCAAGTGCTCCTCTCAAGGAAAAGACTGAGCTGTTTATCCATAAAGACACCCCTGGAATACTTGACTTTCTACAGTGGGATTTCATGTAGTTACACAACTTTAGAACATGTCTAATGGTGAACCTATTCTTCTTCTATCTACTTTTCATCCTAGAAAATTGGCAGGCCATATTCTAACTTCAGCCTTGATAATTGCGATGCATAAGATAAGAAAAATGGCTGGAGCATAAAATTGCTAGCTTAAACAACCCTGTGAACCACAATCAATTACCTGAAACTTGGAATCATTAAAAATCATCTTTGAGTGCCTGGATCCTTAGGTAGTGTTCATGAATTGGGAGATATAGAAAGAGAGACAAACTACCTCATCTTCCAGAAGTTCAAGCCTGGAGATGGTCTTCTCCTGCTCTTCCTCAAGCTCTGACAACAACATTTCCATCACTCTACGTTCCTTCATTGCTTTCTGAAGTCGACCCTCAAGCTCCATCTGGTCCCACAACAGATACTCCAACTCCACCTGTGTGTACCGAAGATAGGCTTCCAACTGCCAGCACGGCTTTTTAATTATCTTCATAGTATAGAGAATAGAACCAGACATCATGTATGCTCAACCATACAATCATTTAAAAATAGGGTAGGAACATGTAAAACATCACTCCATAGGCCTGAATTATGTTGTCAAAATAATATGACAATCAGTAGACCACAAACAGTTAAATAGCCAAAGTCTCGTCTCAAACCTGCGAACTAGTAACCAGCACAAAGCGTATGCACATCCTATAGTTTAATCAAAAAACAAATTGGATGAATATCGAGTGCAGCAGAGAGCTATACGGGAAAGGCAATGATGAAGAGAAGTGTGAGAACATTGCAGAACGGGAAATGACAACCTTTCTTTCCCTTTGGATTGCAGTCAAAACTCGTATTGGGAGGGTTATAAGAGCAAATGTCCATAAAACTGCTCTGCAGAACACGCTGATGTTCAAGGAGATTCCAGATAATATCAACTCCACCAAAGTGTTGAGCACTATCATAGCAGTCTTCGCGCAGAATATACATATCAGCTTGATAACAGGGAAAGGTTTCATCGTTAGTATCATTACAGTGCCCATCAGCTCCAATGGATATGCTATCAGATCAATTACAGCCATTAGTCACTTGAAGTCCCCTGAAAAGACAATCAACACTAAATAAAATAAACTTTACCGGACGGCTAGCTAACATACTAAAATAAATGAAATTATTTCTTATATTGCAAAGTGACTCAAAATGATGCATGATATGTGAAGTTGCGTGGACATATGAACATTCACTTGGGGAACAAGGAATTCACGATCATGTAGAATTCAACTAATCCGTACTCTGCTGCATTACTTAATGAATACTGGAGGAGAAACATGGTACACATTAAACTCTATATGCTTCAGCAGTCGGTGGGCTTCCTCTATTTAAACCAGCAAACCTGAAATTCAATTCACAGGCTTTATTACAAAGCTAAGTAAAGAAACAGTCCAATTACAACCTAGTATGCTTCAAAGATGTATGGAAAAACCAACAAGTCAACTTTAAAATTGAGTTCATCATCAAAATTTATTCGCTTGCTCACTCCACACTCACAATTCATATTCCAGCAAACGACCAACTCCACTTATTAATGCTTGGTGCGGATACTGTAAACGAGTATAGGTACGCCTCCATGTCAGCCAGCAATTCTCCCTGCCGAACTTACTTACCATAACAACGTATTTTCAAGTACACGAAATCCATAAGATGAGTTATGAACCAAATACCACAGGCACAGAGCTTCAGCTTCCAATACCAGCTCTAACCAGTACAGGCATCATAACTATATATAAGTTCAACTAAGAGATTCTTGTAACTTGGAGAGGGATAAAATTGAATCATCGGTACTACCTTATCTCCCTACTGCCATCTCGTCGTGGGCCAGTGAAGTACTAAGCTAATAAAAGCCTAAAAGAAGGATTGAAACTCACAAACAAGAAATATTAGTTTCAGGCTAGCCGGCTAGTCTCAGTCGTCGTCGTCCTCCTCCACGAGAGATTGGGCGATCTGATCGGATGCGAGGATTGTCGTTAGATCGGCGGCGGATCGTCTGTGGTGGCAGCAGAGTCGGCTGCATGATCGACAAGTGTCGAGAGCTAGAAGAGGATTCCGTACTCAACCGGGAATTTCGAAAAAGAAGCGTACAAACAAATTTTATATATCACTTTTAATTGTCTTTAATTAATTGAGATTACCGCCTCAGAACTCGTAGCACGCTAATAACATATAATAGGTCAAGTTTAAAGTTGGACTTTTCATAGAAGCCGGTATCAGGGGTTTAATGATGGATTCCAAGCTATATAATACATTATTCGGTAAATTAATATGTTATTATGGCTCCAGATATTTTTAATATTAAAAAATAAAAACTTAAATTTTATTGATATTAAATGAACGCCTATTAATTTTTTACCAAAGTAATTAAGTTGCGTCAGGCTCATATTACAGAGGTGGCAATCACTGGCCCAGCCTAGTAGCAGTCTCTGCTGGATTGAAATCTCGGACCGGCCCATGTTCAACGGGCTGCACTTTTCTGCCATGCCCGCCAGGCCCAAGATCGGGATTACCTGCTCGGCCGGTCTAACCGCCAAATTCAGGGACCGGGTCGACCCACTTTCTCGATCTCCGTTTTGCTTTCACGTCTTCTCTGTCGACTCCAAATCCCCAATTTCCATCTTCTACCCGTGGCTCGTCTCTCCCCCTCCCGGCCCGCCTGAAGGGTTGCAGATCGGAGCTGCTCCGAACTCCGACTTACTACGATCAAGGCCAGCTTCCGTTGCCTCCCGCTAACTGTGTCTACTGCTTCAGAATCTCAGTCGCGGTCGAGCCTGGTAGCTCAATTCAGTTTCTATCAACCGGTGCTGCTGCAGATTAATCGAAGCTGGAGCAGCTAAAGACAATCGGGCGGGAGCTCGCCATGGGCTCCCAGGGTGGCTTCGGCCAGTCCAAGGAGTTCCTCGATCTCGTCAAGTCCATTGGCGAGGCACGATCCAAGTCCGAGGAGGACCGCATCATCCTCCGCGAGATTGAAACCCTCAAGCGACGCATTGTGGAGCCTGATATTCCCAAGCGCAAGATGAAGGAGTACATTATCCGCCTTGTCTATGTGGAGATGCTCGGCCACGACGCCTCCTTTGGCTACATCCAAGCCGTTAAGATGACTCACGATGACAACCTCCTCCTGAAGCGGACCGGTTACTTGGCAGTGACTCTTTTCCTGAACGAGGACCACGATCTGATCATCCTCATTGTGAACACGATTCAGAAGGATCTAAAGTCTGATAACTACTTGGTGGTGTGTGCTGCTTTGGGTGCGGTGTGCAGGCTGATCAACGAGGAGACTATTCCTGCGGTGCTGCCTCAGGTAGTGGAGCTCCTCGGTCATCAGAAAGAGGCTGTAAGGAAGAAAGCTGTGATGGCGCTTCATAGGTTCTATCAGAAGTCCCCCTCCTCTGTTTCGCATCTCATCTCCAACTTCCGAAAGGTTCTATAAGTATTCTACTCAGATTTTTGGCTCTATATTGTGTAAATACAGTATTTTCTTCACGGTTGGATGCGTGCATTGCTTTAGGTGACATAGAAGCAGAAATATAGCAGGCATAGGATCGCCTGTTCCGATTGCCCCACTAATTCAAGCTACCGATTCTGAAGTGTCAGTTTTAAACAATGCCCAGATTGATTCTCTTCCTGGCTGATTTAAAGCTTAAGAGCTGCTTGAGAATGCATTCTGATCCATTATAGTAGCGTAGTTAGATATTCCATCTCTGTCCTATTCCGTGTTGTTTTATACCAGTTTCAAAAAGCATCTCAATGCTCCATTAACTACAAGACCAAATGATCAAGTTGCTCTCTGGCTTGAATTTGTAAATTTCAAACAAATATTGAATTTAATCGGTTAGAATATCAAATCATTTTTCTTGCAAAATAGGTAATAGCTTGTGTGGTTTGTCTATGCTTAAACTAGTTAGAAACCTGGGGTTGTTTCAATTATGTGGGAAATAATTAGGTTATTTGGGTGTTTCTGGTGTGTGAATGAGCTTATCAGAGGCTGTTTATATTTGTTTCCTATTAATGTTGCACCACAGGGATAGTTTATTTGGCTGATCTCAGTAGGTTCATGTCTATATCTTCTATACAAATCTGCCTTGCCAACAGGACTGAATACCTTCTTGTATTTTGGTTTGCAGAAGCTATCTGACAGTGATCCTGGGGTCATGGGAGCAGCACTCTGCCCCCTATTTGATCTCATAACTATTGATGTGAAGTCTTACAAAGACTTGGTTGTGAGTTTTGTAAGCATCCTCAAGCAAGTTGCTGAGCGTCGGTTGCCCAAGAGTTATGATTACCATCAGATGCCGGCCCCGTTCATTCAGGTCTATGTCCATATTATTTTTAATTATTGAAAGTGGTAGCATTGGCGTATGAATAATGAGTCCTGTTAGAATACGACAGTCTACAAATCTATGCTTGTTTAACTTGAGTTTTCTTTTTCTGGTTGAATTTGTTCTTGAGTTGAGTTTTGGATAGAAACGTCTTTTTCTTTTCTTTAGTTTCCTTTCCTTACGATCCTTGTAAACATATTTTTAGGTCAGCACTCTTGATATATCTTAATGCAAATTTGATTTCATTTTCTGGTGCAGATCAAGTTGTTGAAGGTTTTGGGATTGCTGGGAAATGGTGACAAGCATTCGAGTGAACAGATGTATACTGTTGTGGGTGATTTGATCAGGAAATGTGATACATCAACTAACATAGGGAATGCTGTTCTATATGAGTGTATCTGTTGTATTGCTTCTGTATATCCAAATCCTAAGTTATTAGAAGCTGCAGCTGAAGTTATTTCCAAATTTTTGAAGGTTTGTGTGTTCTTTTGAGCTGGTGTTTTGTTACTTTCATCCCTAGCACCTTCTGTTGATACGCTTTAGTAATGTTGTGAAATGAGCAGAGTGACAATCATAATCTGAAATACATGGGCATTGATGCACTGGGAAGACTGATAAAGATAAGCCCAGATGTAGCCGAGCAGCATCAGCTTGCTGTTATTGATTGCTTAGAGGTGAGGACATATCTCACTGATGCAAACAGTTTTCTCTTGGCGTCCTTTTAGAATATTTCGCTCTCAATTGGGTACTAAATGATTATTCTGTTTCTGATCAGCAAGAAGCTTGAATGGAAAAGAGTTTTCACTTTTTGTTACTATAGGCACGTTTTTTTCAACTTGAACAGTAGGGCAATAGCAACACATAGTGGTCGATAAGAAGTTCTCGGAGTGAATCTGCATAACCTCATGAATGTTTGTCTATCAACTGATCCTTGCAATTATGCACCTGTAGGCTGCTTAAACATTGTGTAATAAGTGTAATTACTCAGTTTTTTTGCCAAGCTTGTGCTTGCTAATTTGGACATGATAGCCATGTGAGACATTTTTGGTAGGAAGTAGATAGAATTATTTGCTCAAAGCAAGTGATTGGATTTATTGGCAATGAGGGAGACAAAAGAACAAAATCTCTTGTTGACAGAAGTGGAAATGTTGAGGTTAGGTACAATATGGAATGGAAAAAGTGGAACATACAGATCCATAGGATCACAGAACATCTTGTTGTTTGCAGATGTGGAATGTTTTCAGATACGCGCATGGTGTTACTCTCTTTGTGCTTTGAACTGGTCGTGCACCAACTTTTATGTAAATTTTCCTCATTTATCTTAAATTTGACGTTGACATGTATCATGCAGGACCCAGATGATACTCTCAAGCGAAAAACCTTTGAATTACTGCAAAAGATGACAAAGTCCTCTAATGTGGAGGTTATCGTTGAACGAATGATTGATTACATGATAAGCATCAACGATTTTCACTACAAAACTGAAATAGCATCTCGATGCGTTGAACTTGCTGAGCAATTTGCTCCTAGTAACCATTGGTTTATCCTGGTAATATGGCATTCCTCTCTTCTTATATATGTGTGTGTATATATGTATGTATATTTCATTGGTTCTATTCGAAATGTTGTGTTCTCTAAAGTTCTGGATTTGTTCATTTTCAAATATCTTCATTGACACAGACCATGAATAGAGTCTTTGAGCATGCTGGAGACCTTGTGGATATTAAGGTTGCTCATAATTTAATGAGGTTGATCGCTGAGGGCTTCGGCGAGGATGATGAGACAGCAGATAGTCAGCTAAGATCTTCTGCTGTACGTTTTTTGAATTCCATTTACTTTATTGCTCGATGGTGGCCATAAATTCCATAATGCTGAAATTACAGAAAGAAAAATATTTCTTCTGTTGTCTCTTCTGAAATGTGATGAGTAGATTGTCAGAATTAGTAATGCACTAACAGCTGAGATGTGTATCTCTACTTATATTTGTATACTTCTATAGTTCGGTGCATGAATTTTCAAGTTAAATGAAGTTTATTTACATGTTTTGACTGGTAGTTTTGGCCATCCTTCTAATTTTAACTCTACGAGGAAAATCTTAAGCTGGAGTTTATTTTGTTTAATTAAAAGAAAGATCCTTAGTTCAATTTATTTGTACAGGTGGAGTCATACCTGCGCATTCTTACAGAACCAAAGCTTCCCTCAGCATTCCTACAAGTATGGGCTGGCATTTTTTCAGTAACTTAGCGATCCTGTCTTGAGGATTCTCTGGGATGAAAATAACATGGTTTATCTAATTCTTGCCCACAGGTAATTTGCTGGGTGTTGGGGGAATATGGAACTGCTGATGGAAAATATTCTGCATCTTACATAACTGGGAAATTGTGTGATGTTGCAGAGGCATACTCAAGTGATGAAATTGTCAAGGTATCTGCTTGTATTTTTCTGAGTGAATTACTTTTGCTTGGTTTTTCCCAACCTATCTTGTAAGCTTTCATTCGCTGACTCGGCTTCTTTGGGTTCTTGAAGGCATATGCAATATCTGCCCTTATGAAAATTTATGCATTTGAAATAGCTGCTGGAAGGAAGCTGGATATGTTGCCTGAGGTGAAATTAAAGAATGTCTTGATTAATTAAAGATTCTCCTTGTTTCTCATTATGTGTGGAATGGTTGCTATCATGTAATTGCTTGCATCTTCATTTAACCTATTTAGTAGGTTCAGGCATATTTTATATCAGCAATTATCTGCTGAGGAAGCTCATTAGATCATCGGGCAAATCTCATTCATGATTCCTTTATATACAAGTGTTTGATCTCGATGTTGGTGCATCCTATTAAGCTAGCTTTATCTATTTGATGTATCACATGGGTTTGCTGAAATTGCAATCTTAATAATCTGCCATTTTCAGTGTCAATCCCTTACTGAAGAGTTAGCTGCTTCTCATTCAACGGACTTACAGCAGCGCGCCTATGAGCTCCAAGCGGTGGTTTGCCTCGATGCCCGTGCTGTTGAAAGCATTATGCCTTCTGATGCCAGCTGTGAAGATATTGAGGTTGTTATCAATTTCTGAATGTTGTTTGTTTAATTTGATCAACAGCGCTGATCATGCTACTTCATATGAGTGTCCCTCTGCATCTTCTTCTCTCTATCGCTAGCTGTGTCAAATCTCAACGGATTTTTCCTTCTCCCCAAAGTTTCCTTTTGTTTTATTGTTCATATCTCATATCTGTTTCGATTTTTCAACATTACTTTTCCTTTAAAAAGTAGGAGTTTAGCTTGTAGTCGTAAACCAATGCCTTTTATTTTTCTATAATCTCAATCTTAATATAATAATGCTTCTGGTGTGGGATTCTCGATAATTGCATCTCCAATCATTGGCAACTTTCATGCATTACGAGAGATCATGTTTTGCTGTATTAAGTGCCATTTGACCTAGCTTTCCATTGTTGCAAGTAATCGCCTAAGTAGTTTTCACTTCCATTTCTTGCAAGTAGCTTCCCATCTTATCTTAGATTGTTCCTGCATTTAAGATCTGGATTTTGAAGGAACATTTCAGATTATAGGTTGGAGGTTTTATTTTTCCCTTCTCATCAACTTCAAGAATGCATTCAAATCACACGATTTGAGTCACAGTTGCATGTCAAATTTATGAAAGTAGAGATCTTGCAGTCTAAAGGTGCACCTTCTTAAACCCTTTGGCATGGTTTCAAGAAGTTTTGCATTTTTCTTTTCCTTGTTTGTCTTCCCTTTTAAGTTCCGATGATCTTTAAGCTCCAGAATCATGACTGTGATTGTCTATGCAGATTGATATAACGCTCCCATTCCTCAATAGTTATGTCCAGCAATCTCTACAAAATGGTGCTCAGCCTTACATTCCTGAAGATCAGCGCTCTGTAGCTCTAAGTATGAGCAACTTCAGTGGTCAAGAACATCGTGAGAGTTCCATGCATGGTCTTAAGTTCGAGGCTTATGAGATGCCCAAACCTCCTGTCCCATCTCATCCAACCCCTCCAGTTTCTCATGTATCAACCGAACTAGTCCCAGTTCCTGAGCCATCTTATTCAAGAGAGACTCAGTTTGCTCCGTCAGTCCAGACTTCAGGTGCAGAACTCAAGCTACGACTGGATGGGGTCCAGAAGAAGTGGGGAAGGCCAACTTATTCTTCGTCTCCATCATCCTCCTCTGGACTCTCTCCTTCCCCTTCAAATGGGGCTTCACAAATAGAGTCTGCAGCTCCCTCAACTTCACGACCTCGGGACAGTTACAAGGACTTGAAGAAGGCAGAAGTCGAAGTCCCCCCAGAGAAACAGAAGCTTGCAGCCTCATTATTTGGAGGCTCATCAAAATCTGAGAAGAGGACAGCTTCTACTAGCCACAAGGCTTCTAAAGGAAGCAGTCATTCTACAGAGAAGTTAGCTTCGAAGTCACCAGCTGCATCTACTACTGAGACGAAAATTCCTCCTCAACCACTTCCTGACTTGCTCGATTTAGGTGAGCCGACTCCTCCAACAATTGTTCCATCGGTGGATCCATTCATGCAACTAGACGGTCTTCTTGATCGTAAGGAAAGCGTCTCATCGGGGAGTAATGCAGTAACAGACAGCAGTGGAGTCCCTGATATTGTTTCACTGTACTCAGAGCTCCATGTGAGTGGGCAGAGCAGTAATACCACCTCGAGCCCCCTTTCTTCGAACGGGAGCAATAGTAACAATCTGAAGAAAACCTTCTCCGGAGGATTGCCGCAGGCTATGAAGGGACCAAATCTTAAAGAGGCCTTGGAGAAAGATGCTCTTGTGAGGCAGATGGGCGTGAACCCCACTACTCGGAATCCCAACCTATTCAAAGATTTGCTTGGCTGATTTTTGAGCAAATGGAAAAGGCTGAACTCAGGATTAATGAGAAGCATCAGAAAACTTAAAAACCGTTTCAGCATCCCGGAAGCTTGCAGTGAAGTGTATAACCAGGTATCATCCCTATCCTATTTGGTGACACAGGCATAAGTTGGCCAGCATGAACGTGCCCCGTTCATCATTCAGGTTTTGGTGCTGTGAATAAGGATGCCTTGCAGTTACAGTGTACAACTTTCCAATTATTTCTTGTCGTTGGTCTGTCGGATTTTACAAGTTGAGGCAGTGTCTATTTTTCCGGCCGGTGTATTTTTGAACACTCATTTTCATCACATAGTGATGTTCATGTCAGTGAATTTGACAAGGAGCTTGCTTTGTTGCTGAGCAGCACGCCTATGAAAAATAGTGGCTGGATGAAGAAACACATTATGTATAGTTCGTACCGGGTCGGTCCAAACCAATGTGGGGAGAGAAGATTGCGGACCAACCTACTAAGCAATTGAAGCACGCTCAGCCCCTCAGGATTGAATTCACTATTGTAGATGGTCGCGATTCTATGATAGAATGCCATGGATAGCTAACTCCAAATGCTTTGTAAAAACGAGTAAGGTAAATGGAATTGAGTTCCTTGTATGGCCTTGCGGACTTCATTCTTAGAAAGCAGAGACCGAACACCGGAATCAGTTTAATCCGATAACACGAGTTCTAGTCCTCCACAAAGAGGAATCTTCTTGTCTTCCCTCTCAGTCCTCCGCAAAACAAACACATTGGAACAGAATGTCTCTCTTGCCAATCAATCTACAAGCCCATTTCTCTACACTTAAAAAGGCTTCCCTGTAACAAGAAGGCTTCTGTCTTGTGTCCTGGGGGACAATTTGATGGGCAGTCCATTCATGGGAAGAGCAAATGGCCCGTACTGAATCCCACTGCCTGAACCTACCACAGACCACCTGCGTAAAAATTTCAGTATCAACAACCATATGTGATGATGCCTGTTTCGTAAAATTATCGGCATATGAGATTCAACGTATGGTCCAACGCAAACTCATCAACATCGGACTCGAGTAACTTAGCCGTGGTTGAAAATGGAGTTTCCATGCAGAGCTAGTTGCTACAATGACCACTTAACACGATGCTGAGTTAGGGTGCTTCCTTCGATCCCAACTCAAGTCACCGAGCTGCCGTAGAAACTCCGGTGAAGTTGTTGGTTTTTGTAATGGAAGAGGAGTGGGTACACAAGCCATGTTATGGTAAATTAACAGGACGAGTTAGGGACCGCTACTGACCTGTACTTTGTGGTGAGATGGTGAAGAAGAACCAGGACCTCCAACTTCGCCAGCCCATTCCCCGGGCACGAGTGGACCCCGCTGCCAAATGGCAAGAATGTGTTGGGTTTTGGTGCCACCTGTCCCCCGGTATCCCAAAATGACTCAGATACTTCCATTGATGAGAAGGAATCTAGGATTCCTCGGTCTTATGTATTACTACTGCATTTACAAATTTTTCTTTTTGACTGTCGACGAAGAAATTGAGATGTTATTGGGCACTGGAGAAGAATACCTCAAACCTGGAGGGGTCAAACCTGTGCGGCTCCTGGAAATTTTCTGGGCTGTGGTGTATGTTCCTGAACAACGGTAAAACCTTCCACCCTTTCGGTATCAGATAGCCTGAGAGATTCAAAATAAATTGAACTGAGAAAATTCGAAACTTCTTGTGAAGTTACATCGGCCAACGAAGAGATTGAACCCTTTTTTCTTCTATAACCTTGGTATTCGACGTCTTCCACGGCCTCCCTGAAAGTGAAGGAGAGAACCGACGCGACTCTGAGCGTCTCCTGGATCACCCGCGAGGTCACCGGCATCCGCCTCGTGTCCGACCAGCTCAGCCCTCCATCTTCCTCCTCCTTGCTCCTCCTTATGCCCTCCTGCTCCTCCTGCACACCACAGCCGAAACCACCACACTCATCAGTATCAATATCATCACCATTTCGAAGCTAGCCAGCTTTACTATACATGTTATCTTACCGTGACAGATCGAAGGATGCCTGGGTTCTCTGAGAGGAACTTGAGGGACCAGGTGAGGACGCTGACGGTGGTGTCCCGTGCTGCGAAGATGATGCCGATGACATTGTCTGCGATCTGCTTGTCACTCAGCCCTTCTCTCTCGTCCATGAAAGATCCCAGCAGATCACTGCTATTGCTGCTGACCCTCCTCCTCGACGAGATTATCTTCTCTAGGATCTGGGCGAGCTCTCTCCTGGCCCTCATGGACTCGTGGAAGAGCGTCCCCGGAACGTTGACAGGCATCGAGTTGTAGCCCTTCTCCAGGACCTGGTAGCACCTCTTCAGGTCTGTCCAGTACTCCGCCTCGGCCTTCCCGAATATCGCCAGCAGTGCCACATTGAATGCGTACTGCCAGATAAACAAGGAAACCCAACATGAGCCTACCGAACTGAAAGTGTCTTCTGTATAACGGGATATACTACCATGTGATGACATATATCCATAATCCATTACATATAAGACTTTTCCGAACTTGGGGGTTGAGAGAGCTGAACTCACTGTCTTCATTTCTTGGAAGGTGTTGATGACCCGGCCTTCCATGGATGCAAGGCAGCCCTCGGCTATGGACTCAATGTGGGAGACTTGGTTCTTGATGGCTTCTGGGGTGAATGCTCGACGCACGAGCTTCCTCAGCTTGAAGTGATAGTCACCCTGGTGGAAGAAGATGGCCTGCTTGCCCAGCATCCTCTCCTTGCTAGCCGGAAAAGCCGGCTTGAAGAGGTGGGACTTCGTCACCAGGATGAACTCCGCGCTCTCTGAGCTCGAGATCATCACACAGGGGCAGCCCAAGATATGGGTCTTGAAGATCGATCCGTAACTATCCCAAAAGGAAAAGAAACCAATGTAGTAAGATGAAGAAAATAAAGCATATAAAATACACAAGGTTTCGGCGAGGTTAAGGTGAGTGCTGGGAACCGACCTCTTCTGTTTGGAGGCGAAGAAGACATTTGGGTTCTGAGAGTAGAGTTGCAACGTCTCGCCGATGTAAGGCCAGCCCATAGAGCCTGGCGGCAGAGGCAGCCTCCTCCTCTCTTTGGGGCGGAGGAAGGGTTTGAGGAGAAGGTTGTGGAGGAAGGCCAAGATGGCAACCAAGCAAAGAATGGAGCTGAGCTCTATCTTCATGGTTGATAATGATTTGAGTGCGGAAGACTTATGTCCTGAGAAAGGATAAATGATTTCAAAGGGGTATTTATAGGGAAGTTCTACTGAGGAGATCAGTTGTGTTTGGGATGCAGGAATGTGGTAAAGCTGTAAAAAAATGAGTTTGATGTTGTACAGCTCGTTTCTTTTTGTTTTGTTACCAGTAAAAGAATAATCGTAGTGGTGGCGATTCGATCGTACTTAATACTGGTCATAGTAATACCATCAGATGTCTAATATAATTCAAGAATAAGTGCCCTCCAACATTTAGATTCAAGAAGCGCAGTTTCATTTTTTGACATGTGGAGGGAGGAATTTTAAACCTGAAATTTCATATCCACCGGACCAAATAAGAGTGAGTTTAATTCCGCTAAATCACCGTCATAGTTGTGTAAACTCATGACTTGAAGTACTATAAATGCTGATGACTAAAATAGTAATAAGATATGTTTCATGAATATAATATCCTGAGGAAATCATGCAAATGATTAGTGCAAAAGAGATATGAATCCCCGACCCAGAAGTCCGAACACCGAAAGATAATGAATCCATAACATTGGCAGGTGAAATAATGTATATGTATCTAGAGAATTAGTCGGATGTTGGAGTAGGTCAAGGTGGGGGGAGTAGGCCCTAAGCTTTGAATTTGACAGCCAATGAATTGGATTTGATGTTCCAGTTGGTACTCGTGGGGAAGGGTACGTGTCGATGGGAATGGCAAGAAGGGCGTGTGGAGGGCTCGCGAGCACCGGCGTTACTCGTCACGAAAGGTGTGACGTTCTCAGCGAGGAGAAAAGACAATCGAGAGATTAATGTGCAAGAAATCGAGAGAAGGCCGGGATTTTCTTTAGATCGTAAAGGAGATTAAAATCGGGAAATAGATGGACAGAGGGGTCTCGATGATGAGAATCGAATGCGAAATCTTACAGAGTTCGATGTCGACCTGTACACCGGATCACCTTTTGCATCCTTTGAGTTACGGATGGAGTTGAAGCTTAAAACGTTCCCCGTGGCGTTACTGAGATGCTGCCGATTCATTGCCTCGTCATCGTCCCTTGGAATCCCATGACCAGAGTTTCCTTAGGATTCTTAGTCTTATTAATCCCATTATTACACTTGGCAACGTTACCTTTCATGTGAGACCTCGGCACTGTGGGGAGACATAGTCTCACAATTCCTGTACTTATATATCAATTTAAACTTTTGAATCCAACATGGATTATTCATATGCTCTCTCGCACTTCATTGAGATCGAGCGTGAAATTCGTAAGTCATGATCTAAGCACAGAAGGAAAATACCCGGCCTATGGTTACCCTGTCCCCCTCATACGAGCATGCAGAGAATGTGTTTGACTCGTGGACAGTTACTGAGGCCATGTGTTCAAGGGCATGCACCGTGAACGTGGCACGTAGCCATGTGAGAATGAATACTAAAAGACATTGAAAAGCTAATACAGAAATCTTTAGAATACAAAGAGAGTTGTATATCACTATCGCTCAAAGTTAAATTCTTTGCTAGATTAATTAGTACAAAGACGAGGGAATCCGATAGAGGGAGAAACTTTTTATTCATGACGGGCATATCGTATAGTAAAAAATTGCATTTTCTTCTGGAGTACTGTCATGTTTTAGATTCGTAATGATCTGTGTGCTGTCGATCCAAACCAGAGCGGTACCAAAGGAATTCTATGGAGTTCTCAGCCGCTGGAAGAGATCAAACTTCCATCACTGTGCACTAAAATCGATCGATATTCTCCTAGAATTTCCAGCTTTGGGTGATGTTGACTTGACGTTCGCCTGCACAAAATTTCAATCCTCCATATCCATTTATTCTGATTTTGTCTGATATTTTTCCCCTCAAAGTATGCGCCCAACTCGCAATCGAAAAATTCAACGGAAACTGACGAATTCAGGTTCGAGTTAGATGGGTTCGTTATGAGGTAAATTAAACTATTCAAATTATCATTTTTTTTTCTTGTACGAAACTCTAACTCGATACTTTATTTAAAAAGGAAAGTGGTGGCAGAACACCCGATGAAACTCGTGTCGGCTAATTTGGTTTGATTTGATTGTATAATCTTCTCTGTACATGGGAAAACAATGGAAGCATTTGAGGAAATGGCACTGTGGAAAATGGCAAGTGACGCAGGCAGTGGCTCAAGTTGAACTCTTAAGTATCTTCTTATCGTAGAGCCAATGGCAGAAGAATTTCCTTCTTTTTGCCTCTTTTCATCTTCGTTGCAAACTCGAACTCGAATCCATGAACTTTTTGGAACTTGTCACACTGAGCATGTTCGTTCATCTTTACGGTCAGAAAGTTATCCCAATTTTAAGTCTTATCTCTATGGGTAGCGTAAATGCGAAGATCGGAATGCATTCATTTGGCCTACGGCCGCCTAGGCCAGGTTGAGCATGTCTATTCATCCGTTGTAGTTGGCTACCTTCAGTTGCGAGATGCATGGCTAAATCGATAATCGAAAAGAGTCGAAGATCGTTCCCGAAAAGGACGGTTCTTTCTTTCAATCGAGGATGGGTGAAATGGAACAAAATCTTAAGACAGAATATCATCTCATTTGGAACAAGCATGCACTGTTCTTATGCAGCAAATGTGACATATCCTTTCCAAATTAGAACTGGATTGAGTCCATTCGACATCGATTCCTACAAGATATTATAGCAGATTACCCCGATGCGGAGCAATGCGACCGCACTGTTGACTTTGAAACGAGGTACGAATTCAAGAACGTCAAACATATTTCTAGATTATTATATATAAGGAATTTTATTTCCAGCGGACTTACTCGGAACGAGGAGAGAGAGGTAAAAGAGTATAGAGAGTCTCATTGATGTTAAGTTGAATCCTGAACATGTTGGCTTCCAGTTGAGGACTGATATTAGTTCTCCAAATACCGTTGTCTTCTCTCTGATCGGTTGGACTGTAATATACGTGAGGAAGGAGTTGTACGAAAGATCGATCGAATACTCCAAGAGTATGCACGTCGGGTGTTGAGAGTTAAATTTCATATCGACTAAATTGAAGAAGAAACTCAGATTTATAACAGAACCGTGTGTCATCGCATAATAGTTTAGATTTTTAAATGGAAATAAGCCAAAGACTCTTGTAGCTACGTGAAAATTTTACACAGTATCAAGGCAAGTCGATCTTGAGCTCACACCGAGTCAGATGATCAAGTGTGGAACTCGTGGTCCGTTAAATCCGAGATCAGAATAAATATCGATTCAGTTAAAGAAGAAATTTTGAGCCGGTTGCAAGTTTAGAACAAGTGTCTCTTCGATCAAAAATCTAATGCAAGGCTCCCATGGTCACTGCAGAAGTAATGCACTGATTGCTGTTTATTTTTGGAAAAAGAAAGAGAGTGTGCAATGTCTGTGGCTATCCTGCCCCGAAGCTGTGCCATTGCCATAAGGAGAAAGCAAAGTATGATTCCCTTTCACTTCCAATGTCACGACAGGAAGTACGATTCTTTTCGCAGTTTTACTTCATAAAATTTCATCATCTTTGATCAGCGTAGGGGGGCTTCAGGTGGAGACACGATATGCATCACATGGAATCGTATATTTTTCCAAAGACAGGAACTTCAGGTGGAGACACGTTATGCACTACACGGAATCATATGTTTTTCCAAGGGCAGGGACTTCTGGTGGAGACACGATGCCAAAGCCCCCTCCACCGAGCAAGCTTGTTGTAGATGAATAGGTATGTGCTCTCTTGCTGTAGGCAATGTAATTCATGCTCAAAGCTACCCTCAAAGGATTTCTCCGTCGCAAATTATATGAGTTGTTTGAATCTTGTGAGCAGAAAAATTCATATTCGAATGCCAAGCGGTGCCACGCGGTGACAATGTTACGTACGAGACTTTCTCCAGCATGAGACATCGTTCTGCAGGTGAAACAAGGGAAAATTTCATGGCTGGTAGAGGGGGTATAAATACTGGCACCGCATGACACCACCAAAAGCCTCATATATTTCAGTAAGCGGTATTCTTCAAGTTCTAGACCAAAAAAGCATCTATACCAGATGTTTTAACATAAATGCGTGGAAGGGATTTTAAATTTGGAATCTCGGACTCACCAAATTACTCTTTGATAGTACGATGTGTTAAGCAATTAACATTTTTTCCATGAAGATAAAGAGGAACAATGTACTACCATCGCAATATTACACAAATGTGAGCCGACAGAGATATATATTCGCTGAAAGGAAGAGATCTCCCATTGATGGGAAAATTTGAAAAAAGTTCAATGAATTTGTCTCGTCTGACACCAGGAATTGGTGTGAGATTCACAAAAGAGGCCTTGCTCGACTCTTGAAATTATGCCGATGACATTAGCAATTCCATGTCTCGGAATTTCTAGCTCGGTTTATGCACTTACAAGGGCACGTCCCGAATCTGAGATTGGGCTCGAGATATTATGTCACACCAGGTAGCAATATGTCTCAAGGGGCTTCGACCGAATTACATCAGCGCATATGGATTGATCCCTCGATTATTTTACTCGGGATGGAATCAAACCGGTAGGCCTTCCATTTGTTCATTCCAATGATGCCATGGAATGGAATGGAACAATGAGGAAACCATCCCCTTAAATCCATGGCATGCTAAGAAGAATCTCTTTTGCATAGGCAAACTCACCTGTACTGGTATACTGGATCAGATTCATGTAAGTTCACGTAAAAACAAACGTATTTGAATAGGGCAACACCCTCTAAAGGAAATTCAAATTTATGATCCGTGAACTTTTCATGAAACATGCGCAGATTCATTCTATCTCACTTAAGTCCTGCATGCCAGCAAGATCAGGCTTGACAATAAGATTGAGAGGAGAAGATGCTATTTAGATTAAGGAAGAGCCATTCATGGCTTCATTCTTGGCGCAGGGATGGCGACAGATGCTTGGAACACCGTTTTGAGTCTTTCTGCAGAACGACCATGTTCAAGAAGCTTTGGATGCACCCCATATAACGATGAGGGATCTGATTTCATGGCTATTGCGAGCGTGTTATCGTTCAGTGGTAATCTTGAATTGGTCCCTGTAGGTAAGGTGATTCGTGGGCTCGTTGTGAAAGCTCCCTTTGGGTCGGAAAAATGGCAATGGAACAAAATGTTCTAATGCGATGCACGGGAAATTCGCAGAGGTCTAGAGCTTAAGATCAGTTTTCGTCAGGAGTTATAACCTTGTGTTCATAGAATTGGATGATTTCCTTAAATCATGCACTGAATCTCTTCTGTCATCTTCACCTGGAGCCAGATGAGCTCGCCACTGCTGGGATCATCACTACTCACACCCAGCTCGGATCACATCCGACCACGAGAATCCCAGATATCATCTCTATTTGCCAAACCTGTTTGCTCTGCCGGAAGGTGTGAGAGGCTACGGAGAAGCGAAGAGATTGAGGAACCACGGCAATATAATCAAATTAATTTTGTTGCAAAAAAACAAACGGTGTAACACCACAATTATGCCCAAGTGAAGAACCTCTGTAACTCAGAGCCTCAAGAGCTATGTACAGTAAAGACACCACCACCATAAGTCAAATTTCATTTTCTCATAATGTCAGAACAAAATATAGTCAGAACCCAAAATATAAGATGCTAGCATGGTCCACTGTGCATATGCATGGATTATTATTGATCATATTCATCAACCAGACTTAACAGAGAGCTTCTGGCAACACCATATCTCCAAATCACTTCCACTTCTTGAACATCCCGTGCTTCCCGTGCTTCCCAAACTTCCCGTGCTTGAACTTGCCGTGCTTCCCATGCTTGAACTTGCCATGGCCGTGACCATATCCATAGGGCATCCCATGGCTGACATTGTGGGAACCGTGGGACAATTGGTGAGCCCCATAAGCGGCTGCTGCAGCAGCAGCTCCTCCAGCCAGCAGAACACCCATTCCTCCGTGACCTGAAGGAGACGCATACAAGATCACACAGTAAATCATCGGCAAACAACAGCAATTGAAGGTCTTGAATATTACAGAACCAACATGCAACAACATGATTAATTCTGCACTGGGTCGGCAAGAAATGAGCTCAGAATGAACACGTTTGGGAAAGGGAATAGCAAGCAAAACAATTCTGTCTGTTGTTCTTCTTAGACTTAGAAATTCCTCTCACCCCAAACATGACCAAGACAATTCAACCGCAGTTGCAATAAACTCTATCTGCCATAGTCACCTGTCTAAATCATTGTAAATAAACACTGACATCCCTTGCACCATTCTGTTTAGTTCCTTTGCCGTTATATTGCAGTAAATATCTGCTTCAGTATTAGTGATCTCCAATATCCATTATGAAATAGAATCAAGCATTTCAATATAATAAAAGCTTTGCCACCAGAAAATGGTAGTGTCCCATAACTAGAGAATTCAGCATATTAGAAGCTCAGGAGGTCTAATTTAGTGTGGTACCTGACTGGTGAGGAGGAGCAGATGGCCCAGGATATCCAGCAGGAGGGTATGCTCCAGGGGGATATCCGGCAGGAGGATACCCTTGTGGGGGGTACCCTCCATGCGGAGGATACCCTTGTGGCGGATACCCTTGCGGTGGATACCCTTGCTGTGGAGGATATTGTCCAGGAGGGTATTGTCCAGGAGGGTATCCATAGGGAGCCCCCCCATGCCCATGCCCAGCAACACCAGCAACACCATGCGCAAGTTGCGAGAAGAGCCCTTTATCGGTCTCGTCATGCTTGTCCTTCCCACCTCCCATCGTTTTCTCTGTAAACTGATCTCCTTAACTGCCAGAATATGTTTTAAATTAGACTTAGACATGATGCATTACGGAAATTTAAAAATAAAAAGTATTAACAGATAACCAGGGGATAGATAAGTTTTCTTAAGCAAAAAAAGGGTCATGCTGGAACTAGCACTGTGTTAGACATGCACATCTATGAAGCAAACAACACGACCATATCCTCAAAAGAAGCACCTGACTTCGCTTAGAAAATTGCCAGACAATCACAATTAAACAGAAAATGAGTCAACTGCTTAGAAAAGGAAACACCAAATTTTACTGGAAAGCATTAGAGAACCAATGATTTGGACAAAAGTTCACCATCAGAATGGATCACTTCACAACGAGATTCCTTTCATCAGATCTGCCTGGAAACAAGCATGTTAGCCATTGCTCCTTCACGATCCATTTGCTAAGCCATCTAGCTGTGTTACACACCACATAAGTGGAGACATATTCATACCGGCCAGCCTGAGGACCGTGTAAATTCACACTGAACTAATACCCAGCTGGACTAATCAAGCAAGATCTTTACACAATGGCACGGAGATTTGATAGTGCCTATCCCCAAAAGGAGGAAGAACCAGTCGGTTTTTGCCTACCAAGATGCGAAACTCACCAGAGGATCACCATCCATAGACAAATCCCACTACACATGAATCATTAGGAAGATCCGGTTCATTTTTATCATCATATGACAAATCGTTCAAAGGACACCAACATGCAGTACTGGTCAGAGAAGAACAGCACCGAAAAGGGTAATCAGATGATCATGAAAGCTAAAATCTTTGGCAGGCAAAGAACCCTAACAGAGATCACAAAGCTCGGGGCAATCAAGAACAGGCCGAACAAAACACACAAGAAGCGGCGGATCGAACAAAACTGAAAAGAAAATGGGAAGATCGCTTACGAAGGAAGCAGGGGGGATTCACCTGTCGCTTCCAAAAGATAGGTACCCTTGTGATATTCCCAAAAAGGTCGATAAGTAATAGAATTTGTAGGAGAAGAATATGAGGTAGAGAAAATACCCAGCGTATATATAGTCCTTCAATGGCGAATCAGATTCCCAAATTTTTATTCTAAAAATTGTTTTTTTGACGACGACTTTCCTCCTAGAGGCAAACGCGTCCGGAGCGTCACGCGTAACTGACGCGTCTCCAGCCCCACCAAACGATTTCTCCGCCCCAATGGCACGTGCCAGATGCGCAGTGTGGCTGCCCTTATCGACATTTTCCATCTGGATTAGCTTACTTTACGAAGAAGCAAGCTCCATTAATGGATGACCACTGGGTCCCCCATGCGCGGTAATCCAAATCTGACAAGGTAAATAATTTTCCAGATGGCAGATTTTTCTATTCCTTCCCTGTCAAGAAGTTTTCAGGAATCTTACTCAAATCATGTCACGTGAGGAGTATAAATTAAAATATGATGAATAAATAAATAATAATTATTAAAATATTTATTATAATTAATACCAATTAAAATAATTTAATTAACTTTTTCGCAATGCATCATTACGAGGTAGGACAATATAACATCTTTCCCTTCCTGTCCCCCTCTTTTGACCACCATCCGAATTCCAAACAGTGTGTAGAGAGAAGATCCATTGCCGCTGACTTTTAAAGGAGCACCTGAGATTGCCTTGTTTGATCGATTCCAACACGGCCCATCTCCGAAGGTGGCTGAACAAACCCCGTTCGTTGAAGCTTCTGATTCTAATTATCTAATCACGAGGAGTTTTATAAAGAAAAGAAATATTGTCTATCGAATAACAACGACGACAAAAAACAATGGAAGCGGCAAATTCTTCCAGCTGCCACAACAGCTGATCAACTGCCTGCGTTGACTTGTCTCATAAGCTATGGTTTTGTAATAAACAAAACATGCATCTCAAACGCACGGAGCAAGAATTCCAAGAACGACAGGCCCAGAAGGGATTGAGGGGCCGCCCTTGAATTGCAAGATCGTAGGAAGAAGAACCTTAATTGAATCTCTCTCCCCGTGTGCATGCTTGCTGTGCGGCTGCAGGAGACTTCCTGTTTTCACAAAGAGCATGGATGATAGAAGAAGTTATTCACCGACAAGCACGATCCCGAGAAGATCCTATGACCAGTTACAGATGATTGTCGGCTGATAATGGACATCCAACTGTCTTGTCTGAGCACATTACAGTCATTCCCATCAGGGTATCTCAAGCTATTTCAGCAGCTGCTTGTCCACGTGCTCACTTTAAGGATGATGATTCCTAAATCATTCTCCAAAAGATAACTTCACTTATTGTTGCCAATTGCTTAAGGAAGAACAACAGAGGAAGTTGACATTCCCGACGGACCGAACACAGAAATTGCACCTCTGTTGCTCAGGGTTACATTCATTCCATTTCCTTCATTCAGCCTGCCAAGTTCAGCTACAGCAGCACCGACAGAAGCACAACTGCGAATACAGGACCCCGAGGAAAAGAAAATTACAGCGTCTACTCACCAAAACAGATTATAGCTCCAGCACATTTTCAGAAAAAATAAAGATTCACTGTGCTGGGTGAGTAATACATCCCCATTTCGCATGGAGAAGATGGTCAATTTTTGCATATTATAATACACGAGAAGATCAATACATACTACAGCAAACTTTAGGAAATCAGCAGAACCTCAAAGTAGCTTCCAACTCCCTCTCATCAGCACAGTTGTACCCTAACAGATAAGCTCGGGCTGCCATGGACACGGAATTCCGATTGGTGATTAATGAAAGCTAATGCAGCCAAAAACAAAATCCAAAATGCAAAGCTGAGAAACAAGAGTTGTTAAATTCATTACCAAATCGACCAGATCCCATGAATGGTTCGGCCTCATCTGTTGTGCCACCTTGTTGCTGCTCCTGAATCCCCATACAAATCAAGGGGGGAAAAAGGCATCGGGATAATTAAGATCAAGTGTTAGATGTCTTATAGGACAAGTCCTGATAAAGTAAAGTAACGTTTTTTTCTCATTTACTGGAATGAGCTCGACCTGAGTTTCTCCACATCCAGACAGGCTTCTAAATAGTGACCTGTCAGTATATAATAAGGCCTACCTACTAAATTTCCAGAGATACCAGACTTACATAACTTTATTATTCAACTATGACTATACCAAACAAGTGGATTATCCAATGTTTTACCCAGACGTTGTCGGCACCTAATTGGAGAGAGTTAAACGAATAAGTAAGGAAGAACTTGTCCTCACAGCATCTGGTTCCATCTCAGAGGGTGACAGTAGCCTATCGAAACAATGCCCTGATATCTTGCAGACTAACAGCTCTTGGTAGGGTCCATATCGACTTCTCTGCATGTATCATCACAAACTGGAAGGCAAGCCAAAATTCAGACACACCAAAGTTAGATATGAAGCTTAACCATGTAAATCAAGAATAGTGCACTTGCCTTTGGAGAGGCTAGAAAATTGATAACAGATGGAAACATTCTTACTGTGAACATGCCCAGTCTTCTCACAGACAAACACATGTCCAATCCGGTGATAAGAACAAGTTTCACCGGAACATGCATGGTCAACTACAACCTTGTCGGAGAAACCCTTGCTCCTTTTCCAGATAGACACTTGATCAGCAACAGTCCTGTCAAGGAGTATCCGATCATCCTTCACCTGAACAGATACATAGATAATCCAGCAGGATGATGTAAGTATGGGCCAGCTTATGTAGAATTGCTAGTTACCTAATATATAGGGAGTGGGGACACGCAACCTTATTACAGTATAAGGTGAATACTTGAATTAACATGAAGTCCTATAGAACACTATGTTTCAAATGCAGCTTATGATGGTATAAAGGTTGAGCCATGTACAAGTAAAAAGCTTGTCATAGCTCAAGATGGCGTGCGGCGTGTAAGAGCCATTCCGATGGAAAAATAAAGTATGTAAATTATTATCAAGTGGTGTAATACAAGTCTTTTATGGCACGAAATGAAGATGATTCATTTCCACCTCATCCCTATCCCCATTACCAGTGCCAAAATAACAAGCCTTATGAATTCTCCTCACCTGAGAAGGAAGTGGTGCTTGGCTTCTCTTTGCTGCTTGCATTTGCATGTAGTAACCTTTGAATTCAGGCTGGCAATTTCTGAGGAGTTCGACCATATCTTCCCCGTCACGCTGCAAAAGAAAAGTGCAAGATATTTTATTCACACGTCCAAGAACAATAATCTCGTGCAAACATCCTTTTCTTAGAAGTGCACTTGGAGAACTGAACCCAAGGAGACTTCAAGCAAAATGGAACAACTACCTGAATATAGAGCTTCTTCCATGCACATTGTCGAGGGGTATTTGTGAGCGGCAAAAGACCCCAACGCATGCAGTAACTGCAACCATTCACTGGGATGTTAGCTAGTAGAGCGGATCTCAACATTTGTTACATAGAAGATCACAACACAATGGTCAGGGTATTGTTAGCTCGAATAGACATGCATAGCTAAGGAAAATAAAAATTTATGTCAAACTGAAAAAAAACAAATGCAATTTCATAAAACGCGATCATTTGGCTTGAGCTTCAGGGATTCATGGACTATGAGTACCCCACCAAAATCGCGGTTTTTGAGATCCAACAATCCTTCAACAAAAAATAACTATGGTACTTGGCGATTGATCATGAGGTTCACAATGAAACCACCCGAGGCTTCAATGTAACATGTAGCAACAAAGGGAAAAGGTAAGATTATATATCGATTAGAGATTGCTCTTGGCATCCCATAGAAATTAATAAATTTTTTTTATAAATAAAATCTTATAAAGAGAAGCAAGATATTAGGGAAAAAGGAGACCTTAAATTAACAGCATTAAGGGGAAAAAGGAAAAGGCTTGGAGAAGAACGCACAGGCGACGCCACGAGGATTCATCAGAAGCGGCGTAATTCAGACATCTACACACAAGCGAGCACGACACAAGATCCTGCACAAATATCAAGCCACAACGATTACAAGACAATTCATCGAATGCAGAAAGGAGTATGGAAATACTTGGCGCACCTCACAAGAAAGAAACTTGAGGATATGAGGGAAGAGCTCCGGAGGTATTCTGCCAAAAATTCCGCTATCTATCCTCATCGGCACCGCGCTCCTTCCGCTGCTGCCCATATCGTTGTCTCCTCTGTCGTTTTCATCTTTTATCCGATCTCCCTCTTCCTCAAGGCGAAGCCTTTTCGCTTCCGGCTCGTCCGGGTCGGGCTCCTCCTGGGAGCAAATCAAGAATGATCAATCGACGGAGTTGAGGCGAGTACCGATCTATGTACTTCTCGCAAGGCAGAAAACGAAAACTAATCGGGTAAATTACGTACCTGATCGGAGACCTCGGATAGCACCTCGGACTCGAGGAAATAAGCGAGGCTCTCGTTCTCGTCGTCCGACACCGTCATGGGAGCTACCGGACAGCGAGGTGGTAGCTCGAAACAGTGATACCATAACCTAATCAATCAGGAGCTTGCGCGCAGATACTGCATGAAGAGGAAGCAGATGGGAAGTCGACGAACAGTGAGGAGGAAGACGATGAAGTTGGTCCGGGTCGGGTCTGGACGACTCTCATTTGGGCCGGGTCCACCTTTCCCGGGTCGCCCGTTACTGTCGCAAAGGTATGTTTCTTTGGTATTGGAAATCTCTCTCCAGGATTTGATGTCTTCAGAGTTTACTCCTCCATCTTTCAAATTATAAACTTCAGTCCCTAAACTAACGTAAATGAAAGCATTACATCTCTTACATTCAATATGTCACCGAAAAGCAAAAAAGAAAAGGGAAAACATAGTTACTGATATGGACTAATATATACGCCCAATTCATTGAGACTCGACTCGGTCTCCTCACATGACCGACTCAAGAAATACCGACTCATGCCGGACATCAACTAAGTCCGACTTCCTCCCACATGAACGTCGGACATTAACTAATTCTAACTTCCATCGCTAAGTCTGACTTCCTCTCACATGGACGTCGGCCATCAATTAAGTCCGACTTCTATCGCTAAGTTCGGCTTCCCCCCACATGGAAGTCGGACATCAACTAAGACCGACTTCCACCGCTAAGTCCAACTTCCTCCCGCATGGACATCAGACATCAACTAAGTCTGATTTCCTCCCACATGGACGTCGGACATCGGACATCCCCAAGTCGGACCCTCACCCATGTGCTCAGCACGTGAGACATATGACTGCGTCAGTCTTCCGTACTGGTCAGGATTTATATATAGCCCCATCAGGGGCAGGTAGAACGGATTGACTCTTCTCCTCTTCAACATCTCGTCTCCTTCTCCTCCCTCCTACTCTTGATTAAATCATTCCCTAACTTAGGCATTGGAGGGCCATTCCGGGAAATCACCCCGGGCTTGGCTTTTTGCAGGTCTCCGGCAAAGTCTGCCTACTTTCTTCATCCCAAGGCCGGCTCCTATTTCACCTGAATATCTCTCAACCGGACAGGCCACCTGAAGGTACTATCAGTTACTATGATAACCAGACAGCAATAGAAGTCATCGGCAAATGTTGACCTATTTTACATGTATTTAAAGGCAGATTCCATAGTAAATTTAAATCGACTCTAGTTTTACGAATACTAGGAAGGAAAACGATGAGCCACCGTAGAAGTTGCAAGCTCTTGTCCTGCTCATATGCATCAGTGGTGAACACTGTCTCAAATTCTAGTTTCATGAGTTTCTCCCGCGATGATTGGCCATTAGTTCGGGGCCAGACTACTACTGTCAAGTGAAATTCGGGGGGTGAAAAATAATTTAAGGGAATAATTTCTTGCTCCCTGAATGGTTTATCTCTGACATATTTGCACCTTACAGTTTGCATGATACCTATCTGCACCCTTTAGGTTCTGTCCGACTCTGGACCCGTTCCCTTCATCATTCAAAGGAATTGATGGAAACTCTGCCACGTTTCCAATGCTCAAGCCTCATACTATTCACTTGCCTCAATTCAAACATAGCCTAAAAACATTAGAGCGAGAGGATTAGAGGCAAGACAATGTTCCCACATCAAAACCAAACACTATGTTCAGGTCTAGCTGCCTCGGACCTCGGTTTCCTCTTTAATATAGCACCAGCAATTTGTTCTTTTTCTGCGGTATCCATGTCCTCTCTTTCAGATCAAATGAATGATGGGGCTGGATTGATATATTCTCAATGACCATTAACCTTAGAAAGGACAGAGCAACTTCAATGAACAGCAATGGAGATTGCAGAACACCACTGAACAGATGTGAGATATCCTGACTAAAAAGATCGTCTTATCCATGGGAACAAGATCACCATCCTTTTTCTCTGTTTCTCCTTCGTGGGGGGCATGTTTTCAGATAAATCAAGTCAAATCATGCTTTTATTTTCCTATGCGGTTTCTCATGCATATGATTTAAGGATTTCTTGTCGTATATACTCCAAAACATGACGAAGAGAGTCAGAGCTTCTGTCAAAGACCAAGGCTGTCAATCACCTGTCTATCCACAACCTAGAAAGCAGCTAATACATATCCATCGCGCCATCTTGTTATGCCACGTTCAAAGAAATGGCACTGCGATCAGAAGCTATAAATATGGAAGACTCCAAAGCATTTTCTGCGGTTACAAGGAAACCAAGAGCATAGAAGGGATAGGAGGAAGATGAGAATAAAGAGGTATTACGTGTTCATTGATGAGAATTGAACAAGTACATCTTGATCTAATTTTGACTTCCCACCTATCTCTTTCGAGTGATAGCCTTTGCCTATGTCTATTCCTCTGCAGAGGTGGCTGAATTCAAATCAGATTACAATTCCACCATGTGCAGATTAAAGGAGAGCCTCTAATGATTCCAGCTATGGAGTCTGTTGGTTATAGCCACTCACTCTCTCTCTTTGAGAGGAGAAGCCACAAGCCATCAACCAAGAACAAAGGGAAAAAGATGGTACACAGATTTAGTGTTCTTGTTCATGTTTTTTTGGAACACTATTGTACACTTCTCTTTTCATGTGAAAGTGCACTAGTGAGGTATAAGTAGGATATGACATGATTTTTAATGTTTTTGGGTGTCAGAAATCTTATTCTTCTGCAACATGGGCCTCCAACTTCTGTGTCCCTTCCGTTGTGCTCACGCCAAGGTGGACCCTCCTCTCCCTTCTCCCATTACTTTTGCTCTCAGGTCTCAACATCGAGCTTCCAAGAGTTTGTTTAGCATCCATGTCGAAATAAAGGAGAATGGAATCGTCGAAGAGTAGGGGACCGACCGATCTTATGGTTGGATGATTTTGCTCCATTATGCTGCATCCCGTTGCTCTATTCATTCAAAGTGGATGTCCTCCACTCTTTTGCCCCCTTAAGGACCTCCATGGCCGGTTGAGAATCCTTACCTCATGTGGTACGAGAGAATGGAAAAGAAGTGGATCAAACTCGTCTTCCATAACAGAATGGTCCATATGACATTGCAATTGCATGCACTTTATTAGATATTGCTTCTACGAGGTTTGCCATGAAAGAACCAAACAAAGTTTGCACAGAATTATCATACAGGATTAAGGAATGCAAAACTACTTTAGTTTTCACCCTCTTATGGCAGCCACACGGAGAACATGTTCTTGCAGCCTCCGTTCCTTTCCAGTCGGTCTAGTAAAAATCTGCCAAGTTGACCTACTCGAATGGAACTCAAGGGACGATATCAAGAATCAACATGTGCATCCTTTACATGGTTTAATCCTCACATGCTTAGACACGGAATCGTCGAGCTTATCAAAGAACTGTTTCTTGATCTGCAATTGCAGTATGGTTTTGCTTTCTTCAGACCCCCTCAGTTGCGCTACTTTGTTTGCTTTCGGTTACAGTGATCAGCATCCACTGAAAAAATCCCATTTTCCATCCCTTCTTACTGTTATATTATTACCTGTCACCATCAGCCAAATTCTGTTTTTTTTTTTTGACAAGTACTGTCAGCCAAATTCCTTATCATTGGATCAGTGCTTTCTTTATCTATCAATTTCTCTTACAAGATTGCCATCAAGATGAAAAGGGGCATCCGCATAAAAGCTCGGATTTGATAGAATTCATGGTTTTATTGATGACTAGAGATGATACTTGCTGTCTAACCTATTACAATAACAAAAATGGTCGATTTGCCAATACATCCGTTCGGAAAGTTACCAAAATTTATAAACACTATCGCCCCTTTTGGTTAGACATTATTCCTTGGGCGAAAAAAGCCCGAAAAAGAAAGAGTCTGAGGAGTCCCATTTTGTGCAGTGTTCAGCTAAGGTTACTGCTCCTCATCTCAGGACCCGACGCAGAGCAAAATAGGCCATGAGCCGATACCCCACCAACATGAGCCCCATGATGCACACGTCGATCCACAAGTTGTTCAGTCCCACGGCCTTGACTGGGGGAAAGTCCACGACATGACAGAACTGCCCCGGCGAGCACTCATAGCGATCATCCTCATTGTACTGAAGTCCGAGGAGGAGCCGGTAACAGTAATAACTGTAGCTCAAGTACTTGAGCCACTCGATGAACGGTGGGATCTGCTGGACATAGTAACCTCCTGCAATAAGGAACACCAAAGTTGTGACTGAGGCTAGTGTTGTCGCCTGCTTGACATCCATTAGGATCGCGCCAAAGGCCAGGCCCAGGCTCTGGGAGACGAGGACCGAGTAGAGGATGATGAGGAGGGAGAGGATGAAGGTGATAGGATCAGGCCTGAGGCCTCCCATCCAGTAGATTATGATAACGAAGGCTGTTGGTAGGGCGAGCTCGAGTGGGAGGTCGCCTACAGTTCGTGAGAGGAAGTAGGAGGAGAGGCGGTACATTCCCGAGTTCCTTTCCTTGAGGAGCATCCTCCGTTCCTGTGGGAAGGTGAAGACTGCATTGTAGAGAGGGTAGAAGCCCCAGAAGACCGAGAAGAAGAAGAGCAGTGCGATCTGTATTGACAGCAAAGGGGAAAAATATCACTGGAGATATTCTTGCAGGATCAGGACTGGTTCTTACAGAGTATGAATTCATTTCGTTCTGTCTCAATCCATTGAATCCCATCTGCATGGACTTGACATGATAATGAAGAATCAGTCACTTATATTTTGGATCTTAAAGTTTGTTGATTCCTGTCGTCAAGCAGAGTCCAATCAGATAAACTCAGATACCTTGACCTTCATTCCAATGCAATTCATGTACTTTCTAAGCCTAGATTCTTAAACATGTTCATTGAAAATGGATTGCCAATGCTATTTTGGATACAATGATGCTTCTGGTATAGCCTCTTTCGACAAATTCAGACAACCATTTCAGGTAACGAAGTTAGAAAGCAAGCAACGGACAAAGCTTGGCATCCAAGCAAAGTGAACAATGTCAGAATTTCAGTAGATAACATGCGAATACTTACACGATCTGCAATGTGAGAAGTCGGGGTGTGCCACCACAAGAGTCCTCCCAATACAGCGACGCTTATGACTTGGAAGACTCTGAGCCGATTAAATGACTCGAATCTCCGCTCCCTCAGCCCCCTCTGTAGCAGCACTTTGAACTGATGCCACCAGCTCGTGCACCACTGCTCCGACCTCAAATCATGCCCTGTTCATGACATTCTGTTCAGAACATCTCGAATCTACAGATGCTGGATAATACATCTCAAGTGGTTTGATTCCAAGGAAGAAAGAAGGAAAAGGGGAAGATTCTACTAGGAAGCACCTTTTGAGATAGTGTAGCTATTCACATCCACCGTGCGGAGCTCAGCCTTCAGCCTCGAGGAGATATTCTTTTCGTAGGCTGATATGAGAGCTTCCCTCGCCAACTTCTTCTCCTGCTCCATGGTCTCACCTTGTTCAATTGCAACTTTCGAGTTGGGGCTGATTCCTGCAAGTTTCCATTCCAGCATAGAGTGGGAAGAAGGACAAGCCAATATTGAGTTATTCTGTCATGTTGTTCGACTGTTTTTGGTGTGCGCACGTGCTTTTTATTAGCGATGGCTATTGGGCTAGCTGACCCAGTAAGTATGAGAGAGTCATGGCTTACCATTGGCAAGATCGAGCAAGAGATCAGCGGGATTGACAGCCATGGAGGTGGAGAAGCCGATCGAGGAAAAATACTCCAAGGCCGTCAACGCAGGCCCATAGTAGATAGGACTGCCCTCAGACAGCAGGACAACCTTGTCAAACATATGGAACAAGCGGCTCGACGGCTGGTGGATGGTGGTGATCACGGCCCTCCCGCCAACAGCCAGCCGCTTGACGATGTCGATGATCATCTGGGCGGTTGTTGAATCCAACCCCGAGGTTGGCTCGTCGAGGAGGAGCAGACTCGGGTTTATGATCATCTCCAGCCCAATGCTGACCCGCTTCTTCTCGCCGCCAGATATTCCCCGAAAGAGGGGTCCACCGATCATGCTGTTCTTGCAACTCCCCAGCCCGAGCTCCAAGATGACTCCCTCCACGTGGCGGAGCTTCTCACCCCGGCTGAGGCTGTTGGGTAGCCGGAGGAGCGTGGTGAAGAGGAGGGTTTCGAGGACGGTGAGGTGAGGGTAGAAGATGTCATCCTGGGCCACAAAGCCAGTCCGCCGCTTGACCGAGCCGGAGAAGGGCTGGCCGTTGTAGGTGATCTTGCCAGAGAGCTTGCCAGAGAGGCGGCCACCGAGTGCTGTGAGGAGGGTGGTCTTGCCGCTGCCAGAGGGTCCGAGCATGGCCAGGATCTCCCCCGGAGAGACCATTCCAGTCACCCTGTTGAGGATGGTCTTCTCCCTCGTATTCCCGGTCCCGCTCCACCATGAAGATCCTCCTTTCTCTACCTTTACCTTGTATACAACCTCCTCAAACTGCAACAGCACATATACACAACTCGAAATCTTATTCATCTGTTCATTAGTGCCGGCACAATCCGAGAAAAGAATCTAACTACACATTACGTTCTGGAATTCATGGAGAGGAAAAGAGACCTTCAGAGTAATGGGGAACACGGCGGCTTGAATAAGCGACCGGGTACTGATGTTGGGCTGTGCAGGGCAAGCGTGTACATCTGTGCACTCAGGAGGCAGCGGTTGGGACATGTCCTGCGTCGGTGGAGGAGCAGATTCCGACGATGGAGAGGTGGGGAAGCTGTCGGGTTTCGCTGCCATGGACGTGTGAATGGAGAGGTTTCCTTCTATTTCTTCTTTTTTGGAAGCTTGGGGCTCCCCCAAGGTGAAGTGATAGAGAAGGAGATGCATATATAGTGGAGAGGAGGACGGGGAGATGGTGCTCCTTTATTTTTTTAAAAAATATTAAATACATAGCTACATCATGAAGCAAGTGGATGCATGGAAAAGATTTCTTGGTCCACCCAATCTGCTGTGAAATTATTAGAAGAAATTACTGAAATAATTTATCATTTTTATGTTCAAGTAAATACTAAGTACCATTACCTTTCCCTAATAATAATTCATGGTAAACTAGATTAACGTGGAAATTTTTTAGATGCACGGCCTCCTAAATTGTTATACTGCCATCCTATTTTTTCATGTTCATGATCTACCGTTTCTTCCATCTGTATAGGATGGAGCTATCGAGATTAAACATCAAAAAAAGAACATTTTAGGGGTACAGCACGAGGAAGCCTATCCATAAAATTACTATATATCCCAGATAAGGGGAATCTCAAATTTGTTCTGTCTCAGTGGATTCAAATTAATCCGAGATATCCGTCTTTACTCTCTTGCTCTTCGATTACATATGTGTACGTTCAAAACACCCAGGACGATTGCACCTGTAGATCGATCAGGCTCTCTTTCTGTCTTGAATATGTTACTGTATCCGCGAAAATCTGCCCCATGCAGTCCCAAAAGTTGACGGCGTCGAAGAACCACCGCAGCCTGGAGTTGGGTGGGACAACGGGGGTGGCGGGACAAATGTTGGAAGAAAGATGTGGATAACTCCATCATCATGAATAAAATACAATCTCGAGTCCATCCTAAACTTACCACTGAGCGGGACTAACAGATTAGTAATTATAACCATCTTAATCCCGATCCCGATTCTTGCACGGCCAAATGCTCCAATCCAATTATCTGACCCGACAAACAAAGTCCCATCGACATACCTATATGCTTATGATTCGTTGCCATCTCACAACATGAACGTTAAGACAGTAATCTGCCGATTATATTTCACAAGTTTGAGTAACATTCTTATAAACTAGCTAGAAGAGAATCACGAAAGGCTTATAATTAGACGGACCGACCATATCCGACTATATCTCCAAAGAGACTCTAGATAATGACAATCGACGATCGAGTTTGTGCACTCGGAGTGGCATCTCGATCGAGGGCTTGATGATCTCGAGTGAGCCAATTGATCGGTAGCGAATCGATAAAGAGATTGCATTAATATAAGCAAAGTGGGGAGTTAGGGTTTGACGATCCATACCTATATATTAAAGAAACGAGAGTTGATGTGAGGGATGCTCTCTCTAATAGAGTCCAAGGGTTGTCTTCTCCTTTATGGAAAGAACAGATCAGCTATACATAAAATAATTAAAGGAAGCTTATGATCATTAATTAATTAATAATTAAGCAATTTTCAAACTAATTGGCGGGCAGAAGACCATCCTTTGTGGGCTCCCATAAGGTTCTCTTCTTTGCTTCGGTCTCTATTCTTCTCTCTCGCAAAAAAACAAAAGAAGATTTGATGTAGTTAGAACCGTTCTTAATTTAAATTTAAGAGGTCTTAAGTTTTAATTCTCGATATTGAAATTCCTTTTATTCCTATTTTCACTCTCGTTTCTTTCTAGATGTATATGCTTTCGTTATAACCAGAAAAAAAAATGCTATAAAGACTTTCACACCACTTCTGAAAAGTATGTGTAAAGACTTAGACGACATGTTCTTCGACCAAATCGAAGGTCTACAAAGCATGGAGAGGACAGGAGATCATGTCGAATGTACATTGCTTATTCATTGTATCTGTGCAAGAATCCACCAAAATTAATTTAAGATGGATAGATGCGTGGGACCGTGATGAGACCGGTTTCCACTTAAATCAATTCTGATTGATTTTTACATATTTATGCGGAATAATTAAGATCAAGCCCCTTCTCGATATAAAATTGCATTCCCTATTTTCATTGTATTTAATAGAATTTGTGATTATCGTAACTTTTTATTTAAAAGTTTAGTAATTATTTATTACTTAATACCTCACGCATAGATTATATCAGTTTCGGAGATTTATCATGTGGAATTTGTAAAATAGAGGGTGTGATATATGGAACATGCACTTTGACACAATAATAGATTTTGTGGTTATAATAACTATTTATTTTAAAAGACTAATTATATTAGATAACGACATGTTTTATTATTTATTAGATAATAGAATTACTCAGTCTAGAAAAAAGTTTTGAATTCGAATTTTGTGAATAAAAGAAAATTAATACTTGAAAAAGTTTTGTATTCTTTAAAAGAATGATAAAATTTAAATTTGAATTCATCGGAATTCATTATATATACTGTATAATTACATATAAAGAGGGGAAAGAAACCAAGGGGACACTTGAGCTAGGGTGGTAGAGAGGATTTTTTTTTTAAATTTTCTAGTACTTAAAAGAGAGAATAATTCCTAGGTAGGCTCGTCAAAAAGAACGAAGTAAATAAAAAGTGAAAGCGAATGGAATGGTGCATCCCTTTTCTATTCCTCGAAAAATAAGCTAAGTGTCGATTCCTATATTCCCTTCCTCATGTGGTCACACAGTATCCCACTGCATATATTCATCACATCGGCCATCGTTTTCAACATTCGTATCACCGAAATTCGATATGACATTCGTTTTTTCTTTATATATATATTATCATGTAAATTTTTATTAATATCCCTCTAAATATTCACTTAAGGGTAAACGTAGATGCTAATAAGCTAAGCCTACGTCCTCCCCTAAATATAAATATTCCTCCCAGATCTTTGTTTTTATATATTAATTTTCTCCTTTACAAATTCATATGAAATTTGGGCGATTGATGATTAAAGGGAAGAACCTCATCGATGGTCGGATTCTTTCTGTCCATGAAATTGTACCTTTTGCAGAGAGCACTGAAAGATTTGAGCGACTTATAAATGGGTCCAATTGATTTTTTCCATCTTACATGACAAGCTACGAAATGCCTACTCAAGACTCGATTAATTCAAGCACGAGCATAATTAAAATAAGAAGACATAAAATTTTTATTTATTTTTAATATCCGAATTCCGTATTTTACATTAAAAAGGGATATCTAACCATATAATATCAACTCATATTTTCTTCATAAATATCTTCAGTGCAACCGTCATTTTTTCCCCTTCTATATTGATTATGTGAAACTATTACACTACGTGCGTGCATGAAGGAGCTAGGGTTTCCTCTACCAGATGCTATCTCCCTTTGGACCTATAATAGCTAGTGTACGTAGTTGGTTCATTTTCGGTGTACACCGCATGGCATTCAAAAATCTTATAAGCCCTAATCTAAGTCCAAGCCTATTCGGTGCATTAAATGGTATAAAACTCTTTTAACGTAAATTTTTTCTATTCATGAAACTCAAACCGAAACTTTACTTAAGTGGAAGGGTTACCGAACTATCTTAACCAATTCATATTATTATTCATATATCCTTCTCGGGTTTTATATATACACACACACTTCTTGAATGAAAATTCGCTCAAGATCATCAGAGAAACGCTCCAAAAACATGTCATATTGATTAAAATAAATATAATGTTGAGTTATATACATCATATAATGCTTACATATTTATTTTCCCATTTTGCTGATCAGAGATAGAATTAGATCTGCCATTTGGGGCAATTTAATTTGTTAGCAATAATTAGGTATCTGTAATGATATTACATATCTCAATTTTTACTGTTTTGTGAATCAATCAACTGCCACTTGAATGTCTTTTTTTTTATAATAAATTGAAAATAGTTCGAAATTTGACACTATTTTTCCTAAGCAAGAACCACCGGACCCGACTTTTGTCAATTCAGAAAATTTACGATTATAATAGTTTTTTAACTCGGTGCGAATACAAGAAGAGTTTAAATTTAATAAAGCTCACGTGAGAAATATATACGGCACGTGGGCCGGGACTGGGCGACCTGGCGTTTAAGGATGTTGGGACGGGGCAGTTTGTGGGCGGACACGTGGCGAGCACTCCCGGTTAGCAGTGGGGGGTCTCCCGGTGTCGTTTTCTCCATTAAGCGACTGCGTTTTCACTCGCCATCCCAGTAACCGAATCAGAATCAATTTTAGGGTGGCATCTCCGGTGGGTCCCGCCCACTCGTATTTTTTCCCCCGTCTCTTTCTCCATGTCATTCTCCATTTTGGCAATTTTAGCATGCCATGTGATTCAAAGTCCTTTTCTTTGAAGGGAAACTTTTTTTTCTTTTTCTTATAAATTTTCTTCACAAAAAGAATTGTTGATTGACATCTTTTCCCATGTTTTTACTGTACGAGGATGAGAACATTAGGAAATTTTTTACGGTGATTCCGACTCGTGACATGATAGATGTTCGAATATATTCAATAATTAAGTAAAAGACCGTCGATCCTCTGAAGCATTACTATAACTGTCATTATTTACAGTGATCTTGTTATTTATTTTATGTTATATCAGTGCGATGATGGTTAGGAACTTTCAAATATAATTTTTGAGAATCTAAAGCATATATATAGAATCAAGGAAGAGAAATTTTAATTTGATAATAATATTACGAAAAATAATATTGATACACTTGTATAACACGAGCATCAACTTAAAAATAAAAGATTCTGTAACTGATAGTACTCACAGGGGTCATCATCTTTTCCATTGTTTGCTGCTTATATTCTTCGAAGTTAGTGCCAAATAGAAGGGGCCAATAACTCATAGTAAACTCCGAAATATGTAAAGATAAAACACAATAGGAGAAAGAAGAAAAATAAGGATATAATAAGAAATTACTGACGAGAATTAAACTTAAATTCTCTTAATCTCATTTTAATGACGATATGAAGACATGGGTCTTCAATAAGATGCAATAATTGCATTTTTTAACTTTAATTTTTACTCTCCCTTGCCCTAATAAATCTCTATTTACTAATGAAAAGGGTTAGGTGTAAAAAATGGATTTGCCCTTTTTTAAACACAGAATGAAATGACTAAAAATTTGATAAATGTGGTCAAAAAAGTTAAAAAGCTTATGGGAGTAATAAATGGAGTGATATGAGAATTTTTTTTGGAAAAAAAAAATGCAAAAGCCAATGCAGTCAAGGCCGATTAATCTTTAGTAGCTTTTTAAGAAGATTTCAGAAAGATTTGGAAGGAATCTGAGTGCATATTGTAGTTTGTTATATGTTGTAAGTTTCACTGGACACCCTTACAGTTGTCTGGAACATTTCTTTTCTAAGTCACTCTCACTTTTGCGATTGTCGGTTGATCGAGGCGGTTTGCTTTGTCTTCCTTTTAAATGAAGGATTGAATTTGAATTTTATGAATTGAGGTAATTATAATGAGAGAGTTTTATTTTTTAGTGAGTCGATCCCAAATCGAACATTAGTTAATTAGCGCGCATTGAATTTTTAGATATTAGATTGTAGAGATAACAAAAAATAGTCCTATTTTTCAATAAATAAATATAAATCACTTTTCATGTTACAAAAATATAAATTATATTTATAAAGGGAAAAGGAGGATTATCGGTGAAATTTGGATATTCCTCGATATAAAAAAGGAGAAAAAATTACTAGAAGAGAGTAATTTCATAGAGGGTCACTTGCAAGCAAGAACTTCAAATGATGAGAGTCTAGAAAATTTACATATGTAGAGATGTACAACAATATACACATGTATTATCATGTTTAGAATAAGATTTGCTAGTTAAAATGATTGGCTTTTTTCCTTTACATAAGGTCTTGAATTCGAATATTGTAAATAAAGAAAATCCATTATTAGAAAAATTTTACTATTCAATGGATGGACTGGCTTGAATTTGATCTTATTTATTTGCATTATCTCTTCATTAAGAAAAAGTCTTTTATGTCATGGTATTACCACATGACAGCGCTTATGTGGTGACAATGACCAACAAGAGTCATATATCCTTAGGGTTATTCTTTTCATTTTAGGTTTTATAAAAAAAAATTATAGCGTTAACTGATTCTGATTAATCAGTATCGCCACACAAGTACTGTCACGTAATAATATTATGATATAAAACACTTTCTTCTTCAGTAGCTACATTACTGGTGGGCGGGGAATTCTATGAAGAGAATATATATATATATATAATGATGATGATTATTATTATTATTATTGAATAAGCTATAGCTAACTAGGAAGAACGACAGTATTATTGCACTTGACCCTCTATTATTATTATTATTATTATTTAATTATTTAATTTTTGATTTATTAATTTTAATTAGGGATTGGTGTGTGATATTTGCATGATTAAGAAACAACAGGAAACCACTTAATTATTTGCTTGATTAAAGACTAAATTTCACCACATAGGTAAAGAAAAACTCGAGCAATGTAACATTTTTAGTTAGGTATTAATGCATTGACATGACTGTGTGCTATCACGTGATTAGTTTTTATACGGTGAAATCATTGTGTATCACTCACTGAATATTTGTTCAACCCAAAAGCCAATGTTATGATTAATAACTAAGATCAATAAATAAAACAAAACGTACTAATTAAATCAGAGCCTTAATCAATAAAAGGGATTTAGTGCAGTGATATCATCGTCAACTCAAAATAAAGATGTCTTTGGATAGATTCTCATTGATGTCATTTTATCCCCTTTTTTTTCTACAATCTTTTCTAAACTGATGAGTCATTTATTACTGAATAAATTCACAAACATCTGGAAGTCCTTTAATATATCTGCATGTATATAAATACCCACAATCATCTTAGGGCTCTCTCAACATTTAAAAATTCCAATATCAGATCTTTGTGAGAGATTCTGAGTTATTCTATATCCAGACAACACTCATTTTGTTCAAAACATTTCACTTATGACTTACCTTTTCGAGCACTTAAAATAATAATAGTAATGATAATGGGCATGTGACAATCATGATAAATCCACACAGACCCCATGAACATGAAGTCGTGCAATGGAAAGTTAGAGAGGGGAATCTACTAAAGGGGACTGAGATTCGAGTATATGTAAAACTTTGGCCAATTTTTCCGTACATCCGACGGGGAAAAAAAAGACGAAAGGTTGCAATCGAGAACCCTACAAAATGACTGCCATGTGCGTGTGAATATAATATATCTATCTATACTATTATATAAAAACATGTGAGAAGTTTGGTATCTTTTTTATTTTTCATATTCGTCCTCAACATAATTTACATATTAAAATTTATTTTATATATATGATTTTTCGATTAATGGTTAAACCATAGTTTCATTTATTTTCCTCTCTACCTATATCTACGATCTTAATAGTAAAAATATTTCATTAACTGCTCCGATTCTCATATCTCACTCTATATCTGTAATCTTAGTAGCAAAAATTCGTCATTTTTTGAATGAATAATTTGAAATTGTAAAAAAAGAAATGTAAATTTAACATAATATACTGATAAAAATTAAGAATGTTCTACTTTACTACTATAAATTAATGAATTTTAAATGAATTAAATTATAATAAATTATAAATAAATGATGTAATTATACAAATTCATCACAGTATGTCACATTTATTTAGTTTTTTTCCTGCATAGTATGGATCGGTGTCTAGTGTGTGTGTGTATATATACTTCTTTTATTTATCATGAAATCACTTCATATTCACAAATCTAATGAAAAATCTCGATGATTTAGATTCAATTCTAGATTTTACTTAAACGAAAGAAGTTTCGAATTACCTCAACTAACCCATATTAGTATTTTTTTTATTATAAAATATGTTCATAGACCTAAACAAGAAGAATAAAAGGTATGAAAAGTTTCATTGTTGGGAATCGAACTCCTAATTCTTGATCCATCGTCGAAGTGCGGTGTCGATACATAACATACCTTCATTTCAACTTTTATATGATTTATGGGATGGAAAGACAACCGCCATGTACATTACAAAAACAGTACAATTCAAGGAATTGAAGGAGCATGGGAGATGATAAAAAGGAGATGATGATCGATGTTGGTAATTGGAATTATTCCGAGTGATGAGGAGAATCTACATGTATGAATGCGCATATGAATTATAGGTCAGGAATGTATGGGAATCCGAAGTTTAATTTAATGGAGGTATACAATTCTATTATAAGGAGACGGTATAATTTTCAGTGGATTATAAGTGATTGAGTCCGTACTCGATTCATTCTGATAGGCAGTGATATCAAATTCTCATACATTGCACAATTCTTTCTATTAATTTTTTTAGATGGAATTGAATCATCGCAACCCATCCTCATGTAGGGACGTGAGCTACACTTGTCGCGTGCTTTGAACACTCGCCCTCAGTAATTGAGTTCGAACAAGACAGTATTCTATCTGGTTGTGGAACAAACTGATCACAAGGAGAGTTTTTTTTTTTCTGCCAATGGTTTGCAACTAATATGAGTTGAACTTTTTCACTTCCTTACTTGATCTATTGATCAAGAGTCAGATATTTTTCCTCTGTACCTTCATATCGTGTAAAATTTGTTAGTGGGTCCGCAAAAGATAGCGATTCATATTTAACCTAATAGCCTATATTAGAAAGTAGTGGCAACTCTATCATATTGAAAGATTATTTTTATTAAATTTTTAATGCGAGATTTAATCATGAAAAGAGATGACACATATGTTCACATATCTGCACGCTTGAATGATAGGTGAACCTGAGTAGACAATGTGTAAAACCGGGATGGATCTAGAAAATTAAACTAAGAATGTGAAACTCGGCACAGAGTTAAAATATGGATTTCAACGGCATGTAATAAAATATTTCAATAAAAATATAGATAAAAATAATAAAATTTATATAATATCTTGGGCAATCCGTGCGCCACTAAATCGATCACTGAGTACGGAGGTGAAACCACAGAATCTAGATCTAAAGATGAACGAATATTCAGTTGTTTGTTAATAAGAACCGACAGCTCGCGTGAAGGAGAGGAAATATCCGCACACAGGACAAGGACAATGACATGGAAGCAATACAAAAGGCTAGTCACGAACAATTTGGATCAGTCTACCTGATTAATTCATATTCCAATTATCAGACAGTTTGCTGTGACGTAAATATCTTCTGATGATAAAATTTTAGTCGTTCGTAGTGTTCGAATCCAAAATCTTGATTGGAAAAGGAGTGTCGAATCACTCCATCCAACCATGTCCATAAGATAAAGAAAAGGCTAGTTATAGATCTCTAGCTAGGGACAGGGAATACCCACGGAAACCACGCATGTGCCTAACTTGCTTGATTCTTAGCTGGGCCTTTGGGTTGTACTCCCACTTCTTCCTTTAAAGTGATCCCATTTTTCTTTTGTATTTCTAGCTGATGGAGAGTGTGCGAGAGGAGAGAAATATCAGTGATCATTGTTCTTGTTGAAATGGTTTATACAGAGAAATCAAGAGGATTTAAATGATTGTACATAAGATATTGGATTTTGATGGGTTGAGATGTGGGGCAAAGAGATCAATGGAAAAAGAGAAAATTGACAGAGGATTTCAAACACTCACTAATCCGAGCCAGATCATCCACTGAGGGGTAGATCTTTTCCGATCATGGGCTTTTCTTATTCACGGTAAACGAATTCACAATCTCATTTATTGAAAATAGGCGTTAAAACATCTTAATCAACTCGGATCAGTCTTACGAAGTTGCTAGACTTTTTTTTTTTGGGGTTATTGTTGGAAGTGGAGAGAAATATATATGATGGTTAGAATGATTGCTAAGCTTGAAAAGATCAAAATTTCTCCTTACAACTTTTCTGTGTAGAATTGGCAAGATCAAGCATGCGCACAAAACTCCCGCGCACGCTGTTATCCACCCAAAGAGGAAAACTCGACCCCATCACTCTCTCTTCCCCAATTCGCTTCTCATTCTAGCGTACGTGAGCATGATCCTTGGTGGGCACGGCACAATCATGCAATATATCGGTTTTTCTATGGTATGTACGTGCACAGATATTGTCTCGTACGAGCATGCGCATCGGACCGTTCAGAATTTTTCGGCGTGCGAGACATTCACGTTCATATTGCATTCACCTTGTGTATCGTTTCGATCTAGGGTTTATCCCCTTGTGAAAACACTAATATGTACTGATGACACATCCCTCGCTCTAATCTTTTTCTTAGCGTGATGGGACATGCATGCTTCGCATATGGAGTAATGGAAAGGGGGATGGAGTTGGAAAATTTGGTGCAATAGTGCCAGAGATCAAGAGGTTCGAAGTTCGATTTTCACTGGTGAGACTCACCGCATACTGTTTTATTCCTTTCTTTCTCGTATTCTAGGTTCGTGGACATCTTTTTGCAACCAAGAAAATAGATGATTCAAAAAAAAAAAAGGATTTAGATGCAATATCATCATCCTTAATCAAGATTATGGCGTTCTGAGTTTTATACGGCGAAACTTCCATGTCTCTGTATTCCTCTTTTCATCCTATCTACTTCTGTTAAACGATCTTAACTTAGACCCATAAACCTCCTTCATAATTGAAAAACAGATGATTCAGTTTCAACATTTTCTTCTTTTTTTTTAATGCAAAATGTAGCCCAACGACTAATTCGTTAAATATATTAGGCGGAGTTAAGTAGGTTCTTTTGATGAAAGATATCCTAGAGTACTGAAAGGGACGGGAAATAAACAGACTAGAAATCTACTTACAATGATCGAATTCAAAGTCACTCTTTCCCAGATCAACAATCTCTGCTCCAGGTCAAGAATGAACATCATTGTATTTGTCACGGATAGAGTTTCAGTTTAAACATTCATCTTGTGTTATAAACATCAACAAGGAGGAGGCAGGCAAAGTCTTACTATAATATGTTCATATCCAGCCCTAAAAAGTGGATGATAGGACCTGATGTTTTAGTGCAAGGCAGTGCATGCCATATATCAACTTGGCCTACCCCATGTGTGTATACCTATGAGAACTAATTACAGGATGGCCTATACTTTTGGCCCTGTCAAGGCTAAGTCTCCCCGCCAGGGACTAAAACTCTTACAACATGAATTTTTTCCATTTACAAGACTTGAATATGAGATTTTATTTGTCAAAAATCTGAAGAGACATGGAACCATCAAAACCGCGTGTTGTGGTTTTGGAAGAGTGACTGCTTGGAGATTGCACGTAACGTGGCCTCCGCAGCCCACCTGCTGGCCCAGTAAAGGCCCCAGAGCCCAGCCCAAGCCCAATTCCTTAACCATGAGGGAGCGGCCCAAGGACACATCTCCTACTGCTCTCTTTGGAAAATAAAGTGATCAATTTTAGTATGGTTAAAATCACCCCACCTAACAACACGAGGTTGGCTTAATAATTCTCCGTTAGATCCAAACAAGTGATTTCATTTTTCTAGGAATCTCAGATTGATCGTAAATTAGTTCTAAGGTACACTTCGACCGGTTAGGATACTCTGTAGTGCAACAAAAAAAGATCGTCCCAACTAAACCGACCATTTATATTATAAAGATGGATTAATATTTGAGAAACCTAAATTAATTATGGATAACAAAAAATAGTAATAATCATTATTAAATTAATCCAAAATTCTCAATCAACTGAGTCCTCCATGAAAATGCCGACAGAGGCAGACAGTGGAAGCGACTAAAGACGAGAATTCTTACACTATCTCCTTCCCTTGACGACGAAGCATAGACGGCACCAACAACCATATCATCCTACTATCTGACAGACTGCCGGTGTCGTCTCTCTGGGCCAGCGCGTCTACTGGAGCCGCTGACCCGAGCCCCGTAAAAGGGACTTTCAGTTCTGATTCAAACCGCCTGCGATCGGAGAAGAGCCTCTGATGGCGGCTGCCCCCGGGAGCAGGATCGTGGAGGAGGAGAAGAGGGCGCACGCTGCCATGGCGATGGTGCAGCTCTTCTATGGGGGCTACCACGTAATTACCAAAGTTGCCCTCAATGCCGGGGTCAACCAGCTCGTCTTCTGCGTCTTCCGCGACCTCATCGCCCTCTCCATCCTCGCCCCCGTCGCTTATGTCCGCGAGAAGTATGTCTCCCCCTCCTCAATTGAAGAATTTCACTTCTTTCTTTTTATATGCATTGCTCGATGCACAGGGTCAAATTGAGAACTGGGGTTCCAGGCCTCCAATTGGTAAGACTCTTCAGTTGCAAAAATGCTTGTGAAGTTCGGAAGAGCTTAGTACATCATAGGTGATCTAATATTGCATGTCGTTACTCAATTTCCACCGATTTGAAAAATACGAAACTTTAGTTTTCATAATGTCCTTTTTATTGGTCAATGCTGCTTGTTCTATCCCATATGCAGTCTCATATCTTAGCTTATTGTTTGAGTTTCTGCGCTTAGTGTAAACTGGGTTCGGTAACACTGGAGGAAAAGGAAGACAAACATCGTAATATGCAGATCTTTCTCCCATGATTTTGCTCTCGCAATCATCTAATTGAACCACGACATCTCTCTCGGTGGATCGAGAGTTCTGCTCTTTACATTGTATTGAATTGCATCTTTTTCCTTTCCTACTTGCAGAAGGACCAGACTTCCACTGACCAGACGCCTTCTGCTTTCGTTTATCTTCCTTGGACTGACAGGGTGAGCTGATATCTTCTCAACCATTCTTCTTCTGCTTATTGAAGACAGGAAATTGGTGATGAGTAAACCTTCTGGTTTCTCGAATCAAACAGGATATTTGGGAATCAGCTCTTGTTCCTCATCGGTCTGAGCTATACAAACCCAGCTTATGCTGCTGCAATACAACCTTCAATCCCAGTGTTCACCTTTATCTTGGCCATTTTGATGGGGTGAGTTAAATAAAGCCCTTGTCTTTCTTGGTCTACTCTTTGCTAGTTATTTGAGTATATACTTCCTATGAAGAAATTTACTTATTTCAGCACTCATTTTCGTCCATAACCTTGCTGGTGCAGTACAGAAAAGGTGAGACTTTCCCAGATCGAGGGTCAAGCAAAGGTTGCAGGCACTCTTGTTTGCGTATTTGGTGCAATAGTAATGGCTGTGTTCCGTGGACCTGCTTTGGTTGGATTTGAGGAAGCAGATTTTGTTATCCTCAATGAAATAAGTGCGAAAGCCCAACCTGAGCCGTCACACTGGTTCTTGCAAAGTTTTCAGAATTTTGGGTTCGAAGATTGGCACCTCGGAGTTCTCTGTTTAATTGGGAATTGCTTGTGCATGGCAGCCTTCTTGGCTATACAGGTAAGTTGTTAAATTTCCTGACTATTCTAGAATACTAGATAGTGCAGTTCAATTGAACATGTTGCCTACATCACATATTATGTTGGTACTTTCATCTGAAGAGTTACTTTTGAACTAGCTTCTTCAAAATGAAACCGTTGATACTGGAATCAATTATTGCTAGGAAAGAACAGATCAACTTTCTTGACATCTATATGAATTTGCATTAGCTGTGGTGTTAGCACTGGAACTGAATTGTAGGCGAATGCTGTTGATTTTCACTGTATTGGTCTTCCACTACAATCTTCATAGTTCTTCTAGTAGTTTGTTCCCATAATAGGTCAATATCAAACATTCGAAAATGATAAGATTTCAACTGAACTGAATAGAGTTGTGACAACTCGGGTGACTCCTGACAGATTGCTAGTGTATCTTTCTGATTTTCACATGCAACTCTCCACAATCATGAATCAACTTATTATGAGAAGCCATTGTGCACTTCTACTGTTGTTCCCCTCTTCTGACTGCTATATCAATCGCTTGTTGCTTTTCAATTTTTTACTGTGACCGCATACTTCTTATTCAGCACTTATTTTATGCATCTACCTGGTTATTTTTAGACCCTTTGGCAGTAACCTACTCGCATAAAATTTTCAGGCTCCCGTTTTAACCAAGTATCCTGCAAGCTTGTCAGTCACAGCATATGCATACATTTTTGGTGCAATTTTAATGGTTACAACCTCGTTCTTTATGACTGGCGAATCAACAGAGTGGAGTTTGACCCGATCTGAGCTCTATGCTGTCCTCTATGCTGTAAGTTTCTGCGAAGTGTACAGAATATATATATATAGAGGAACTCACCATAGTCTGCTATGTGTTCTTACAATCCCATTGGGCTTTAAGGATCTGTTGTGGGGCATATATCATTTGTTGTTGGAAAGTTTGTTTTTAAGTTACTTCAAGGAGCACATTTAAGGAAATTGAAAATATCAAGCAACATATCACATTTCTGTCACTTTACATCGCTTCTTCTTTGGACATCTTCATAATATTTATTAATCAAAGCAAAGACCTCATAATATTGTTTACAACAACCAAAAGGGTGCAAATCGTGCATAGTATTGTGTTTCTTCTTTATTTTCTTGAACATTAGCTGCTGCTTCTCCAATTTGAGAAGTCTGAAATTTTAATTCTACACTTTGTTAGGGAATCGTTGCGTCTGCCCTAAACTACGGGCTCCTGACTTGGTCGAACAAGATACTTGGTCCAGCTCTGGTCGCTCTGTACAACCCGCTTCAACCTTTGCTATCGGCCTTACTGTCACGGCTATTCCTTGGAAGCCCCATCTATCTTGGAAGGTATCACCCAGTATACCACTCTACCCATAGACGGTTTTTCCCTTGGTTTTCTAGAACTGGGAAAAGCTTTTCTGGGTATTCCATTTTTCCCATCTGGTAAAACAAAGAAACTAATAGAAAAACATGGGAAGACGTTCTTTGCTTGTGGAAAATCTGACCCAGTTCTTTGTTTGTGGAAACAGCTTCGTAGGGGGAAGTCTTATCATAGGAGGTCTGTATTTATTCACATGGGCATCCTACCGTGAAAAGCATGGTGCAATGGGGAGCATCATGCCGAGCACCATCCGAGCTTCGCAGCCTCTGATTCACAGGGATGAGTCGGGTAACAGGATCATGGACCAGAGAGGCCATCTCCTATCAGGAGCCTCACCATCGCTACATAAAGTACTGGACTAGGAAACCAGAAGTTATTGTGAAAATTGTAAGATCAGAGTTGCCCTTCTTCTCTTCCACATTTGTAATGCATGCTTGAGGAAAGTAAGTCATGCTTGGAAACACCGATTCTGGACTTCCATCTTTAAGGTGTGCCCCAATGGAACCGATAAATTTCCTTTTCTTAGCTTCCCCTGAGATAGAAATCTGCATTTTTCTTAAATTTAGGATTCGGAGTGCCCTTCAAAATTTTCCCTTTAAGGACATCGAATTGAATGGAATTTATGAAGGTTTTGATCTTTATCCGGTTGTAGTACTCGATCCCTGCATTGGATCAAAACTGGGAAAAGGGAAGAAGAAAAGGGCTGTGACAATCGATTCCATGATCATTGACAGAGAAACTTCTATTCACAGGAATTGCGAGGGACACAGTGAGCACGACAGATATACATGTGTGTATATATATATTTGTTCTGTCAGAAGAATGAGAGCACATTTCAGGATATTTATACATGTCCTTCACGAGTTGAAAGCATTCCATGGAAGAACCAAATGCCTTGTACGTTGGACCTCTAACTGCGGGTAAGAGATCCAATCTGAAGGAAGATTCTCTTTAATGGGTTCGATCACAGCCCTTAATTGCTGCCGTCTCGCATTGATCACTGTACTACCCAAACATATCACTAACTGGTGATGATTCAGTGCAGAACAGTATTCTCACAATCAGCAGGCGCTGTCTGAATTCTCCCAAGTTTCCGACTTTGGCAGCATAGAAACAAACTCCTGCACGCTGCATTTGAAATTATATCGGCTGCTGATCTAGTAGGGTTGTGAGACAAATCCGGTCCTATGCGTCCATCATCAGACACAATCAAGAGACAGCTCAATAGTTCAAAGTAATCTCCGCAAGACCAATGTTGTCCCATCCCATGTGTATGAAAAGTTGGACACACTTTCAAATTTTCAACTTCCCGACAGCACCCGAATCTTATCGAGGAGTGCATCAGAGCAAGGTATCCCTTCTGCCTTCATCTGATACAGAAGCTTGATGGCTTCAACAGGGGATCCATTACGCAGGTAACCCTTGAGCATGGCACTTGAGCACACGATGTTCCCCCTCTTGTTAACATCCATCTCATCATAGACTCTCCTTGCACTTATCAATAACCCGTTCTTTGAATACATATCAACCAACCCACGCCGTACAGATTTGTGAGTTTCCATCCCAACCTTGATCGCATTTGCATGAATATGTTTCCCGCAATTCCCTCCATCTTTTATCCCACCAGATGCCTTTAATGCGTTTGAAATTGTAAGGCTGCTAATCCTGGTTCCAGACCTGGCCATCTCCCTGAAATCACTAACAACCTCTCTATGTCGCCTTTTCCGACACCCACTAGCTATCTTTGCTGCCCATGTGAAAGCATTGCGGTTTGGCAGTTGATTGAACACGGTGTTTGCATGATTCCCGGTTCTAAACTTCCCATAGAAGTTGAACAGACAGATCGGGATGGGCTTACTCTCAGAAGCACCGGTCTTCAGAATCCATCCGTGGACTTGCTTCCCCAGCTCAACATTCCTGGAGCAGATGCAGGCCTTGAGAACACAACCCACCATCCACGACGGTACCTCAGATGAACTAAATCTTTCCCGGATTCCTAAGAACACCCTTATGACCTCATCATGATCGCCCTCGTCCATAAATGCAGCAAACAGGACTGCCCAGGACAGGACGTCCCTCAGCGGCATTTCGTCGAACAGCTGACGCGCTGCTCTCATGCACCCACAGGTGACGTGCATCAGTAAGAGCCTGTTGAGTAAGCCCAAGCTGGGTCTGAGACCACTGCGCTTCAGGTGCCTGTGCAGCTCTAGGGCTTCCTCGGAGTCGCCGGATACAGTGCAATCCTGGACGAGGGACGAGTAAGTCTCCAGCGGAACGGGGAAGGAGAGAGCGTCCATCAAACGCAGTATATCTGTGTTGGAGCTCTTCTTCCTGGGTTTAATCTTAGTGGGAAGAGTTCTTGGAGGCCCATCCGCAGTGGGTCGAGACGAAGCTTCCGATGCTCGAAAGGGAATGCATGGTAGCTCCTCTGGTTGCGGAAAAGAAGAGGGCTTGGCCGGAGGATGAAGTAGGAGAAGATTCTGGCGATGATGCGATGGAAGAGAAGCTGCCGGAACTGCTACTGCCCTAGGGAATCGCGGTGGCGATATCATAATATTCATTGAATCATTCTCCGGTGAGGAGCTGAGAGGTTGAGCGGCAGAAGAAGGCCGTCGGCCCGGCGTCACAACAGGGATGAACGAGCGAGGACAATGACCGAAGTAACAGGACGAAGCTCGCTCCTTGATAATCTTTCGGGGTCACGAAATTTGTTTGGAGCCCACAATCTTACAATCCCGACAAATTTCTCGGGTCACTGGAGTAATTAATCATCCGGCCAATTATGATTTTTCAATTAAATTACCGAGATTAACTAACCGGCTATAGAAGTCTAATGGTTTGTCTGGGCTCGAATACGAGCTAAAAGTAATCCAGTTCAGTGTCATGTTATGCCTCCTTCCCCCTTGCCGAGTGCATTGGTCTGCAGCTGGCATAACTTCTCTAATTCACTAAGGATTTGAGCACATGACAGATAACATTGTATGACACGACACCAGCACCCAGTCTTTAAATCGTCTGCGATGATGATGATCTTGAACTACTTTCCTGGCTTTTATTTATTTATGGTGATAATATGTACACCACAGCTGCAAAGTAACGGGATTATTATCGCAAAACACCCTCTCGGTTCCAAGTCCTCTCTCATACTATGATGATTCCTAGAAAAGCATGCAATCACAGCATGTTTTTTTCTTCAGGGTACAGGCATGATACTTCACAACAGGATAATTGATGAGAGCATATCTAAGTAGCAAGCCCATCGCTCGGAAGAGTGTTAGAATTTTCATGGCCAAACTACTTAGCTATGGAATCGTCAGCTGATCCGAGAACCCAAAGGACTTCCAGGAAGACTCGAGGCGGAGCAGATGCAATTTCTCGACGAAAGGCTCCAGAACCTCAGCCTCCTCTTCAGGGGCAAAGGCCATGCAGATGCTTAGCTCTTGGACAGCCTCCCCGTATTCTCTGGAAAACAAGACCGTTCTGGTTAGGATCAATCGCTATCTCTCAATCTTCCCCAGAAAATGAGATCCGGGGCATGTACCTGTTGAAGTACAGCATCATCCCATGGTCTCTCCTCAGAGCCCAGTTATGGGGCTGCAGAATCAGCAATCTCTCCGATGCCATGATAGCCAATCTAATACAGATTTGAGGATAGAAAGTCTTGTTTTCAAGAGATTCAAAGATGGTGAAACCTTTACTGCTGATACCAATTTGGTTCAATGACTGGATGAGTGCAAGCTGAACTCGACATGATCATTGACCTTAAAATGTTGTTAACAAGAAAAGTTGCAAGTTTCAAATGTAATGATAGGTGAACAAAAAGAGTACCTAAGATCTTGGGGCCTGAGTAATGGAGTATTCGAGCCATCAATCTCGTTTAAGTTTCCGAAAGCATTATGAAAATTTCTGAGAGGAGAAGTCAGCATCAGCCCGCGTGTCAGCCTCGAAGAACGTTTCCAGTAAAGCCTCTGCAATAATTTCCAGATGAACATATATTGAAGACCTGAGATGAGAAACAAAAACTCAAAAGAGGTAATCAGGGCATTTTGCTTACAATCAAGTTGGCGAGAGCAATCCCGATAATATCCCTGTTTGAAGCTATCTCAAGACCCGGAAGAGAACTGCTAGTTAAGTCCGAGGCCCTCGATTTTGGATTCTCTACACAACTACCATTGACAACAGCAAACAAGCTATGACCTGATGTAACCTTGAATAGTTCCTAATACACAAATCCGAGCTTCAGTCCCATTAATTGACACAGGAATAGTGAAAATTTACCAGCTATCGAAAAACAGAGACGCAACAAACCTCTGGGTTCCCTGTTTGGGGCCATATTAAAAAATCTTCCCCAACTCGAGATCCCACAATGGTTAGACCAAGTCTCCGACAAACCTCTATGTAAATTATGCTAAGCAAAATTGCTGTCAAAAACAAAATTGGTGTTATTGGCTTCATTCACAGAACATAAACAGAGCTTGGGGGGGGAGGAATTGTAGCAAGCTGAGGAAAGCAAAACGCTGCCATGTTAGTCATAACTACTTGAAGCGAGAAACCTTACCACTGCCATATCCAGAGCTCAATACAGAATGCAAGTAAGAGCACTTGGAATCTACAAGTACAGAGGTTCTCTTGAAGCCTCTGAACCCGAACAGGACCAGATTTACTGCCTCTAAGACCTCGACCAAGTGGCATCCAATGTCTCTCGGAATGAGCTCCGCCTCAACTTCTTTAGCAATCATGTCAAGCTCATTCATCCACTGCCTTATGTTTTTTCCTGCTAAAGGCATCTCCTCCAAACTATCCCACTCTAGAGCATCTGGTGGTGACAAAAGAGATCTCCTCTCATTCGAAAGGGACTGAGCATCCATCTCTCTATTGATGGACACGAATGCCTCATCTTCTGCAGCCACATACAGCAGAACCTGCTCCATTTGCAAGAATAGATGAATCATGAAAGAATGCAAACTCATGAACAACATAATTCAAAGGAGGATCCTCCACCCAAGGGAATGATAAAAGAAAATGAGAAAAAAGGGAGATGGTGATGTGCCAGAAAACTGGAAAAATAAATAAAACATGGCTCTCCTCATTGGACTTGGTCCAGTCAATTGCAACAGAGCTCCATCCTGATCGACTTGGCGATTATTTGAATGGATTGAGAAAACGAGGAGATTCTAATCAAGATTATCAAGAAGTATACCTTTGCAAGAGAAATGTCTTTGTCTTTGGACGGAAAGGAGATCTCCTGTGTGAACTTTTCTCGGGCAGCCTCAAGAACCTAGAAATTATACTCGACAAAGTCAGTAAATCAGTGGGAAGCAGCTGAAATGAACCAAATTATGGAACGCGTCATAAAAATGTGGCAAACCGGGGGAAAGAATATGTGTTTGTAATATGTTACAGGTAAGCATCAAATGATAATCATAGCGAAATCAACCTCCCGGTAGATTTTGGAATGGGACGAGTTCTTTTTCATTTCTAGGTTGCTAGAAAGAGGGGAAGCTGAAGCAGTAAACTGCACATGCCGAGCAAAGAAGAGGCTTTTCCTCCTCATTCCATTCCCCTTCATCTGCTCATTTCCATTCCAACACCGAGGAAGACATCGATCACACCTGATGAGGATGGTCGTAAAGAGTAAAGGCATATTGGGGTTTGCCTTCCACCTCTATTGCTATAAATAAAATAACTAAACAGATCAAATACTGCCCAAGATATTCTCCATCTTACTCAAATCAATCCAAACATAATAAAGTTAAACAACAGAATGCAGTTATCAATTCAAGAGTTTGTGATGGGATATAAGCAGACTATCATCAGCTTCTCCGACCATGTGCTTAGTTCCATTTAACAAGGTCCTACACTAAATCCCTTTACTAAAGTACTCTGGCAATGAGAAATTTCTACCCGGTCCTTTGCTTGATTGCTCAAATGCAACTAGTCGGTCACACAATTTTATGCTTCACAGGAATGATCACCCGAGACTTTTCTTTTCTTTGAGAACAAATCTAACCACATCATTGGGCCAAGTAAAGAGTACGTAAGCAACAAAGAAGAGTCGAGAGATTCAGTTGTATGATTTACCTGAGAACTCGGTGATCGCAGTGTGGGACGCAGAATGTTGAGGTAGCCATGCTCACTGGCTTGGCCGTTGCAGCCGCAGGAGAGAACAGCGAAAGGAGGCCCAACATCTCCAACCTCCCCCCAAAGAAATCCGGTCGGTCTCTTTAAGGAAAAGAGAGAGAGAACGGGTGTGCAGCGATTATTCTTGAAACTAAACAAACAGCAGACAACGAGGGGGCGAAATCATATAATGGGCAAACAATCTATAGTGAAAGGGGAGCTGAGGGAAAGGAATCGGTGTCGTCAAAGGCGAGGTCTGGTTCAGAAACAAAGATTCCGACAGGCTCCCTACACTTGGTCCCTGAAAACAGAGCAGGCGATGCTGATGGCGGATATGACCGAGAATCGTCGCAGTGAGTTGAGGGAGAAGGAGAGGAGGAGGAAACAGAAGGTGGGTATCTGAAATTGAAGTGTGTGGAGCAAGAACAGCCAAGATCCATACTAATGAAGGGGCTGGGTTTCTCGATCCTTGTGTTCCGTCGTGGGTTCTGCTTCCTCCGAATTTCTGGAGAAACAGTGATGGGTTCCTTTGTGACTTTGTATCCTGCTACGGATAAGAGGGAGAGAGCAGTGACGCAGCAGAAGAGCAGAGGCAGCCTTCAATCATGGTCGCTCCATCGACGAGGAAAACAGGGTAAAGTGAGAAGAAAGGAAAGGAAGGCTGGATCTTCTTAGCGAGGGGATAGCCCTGTCTGCTTCCGTCTTCCTCCTCCTACCTCTGCTGATTTCTGGGGCAATGAAGAGGAGAATTTATAGGGATGAGAAACCATGGTGCAACCTTTTTTTTTTTTTTTTTTGGAAATTGGCTCCACACTTGCCATATGTTGTTTTTTTCTTTTCATTTATTTTATTTTTTTAACAAAGCATTTATTTTCATTCTTTTTTCTTTTATAAAACATCAATATTGCATCTAATGCTAAAAAAAAAGATAATCCAACGAAGCACAATCTCGTACTAATGTATTAGTTAATACAATTCGATATCTTCTCCTCTCCAATAAAATATTAAATTCAAGACTTATAAGCAGTAAAAGTTCACGGGCGGAGAGTTATACCCTCTCAGTTGACAGATCCAATTTATTTTTGTTGGTAGAAATGTGATGGATTAATTTTTACATAAAGATTTAAACCAAAAAAAATTTCTACATAAAGATCACGTTACATCATCATCAACACTGTCTGCCACAATTCTTTCAGTGGCCAACCCTAGGATATCCCCCCAATACAGTGGTAGATAATTCTCCAAAAGATTTGTCAAGATACGTAACATCCTGTTGCATTTTGATATGGATATTATCCCGTGCATGCTTCGCCAGAAAGTCAGCTGCTCTGTTGGCCTCCCTGAAGACTCTTCAGCTTGAAGCCTTGATATTCCCTGCTTGAGTCTCCTGCAATCTAGAACAAAGGGTCCAAGTAAAAAAGATTATCAACTCGATGAGAGAAAAATAGATCAAAAATAGCTTTTACAGCCAGCTCCACTTCAAGGAACCGAATGCCCAACTTCCTGGCCAGTCTCATTTCGTCTCTGAAAGCCCCAGCATTTTGCCGGTGCGCTGTTTACTGTGCCAAGATTTCTACCAAATCTCTCCTTTCAGCCATCTGCCCAGCTTGTCTCTGATCAATCCCCCGGCTCCTGCTGTCCCCGACCAGCTACTGGAAGAGCCATCAATATTTAGTTTTGCCCCACACAGTCGAGCGGGTTCCCATCTGACCAAAGTCGATCTCTTGGGTGGGCTCCGTTTGACCTGCAAGACAGAAAGAGAGAAAAAACTCAGCAGCCCTCTGTACACATAATCTGTGTAATAAAGTGTCAAACGCACCTCCCTCGAAGACTATAGCTTGAGGGAATACAGCCTTCCATGGGACTGACAATTCCTGTTATTCATATGCCATGCTGTTCACTCTAACCCACTCTTCTATGGGCAAATTATCTCAGAATTGCTTAGCTACTGAACAGCCCCGTAAGACATGATCCGTATTCTCAATTCCATCATGACAGATCTTACATTCAGCACCTATGGACATCCCTCTTTGGTCGAGTAACCGTGCAGCGGCTATCTTTCTCTGACAACACAGCCAGAAGAAGTCATGTATTTGCGGATTAGCCTGCCCTCCCAGATCCATTTCCAGTTCCCCTGCTGTCTTGGGCTACCCACACCACTCAACAGCTTGTAGGCTAATTTCGTTGAGAAGTTACCTGTAGCAGAGAACTTCCATATCAATTTGTCCTGACCCTCCCCATAGAGGCTTCTCGGTGCACGATGGATGTTATCCCAAACAGACTGGGGGGTGTCAATTGATACGGTAGATCGATCTCAATTGCCTCTATTGTCCATAACGGACATTACAGTTCTGTCTATCTGAGAGGACCTACAATATATTCCTGCAAGGGGCCCATCCCACCGCCCGGTTCAATTCTAAATGATTGAGATCTATTAAATTTTTAAATATCATATTACATGATCAGAAGATCTACTACAGTTTACAAAAACCATGTATGTCAAGCTTAAATTAGCAAATATTTTAATAAAAATGCATAAAGTAAATGGTCCTTTTTTTTATTTTTGATTTATTTGAATAGTAACTTTGTGCTCCAAGTCAAGATTATTAAGTAAATAATTAGATTTAGATTTCCTTTTCCCTTTTTGTTTAATCTGTTTTATACCATTATTGGAGAGATCCTTTGGGCTACAGGTGGCTCATCTGCTGCACGGGATGCGGTGATGAAATGACATCAAAATCATAATTGAAAAGGAATATATATATATATATATATCTCTCCGATAGTCCTATTTACAATGACATGATAAAAAAAATTAATTAAATTATTTTAATTAATAATAATTATGATAATTATTTATGTAATTAATATTACTTTACTTGTCTAACAAAATCTGATTGGTACTTCCACGAAGAGATTTAAAGGGTACGATAGCAATCAACCCCTAACTCGAAAAAATATTAATATATTATATATATTTTACTTAATTTTATTCAATTTTGTATTAATTACTCTTCTATGAACTTTTACCGCTGAACGAAGTTTTTCAATCCGTTCCTGGGCTTTTCGACCTCCCTTCATATTGTAAGTTACGATCATTTAAAAATTTCTCATGAGTGTGTGTGTATATATATATATATATTACTCACTAATAAATTAATTCTATTATTGTACAATACATATTTTAGTACATATTATCTTGCGATTAAATTAATCAAGACATACATCACCATGCTGATGTATGCGTCTCTTGAGTGGGAAAATTAATCGGTTCACTGAATTTTAAGACTAACTTGATGTCACAACAGGTTATTTACATTATCTTCAGGTGATATTTTAATGTTTTTAAGGTTTATAAAATTATTTTTAAGATGGTCGATTCCCAATAAAATGACCATACGACCATTTGTGTAGGTTTTCTTTCTCTCTCTTTTTTTTTCAGTAATAAAAAGAAGGTTAATTACTAGACTTTTTACTCTTGAAGGTGATTTTTTTTTACCACATCTAATATATCCAAAACTGTAATTGACATTGACTAATTCACTTTCGACACGAATGAACTTAAAAATAAATAAAATTCTCTCGATTATAGATTTACGATGTTCACAGGAGGTAAGAAATTGATTTTAACAGGGAACCGGGTCCCTTTTGATTAGAGAAAGTTAAGATTTTTTTTTAAAGTTAGATATTACATGAATGTTTAATATTTCTATTAATCAAGCTAAAATTGGCCAGCTAATCTCAAGAAATATATTTAAGACATGTGACTAATTAGGACATGGTACCCGTAAATTGGATATCGAAACGACCTTACATGTACTAAGAGGGCACGTTGAACAGATAGGATCGGGACCGTCCAGGATGCGGAGACAAAGACGAATATGTCCTTGAACAATCAAATTATGGATAGGATAGCATCTGCTGGCAATAGTAATGTATAGCAAATCATAAGAGTGGAGGAGCCAGAATTGAGCCAAATCACACTCGGTCCCCGCACGGACACCTTGTTGAAAGGGAGAATTACGTCATTTCACCCGGCAGAAAGCAAATTAGATTCACGAAGAAACGACAGCATATATTAAATAATACTCAATCAAAATTAATTTTAGTGAAAAACCGATTTGTTGTGTATGTTTTACCTTGTATTATATTAAGCACTACATGTATCACGAGAAAATTACATCGACAAAATTATTACAAATTGGTAAATGGGTGCTAATCACCTGTCTAATATATCATAATTTAAACTAATTAGTACTTTTATTATTATCATATTGTTAGTGCGACGATCAGAAAAAGTCCGACAATCTTTTAAGAATCTTGTTTCTCTTATCCTTCTACTAAAGGAAGTGAAGTGATGCAAGAAAGGGAGGGATAAGGTTTCAATGGACGGGACAGAGATGATGGTGAGAGAGCGGTGTTCGCATAGTTCTGTCGTGATGTTATAAATAAATAAAATTGTATCTTTTTAATGTTTTTAATAAAATTTTTAAAAAAATTGAATGTTATTGATTTATAATATTGTATTAATATTAATATATGACATATCTATTACATGGAAAAATCTCTCAACTTAGAGACCAAAGAATCAATAAACGTTGCTGTCTGTCGTCCCCTTCGTCGATCTTCATCCTCCAAATGATCATTTCAATGGAGAAAGTGGACCGTGACGAGGATGTCGCAAATTGGGCATACGATTGATTGATTGATTGACTGACTGAGGCTTCGATGGAGTACAAACCCTACCCTGACGTTTTGCTTGTCTTCAAGCAAGCTTCTTTCTGAATCCATGGCTGCTTACATGCAGATCGAATTCATTGATTTTGGTCACAGGAATCTGAGGGAGATGACACTGATCGGATCAGTACCAGTGCATACAGGTAACTCCACCGATCCATGTATCAGAGAGAGAGAGAGCGGCATTGCACTTTCGGGTGACACGATTTCTCCGATCCTTTGTCCTCTTCATCCGAGTCTCGATAATATTCATATCATAAGTGTACGAAATGATATATATAAGTTGATTAAGATAGCTCAACATATATTTTTTTAAACTAAGATATCATATTCGAATCTTGTCACATGGAGGGAGTTTTACCATTTAGTATATCATCCCGACTCAAACACTTGAGTCAGTTAGGATCGATTGGGTCTCTAGATATCGAGTGGCATGCATCGAACAAACGTTCTGCATAATAATTAAGACATGAGTGGGCCAGTAGGTGAGATCACAAGTTGTATACTTTTTGCCTAAGGGATAATCCTTTTGGATCAGGGAAAAAATATTCCATAATCTGTCTTTATGCTTTTAGTAATGGAATATGGCTCAGTTCCACTCCATGATATGCAAATATTGTACTTAGTGGTCCTCTCCTAGGGTGGCATAGGACGTATCAAATCCAGGGATTATCCGTTACGATTTTATTTCATTTTAAAGTTCACAGTTTTCATGTAAAAAAATCAATTTTTTTTACGTCATGTATTACGATATTTGGTTTTGTAAGTTATTATAAACTGTTGTTTCATAAGTCAAGATTTTACGGTGGAATTTATAAGTTCCCCACGTCCTAAACATTTGGAATTCTTGAATCGCGTCTGTCCTCATAACTCTTTTATTCGCACTTTATAGCTAACCTTTTATTTTCTCGAACAATTCAACATATTTATTAAACGCAATAATCTCACTTTTCGACTTATTATTGTAGACAGTTTTAAACGGTTATATTTTTTTGTTATATTTTTTTGTAATTTAAATAATATAATAATATTCGAACCAAACACGTCCAGGAAAAGAATATGACGGTAACCACGATTAGGAAAAAAAAAAGTTATCTTTAGGTAAACCTGTCAATGATTTCGAATTATTTATGATTTTTTTACTATTTACAATGCAATTATTGTTAAATAAACTGTAGGATCAAATAAGATATTAACATTTTTTAATAGGCCCTCTCTGGAAAAATATACTTAACCCCGTCTACCTAAAACGCGTGGATAAGGCCCCTATTTTCTAATCTACTGTTCATTTGTTCTTTTTCTCTCCCAATACAGAATACGAGAGCACGAGGCGATCGTCCTCTGAATGCATGAAATCCTGGGAGTTCTTGTAAAATGGTTGATTTCATCTATATTCTTGTTAAATTATTTTATTTCGTCACTTGAAATTCGTTCCGTGCATGCGCGAATAGGTTGTTCGAAGGGATCTCCGATCCAACAGCACCGCATGAGCATGAAACCAAAAGGAGAAGGTGAATTAGTGGGCGAGCATCGATTCCCACACTCCAATACTTAAACTTACATCGACTCGAACGAATTTCGAAGTTGAAAATAAATCATCTAGAATAGAAAAAAGGGGCGAGAGTTGAATGCGGAACCTCTATTTACAGAGAAATCTCGGAATCGTCAGTTACTGTGATGAGTCAATTCCTTGTCATCTTCAATGAATATTTGATCAAAAGGTCCGCACGAGCTGCACATGCCGCGGTGTGGATCAGCCAGCCTAAACAGTCCTTCGAGCTTGCTAGGGTTAGGCGAAAGTTCCTCAGGGTCCCTTTGTATGTACATTTCCTCATCGGTATCGATCCATGGGAGTTATCTACTAAAAATAAAGGAGCATGTGACCAGAAAGGGATTTTATACGATGACATTAATCTCGTTTTAAAATTAAGAGATTCGAAATTCGATTCTCATTCGTTTACGTATGGGATCTAATCAGAATATATATATATATATATATATATATATATGAGCATGAAAATCACGAAGTAGAAAATGTAGCGGAGGAGACCGGTTGAGAGGAGACATCCAAATTCAAAGACAGGCGGCTGAACGTGAAATGCTAATAATTCTTTACACGAGGAAATAGCCAATCCGATGGTACTGAACTCGAGTGTTTAGCTCATCCCCGTTGTCAACAGTCAACATTGTTCCAATTATTCTTTAACGGGCTGATAGTAGAAAATCCCGACTTCGATCGCACTTTCTAATTTCAACGAATATAGTCACCTAGAAAGATAGGTCTTCACTCTTCAGTCACATCGGTGCGGGCGTAACTCGACCATCATGGAACATACCACTGCTTAAAAAGAAACCCGTTTCCATCTAGACCGATGCAAGGGATCCACGGCTCAAGTGGAAAATGTTGTAAGGAATTTTCAGATTAACGACGGGGTTTCACTTTATTCATTTTCCTCGCGGGAGATCTTGGGCTTGTCTGGGGTCCAATTGATTAGTCGAGTAAAACCCGGTGGCCCGTTACATAAAATCAGTTGATTTTCAAACATCATGCGCAGGTCGAGGAGCCCGGGGTCTTCGTGTTCCTGTTTTTGCCCTTTGGGCTCCTCCGGCCATCGATGGGCACGGGAGAAGCGCGGCGCGGCCCAGCAACATTGGAGGCATTGTCTGCCTAAGAGGAGTGGCAGTGTGGATGAGCTTTTTCTCCTTTTCCCTTTTTTTTAATCAGTAATTAAGGTAACAGTAGTGGTGATCCAACCATCTTTATTATGTAATATTTAATATGGAAGAGACTGTGGACCCAACAAGATAACTCATGATCAGCTAAGAATGATAATTATTAAAAAAAATAGATTAAATAAAACTTTACAATATAATCCTTAAAGAGCTTTAAATTTAAAATATGAACACCCCACAAATCTATAGATTCAGATCAGTCCATGAGTAAAGCAGATGTATGCATGGCCTCACTAGAATCCAAACTTCTAACCTCGTGGACTTGCACACGAGTCGTGCGCACGTTCTATCCACTTGAACTAACTATTAGGAATTATTTTCAGTGATCTTATGATTATTTTACTAATACTTACCAAATTTTACAACTAATCTAATATATTTACAAAACATAATAAGTCTCACATTTCGGTCGATGATCCAATAAAATTTTACAACAGCTAAAATTTTCACTTTAACCTTAATAGTTCCCGTGATCCACCGTGCTCGAACCGAACTTCCTCTCACCGGAGAAAATCCAAAATTGTCACTGAAATCCTTGCGGCAACCTCGACCCTTCAACATAGCAGTAACAAGTGCGAGCTAGCCAATCAGGGAGAAGACATGTAGCAGAAACCATCACAATCATGGTTACAAAACAAAGACATTCGTCCCAACACACGATAATAATTTACATGTGCCAGCACGCACTTTATTCACCAACCCCACCATTACTATTTTTAAACAGCACACACCACATAACAACAACACGACCACGGAAGACATCAAATCCTCCGGTCAAGTCAAAGGGTACACTATTAGCTGGGCACATCACTTATCACACATACTGCCCCACATTATTCAAACTCCCGGCCGACGACTATCCGGGTTGTATCCCTAGCTCGTCACCTTTATTCCTTCTTCCTCTTAGGGCCTCTCGACTGCTTCAGATCACAAACGTTGCTATCGCATCAACACGAACCACCATTAGCTAAACAGTGTCCTCCACTATTAATGGCTTTGGTGTGGGAAGCCCGACTTCTTGCCTAGGCTAGATGCTGCAATAACTTGACCGCAGAAGAAGAACATCTTTGTCCAGTCACATGAGCACCTCGCCCGCACAAGATTCTTGTCCCTGCCACCGCCCGAGTGGGTCCCTAGCGCCGGAAGCTCCGGACCTGGCAGGGCGGGTTGGCCTCGCTATCCCGGAGCTTGACGATCGTGTACGTTCCTGCACCGGCCAGGGCTCCTAGTGTTGGTGCCACCAGGTAGATCCACAAGGCCCGGTAGTGCCCGGCCGCCACGGCAGGGCCGAGAGTCCTCACGGGGTTCATTGATGCGCCGGTGGATGGCCTGCAGCCGTGCCAAAACAATCCAAGGAAACGTACAACAAGAATTATTGTCACAATTATGTACACTTGCAATTATAGGGTTAGGCAAGCTGAAAGAAAGAACAAAGATTTCTCGATGCATGACCGACCAAGTTGTGTAACTCTGTCGACTGATATGATGGGATAACATATATATCTAATCTCACATGGCCCGCCACTTACCGGTTGTGATTTTTAAATTTTATCCGGTCACAACACGACACCGTCCATAGGAAAAGTCGTATATATGATCGGCGTACCATGCGGCAATGAGTATTTAACTCATCAGTATGATATTTGTAATTGTTTTTTTACGAATGTTGTGTACGGAATATGCCTATTAAAGTCTTGATCGATGGATGAATTTTTAAATGAAAATGGAAAACTTAGATGCTTATATATGGTGATGAAGAGAGAGCGTACCCCGCGACAAGATTATTAAGCATAACTGTGGCCCCGACCGCTATGCCCGCTAGCTCTCCAACCTATAACGAGAAATCAAAGCATATGATACTATAAAAATGTTGCCACGATGATCGAATAAATTCGAATTGTAAAAAATCATATTCACACGTACTGCACGGGTGTCTGTGGCGACTGCAATGACGACGAATAGGAGATTGAAAGTGACGAGGAACTCGAGTGCAAAGGCTTGGCCCTCGCTGACGGACGGGACCGTGACCCCGGCCCATATGTACGGATGGAACACGCCCTTGAGGGCAAAGGAGGCGCAGATGGAGGCCGAGACCTGGGCGGCGATGTACGCAGGGACCTGGACCCAGGGGAAGTGGCGCATGGCTGCAAAGGCGATGGTCACGGACGGGTTGAGGTGGGCCCCGGAGATGTGGCCGGTCGAAAGGATTATGATCATGACGGCGAGGCCGGCGCAGGCAGCGTTCCCGATCAGGGTCTCGGAGTTGGGGTACTTGTGGTTCATGATGGGGCCAGCCGTGGCAGCAAATATGAGGATGAAGGTCCCGATGAACTCAGCTCCTAGCTGCATCAGTAATTATTTCACAGAAATTAATCCCTTGGATTACACTTATGAACCTGAAGGAGCCGAACAATTAATTAATTATCAAATACCGACCCATTCACCCTAATATCAAAAAATTTAATTAATTCTAACTAATTTAAATATAAATCTGATAAATTTATCAAACGTTAAGTAAAATTCTCCGGCAATGGAGCAAGAAGTTTGATTGGGCACTGAGATCGTGGACACTGCTGCAGATATTCAAAGTGTTGACTTAAGTTGTCAATGAGTCATTAATTTTGGGAGCTTTGCAATGCATTTTTTCCCGATCAACGTTGAAGCCAAGTCGCTGTTCATAGTTGGCCGCCGAAAACGTCTCCCAGGGTAGGCTCATCAAGCAGTCGGAGCGTTGATACTTTAGGAAAACGTCGGTCCACATTGGAAAAAAGATTCAACAGAGTGCTATTATACTGTTCTATCTTAAAATTAAGATATTATAAATTTTATTTTTATCGAAAAAAACCTCTTGGAACCCGTGCACGGGCAGTCTAGTCCCTATCCTCCCATAAATTTCAATGTTCCCCTATAACCTGGATATGAGTTCATCGCAATAATATCGTTTTCAATCAAAAAGTCAGAGGAAGTTGAGCCCATACCGGTACGTGTGTGTATACATATATATCATCATGCAATTCGATCAGGAAACATTTAAAATCTAATTTTATTTTTTTAAGAATAAAATTCCATAACGCACGTGGAAATGAGAAGAACAACTCTAATAATTGAAATTATTAAATTAGGAAGCTTACCCCAACTAGCCAAATTATTATTTTTTTTAATTTTTTTTCATGAATTTAATTAGTAAACAACTCGTAGCAATAGATTTATATATTCATATGACATGGCTTGTCCTGTTCATTTTATTGTCCGAGAATCAAATGATTGGAGCACTCACAAAAGGTCAAACATAAATTAAAATTTTTTTCACAAAAAAACTAAATGTCGTCATGCGCTTGCTCGAGGGCATGGACTTAACTAGAAACCGACACATGAATATCGTTTTCCTCGTAGAATATAAAATTGAAATAGAAAGAATAATCTTTCATAGGTTAATTAATTAATGATAATCTCCATAAGGTGAGTAAGACTCCTAATAAATAAAAATCCCCCGTGAACGCTAATTTCCTTCGTTAAAAACTCGAACCCTATATCCCTACGAATGAGATGATACGTCGAGCAAACTCGAATTCCCTCTCTGTCTCCATGTGCCCGTTTTTTGTGCCCATGATGTCCACTCTGAAAATAACACGTGGACGTATTTAACGTATTCAACAGCTGCTAGCTACACGGCCACTCGGAAAATATTAAAAAAACTATTTAAAATTTGGTATTTTGTCGAGGAAGAAAAATAATATATGAGAAAGAAGATACTTATTAACGGGGTCTTGTATCTCAAATCATGCATCCATTGGTTGGAGAGGAGGCATGACCAAATCATTCTATAAATCGAACCCTAACCGATTCATGATTACGAAACAGTCGACTCCTTTAACTTAAAAAAATTATAAAATATGACGTTATTTTCATCGATTACAACGATTTTTATTAAGTTAGTTTGTCTCACTCACCTATTTCGAACTCTTATTTTAAAAAGTTTACTCCCCTTCAATTTAATCCGTAAATCCGACCCGGTTCGTGCCTAGTTGAACATGATAAAGAAAGAAAAAAAAAAGTCTAAGAAAGAAAAGAAAGAAAAAAAAAAAAAAGGGATAGGAGCTTGAAGCCTTCGTCAGCTCTAACCAATGCCAAATAGTATTGTACAAACGGCAACTTGGTTCGTTGCACTTAGTTTCTTCAAAACCACAGTTATTTTTAGCGGACAACTTACTGCTGCTTGGACCGACAGAACATATTATAAAGTTCTGGATCACATCTTGACATAAACAACTCTGGTTCCATGGTTGGATGTTATGCCTAGTTGCTGTTCTTATGTGTTCTTCGGATTCGGGGAGGTACGTACCGACTCCACCACTAAATACGAAACCAAAACGACCCGTAATTACGAACTTATTGTACAAACGGGTACTTGGTTCGTTGCACTTAATTTCTTCAAAACCACAATTTTTTTTTTGCAGACAGCTTACTGCTGCTTGGACCGACAGAACATACTATAATGTTCTGGATCACATCTTGACATAAACAACTCTGGTTCCATGGTTGGATGTTATGCCTAGTTGCTGTTCTTATGTGTTCCTTGGATTACGAGAGGTACCTACCGACTCAACCACTAAATACGAAACCAAAACGACCCGTAATTACTAACTTTGGATATATCTTAACGATGTTTTGATTGTTTATGCATTTTGAAGTTCGGATCAATCAACACTTGATGAATACCCGATAAACAGAAAAACTAACAACATTTGATGAGAACTGCATTATTGCGTTTCGTTGTACATGAAACAGTGCGGCGTGGATCCACGACACGTTTTCTTTCTTTTATTATTTCTTGGAAAGATGTCACCTTTTAGTGCCGCTCTTTCCTTTCAAAAAATACTCATATATATATATATATATATAAAACTGCAATATTGATAACCCTTAAATTAGAATGAAGCGAAGACATGATCGTAAATTTAACATAAATAATTATCCACTTTCCACTTTTTTCTCTCTTAGTTGATGGTCATGTCCGATGTTTCCATGTTCCTTTTTTTCTTTTTAGTATATTTATTATTAGTTTTCATTTTTACAATTCATTGTTATAACGATATAATTTAAGAATTAAGCATATATTATTTTTACTTAACTATAAATAATTTCTATTTCTATATTGAATAGATATTTCTAATAATTTTTATCAAAATAACACATAGTCTGCATTGCAGGAGTAACCATCTAGTGTACTTTTATAGTAGGGTCCTGCCAAGCTAATTGGTTAAAATTTACAACTCGGCCTGCCTATTACACTATTGCCCTTTGACCTTGAAAGTTGCACTCTCGTATTCACAAATTCACCGAATACTTGATCGACAAGATGGGTTAACTAACTAATAAAGTTCGTATATTTATGAATTTTTTAACTGACATAACTCGAACACAATACATGAAAATAAAAATGAAAAATTTGCGGCAAAGAAAATTGTGAAATAATAATCTTAAGCGATAAACGAGTACGCATTTAAAGAAGAACGCTGAAAATAGGGAAAATTAATGGGAAAAATACGCTTTTGGTCCTCAACAATTCACATTTTTACTATTTTAGTCCTAAATATTTATTTTTTATCATTTACGTCCTGAACTTTTTGAGTTTTTACCACTTTGATCATACCATTACTTTTTCCATCCAAAAAAACATATTCCATCTAAAAAAAGAACACTCAATCTAAAAATTATTTTTCAGAAAAAATATTTTGTAAAAAATGCATATTCAGCCCCTGATTAAAGAAATGTTGATTAATAACATGTATCTCTTCTAAAATTAGAACTCACTTTTATCATAACGAGTCACGATTTTATAATGATAATAATTATCAGTCAATTTTCAATCAGGAATATGCCTCAATTTTAAAAGGAATGTGCTCACTGTAAAAACACTATAGATATTTTTTACTTTCGTTTGCTTATTTTTCTTTTTTTATTTATTTTTAAAAAATATTATTTTGTTAAAAATTAATTATTGGATGAAATATTCTTTTTTAGATAGAATATATTTTTTTTGAATAGAAAAAGTAGCGGTAGGATTAAAGTGGTAAAAATTCAAAAAGTTGAGGACGTGAATAATAAAAAAAAATAAAAGTTTAGGATTAAAGTGATAAAAACGTAAAAAGTTGAGGACTAAAAGTATTATTTATTCAAAATTAATTAAGTAGAAGCAGAGAAAAATGGTGAATTTAAAAAGAGGAGTTACCTTGCGGGTGAGGGAGACGTCGGGGATGGGGAAGTCAGTGAAGCAGGTGTGAGGCTCGCCCCACGTGGGAGCGTACACCGGCAGGCACTTGCACCTCGGCATTGACTTCCTGTCGTATGACATCGAGTCTATCCTCATCGACGGGAACAGTGGCGCTGGCGTCCCCGGCGTGGCCGGCGCCGACGCTGCATTGGGCGACTCCGGCGGTCTCGCTTCCGACATGGCTAACCGCTAGCAGGTGCTGATCAGAGACAGACAGAAGGATATGAAAAAAAGGTACAAAATTTCTTTTTTAGGGATCGAGGATTTGTGAAGCTGGGGAACTGTTACATGCTTCCTAGGTTTTTATAATGCCGCTGCTACACTTTCGTCTCGATCCTGTCCAGACTCGGGAACACTGAATAAGTTCTCAGTTATAAAGCATAAACATCACAGGAAAACAGACCACAACTTCGAATCAAATGCCTTTTTTGGGGGGGTTTTTTGGTTCGAGATATCGAAAGTTACATACTGGGAAGGCTTTTATAAGAGTGCTGCTAAGGAATGCGAGGAACGAAAACAGCCACATTGGATGCTAGACTATATGGATGAATGCTAAGCGAATTGCATGAAATCGAAAAAAAGATCTTTTTTTTTTGGGGGGGAGATTTGAGTTGGGGTTTGATGCAGAAAGCCAAACTGTTACATGCTGGGGAGGCTTTTATGGAGCTGCGATCAAGGAACTGCGACAATGGAGGGATCCGGATTCAAGATTGATACGTGATGCTGCTGGCGATGGCGGAAGAAGAAGATGATGATGTAGACGAAGAGGGAGAGCGAGCGATCACAGACCAACTGGCGAGGACTTTAAGGAACGAAGGGCGCAAGTGTAGAGAGAGTGGGGGCAGAAGAAGGAGAAGAAGATGAGAAGTGAGAACGTATAGTTAATGCATGAGGCCTTATATAGCACAAATCGAGGCAACTTTTTCAGCTCCGCGAAATTTCTCGCTTGGGTTTATCAATTTCAACCGTCCTTAGTAAAATATGATTTGAGATGTTTGGATATTTCTTGAGAAAAATTTTAATATTGTGATATCATTCTTAATTTAAAATTAAGATATCTAGATTAAAATCTTGGTAATAGGACTTCTTGTATTATTTACTAACTAATTCCTTCAATTTCCTTTTAAACTATTAAAAATAATTGGAAACGTCTTTCTATAATTCTTTAAATAATCTTATAAATAAACGAAATTCCTGGGAAGTTTTTATCTTGAGTCCAACTTGGATTAGTAAATATACTAGATGATGTGGGCATGCAAAAGTTTAATTGACTTTACTCTTGTAGATTTAACAAGGAATACTTACAAAATTTACTATTGTTTAAAATTCATTTTCTGAAAATTTCATACCAGTGCTCGTTAGGATTAACCTAATTGGTAACAGCAAGAATGACGTTCAACTAATTTCTTGGTCTTTACACCAAAGTAGAGAGGATCGGTATATAGAGACCTATAAATCGATGAAATTCAGGTACGCGATCAATCATGGATATTTATCTACCATGCGCGAACCATTTAAATATGCTTTAGAAATACAAAATGGATAAATTTTACATTTAACGTTAATTAATGTCGAGAAATTTAAACGTGCTCGAAGGCTCGAGAGCAGTTGAGGCTCAGATTCCACCGGACGGTCAGTGTCGCGTCGACCTTAAGGCAGGGAGGGCACTGTGACGCAATACCAGACCTTTTCTGCATAAAAAAATAAAAATAAATAAATAAAAAACGACTCCACCACCCGATGATGTATTGGACAAGTAAGCATGCAAGCGTACGTTGTGACCATGAAAATAATTTAGTAGTCTAATAAACTAATTTAAACTAGCTCCACCAGTCCAATACTTAATTTTCTTAAGTACAGAATTTAAAAAAGGTTCATATAGGAAAATCTTCATTTCTCAGTGGACCGATTCAGTTCATACTGGATTAATCAGAAGAGTGTACGACTTCTGAATACCAATGATACGTATAGGAAAAAATATAATAATTTAATGAGTTGTATATTATAATTTATTTAGTCCATGGTTGGCCATAATATATGCTTATGCACTAATCAGTAGCATCGCAAGCACAAGACCCTTAGCAAGAATTCCCCCCACCCTCATTTGTCTTGTCAAATGTCGGAATCTTTCCAAATTGACAATTAATTAACTTCCTTGTCTGTATAATGAATGCAAGATGATTAACATGGATTACCTGAAGTGAGAAAGCGTCTTCTTTCTTTAATAAAATTCGGGTTGACCCTTGTGAATTGAAAAAGTTCACGTTGGAAGGATTTTACCTTTTAATGGATCGAGTCAGCTTGAACTAGATTAATCAGAACCCTTTGAACTTCTAAATACTATAAATAAATAAATAAAATAAGCATGGGGAGGATGCAGGTTATGCCTTCCTTTTTTTTTTTTTTCTCTTGTTTGTCATTTTACTAAAAATAAAAAAGAAATCGTGGAGGCATGCATTGATGCAAGAATTAAAGATAAAATAAAATAATATGACTTAGAGAATGTTAATTATTTTTTTAAAGAAATGCTCAAAGTTACCGATTTGGGGTTAGTCTAATAATTCCCTCACTAAACCCTCAAATGGGTGATCCTATGATCAAATCCCAGGTTGGGAGGGTTGACGAGAATTTTTCCAGGGATCTCGGTCCGATCGCAGATTAGTCTCGATGTACGTTTCGGCTGGCTCGGGGATATTGCGTGGCAAAAAAAAAAGTAAAGAAAAGAAAAGAAATGCCCGAGGTTCATCTACTGCTGGCTACCTTCCCCAGAGGACAACCATGTACGACATCTAAAAATAAATGATGCCATTTGATAAAAGAAGAAACATATGTCATTCAAGGTGAAGGAATTAAAAAATTAATTAGAATAACAATGCGTAGATAGAAGCTTCTAGATGGTGAATTCACAATTTCCATTTAATTTTGCATGTCTATTTATTCTCATTTTTCTCACTCTTTGAGTGGGCTTGCATATTACGCCTGTAACAAAAACAAAAAAGAAAGCTATTGAAATAGCAAGAGACAAAAAAAAAAAAAGAATAGAAATCAATATTAATATTAAATCGAGAAATTGTATAATAAATTTGGAATTTCTGTATTTTTAGAATTGAAGAAAGGCATTAAATATACCAATTACTGAAGGAGTTAAATATATTATCTGTCACACATGTCTAAAAGTAAATATAGAATATTTAATATGCTCATATTTGTCCATGAAAATTAAAATTCCATAAAATTGCTATTCTTTACTCTTCGCTTTAATAAAATGTCCTCTTGCATATAAAATTTAATAAATCTGCTGTCACGTCAATTTCATGATAAAAATAAATTGATCTATCCAACAGTTTCGACCGCCACAACTTGCTGATTCCTTCATGTCTATTCTTTCATACGTACTTGCTTCTTTGATAAATTTTATTTTTTAATGATGATTTTATCATTACTATAAAAATGAGCACATGGGAAAATATCCAAGAAATAAGAAAATTACAGGACCGGGAAACACAGAGAGATCCTCCAAGCCAACTTCAAGGAAAATACATGTGACTAAACACATCAAATGAGTTCAGAACGCTAGTAGGTGGCCAGCAATAACATAGTTCCTAGTCCCGACCGTCTGCCGAACTATATGGACTCCGGTGAAAACTGGAATGAAGGGTCCTCAACCCATTGATCCAAACAGTTCTTAGTCATCTTATACAGATATTTAAAATACATATATCCATACAAGAGCAAAACAGGCGGGCGTCTTGGACCGTACTCGAGCGCGTGCATATTCCACCGCAGCAGACCCGACTCTTCTTCCATGTCCGTCCTGTCCTCTATCCGGATGTGCCGGAGTTGACCGGATCTTGTTGGATCGGGGTAGATCCGGCCGGATCTAGTGCCGATCTTGTCGGATCCCACTGGATTTGAGCTGATCCGGGTGAGATCTGGCCAAATCCGATTGTTACCAGTCGCTACGGTGGCTGCTGGTTGAGGGCCGTTGTTGCGGAGTTGCTGGTGAACGAGGTGAGGATCCGCGCGTGCAAGGAAGGAAATTCGCTGAATATTAAAATTAACGCTTTTATATAAGTATCTACATATATATATATAAAGTATATATACTTGAAACATGTTCCATATACATGACTGTGTTCTAAGTATAGTTTTACGGTCCATTTTAAATTTATGTATCTCCTCCGTACACACAAAAAAAAATATAACTTTATAGAGATGAAGAATGTCTTTTTTTTATTTTTGCAGTTCAAAGGTGAAGAGTGTCAGATATTATTTATTTTAAAAAATGACAGATATTAAAGTCAAATACAGTTATAAGTATTTAGAGGTCACCAAGGGGGTTGGGCCGAGTGATAAGCAGTTCGGTGCCGCTTAAGGAGGTCTCGAGTTCGAGACCTCACGTACGCAGACACCCCCCTTGGGAGCCTCACCCGCCATTGCCAGGCGTGCGACCCGGGGCGACCAACGAATTAGTCAAGTATGGTTGGCTGAAAGATGCCATCTCACCGCTGGTGGGGCCTGCTTGGATACCGTGGCTGGCGACAAAAAAAAAAGTATTTAGAGGTCCAAGAATAAGTACATCACACACACACACATATAATATTTTTTATTGTTTAAAAATGTAAATACTTATTGCATGAAAATGAGATATCGTCAGCGGTGGAAGCAAAATATGCACGGATTGAAGTAGGGGGTGTGCGGCCGATCGCTCTCGTAAATTTGAAAAAAATTTGTGAAGTCTTATTTAAAATATCGATAAAACTCAACGAATAAAAGTTATTTTTTTTCACTACATTATTATAAACCAGAACATTGAAGATTTTTGTCGAGTATTTAGCTCATCCCCGTTGTCGATAGTCAACATTGTTCCAATTATTCTTTAGTGGGCTGATCGTAGCAAATCCCGACTTCGATCGCACTTTCTAATTTCAGCAAGTATAGTCGCCTAGAAAGATAGGTCTTCACTCTTCAGTCACATTGGTGCGGAGGTAACTCGGCCATCATGGAACATACCACTACTTTTCCATCTTTCCCGATATAAGGAATCCACGGATCCAGTGGAAAACACGTTAGGGAACCGAAAGTACGACTTCTTAATTTCATATGAAAGACGGGTTTCACTCATTTTCCTCGAGTGAGATCTCGGGCTTGTTGGGGGTCCAATTGATAGTAGAGTAAAACGCGATGGCCCGTTACATAAAATTTATTGATTTTCAAACATCATGCGCAGGTCGAGGAGCCCAGGGTCTTCATGTTCCTGTTTTTGCCCTTTGGGCTCCTCCGGCCATCGATGTGTACGGGAGAAGCACGGCCCAGCAACATCGTAGGCAATGTGTGCCCTAGACCAAGAGGAGTGGCAATGTGGATGAGCTCTTTCTCCTTTTCCTTTTTATCGGTAAGTAAGATAATAGTAGTGATGATCCAACCATTCTTATTATGTAATGTTCAATATGGAAGAGACTGTGGACCCAACAAGATAACTCATGATCAGCTAAGAATGTTAATTATTAAAAAATAGATTAAATAAAACTTTACAATATAATCCTTAAAGAGCTTTAAGTTTAAAATATGAACACCCCCACAAATCTATAGATTCAGATCGGTCCATAAGTAAAGCAGATGTATGCATGGCCTCACCAGAATCCAAACTTCCAACCTCGTGGATTTGCACACGAGTCGTACGCACGTTCTATCAACTTGAACTAATTATTAGGAGTTATTTTCAGTGATCTTACGATTATTTTATCAGTACTTACCAAATTTTACAACTAATCTAGTATATTTACAAAACACAATAAGTCTCACATTTGGGTCGATGATCCGATAAAATTTTACAACAGCTAAAATTTTCACTTTAACCTTAATAGTTCCCGTGATCCACCGAGCTCGAACCGAACTTCTCCTCTTACCGGAGAAAAATCCAAAATTGTCACTGAAATCCTTGCGGCAACCTCGACCCTTCAACATGGCAGTAACAAGTGCGAGCTAGCCAATCAGGGAGAAGACATGTAGCAGAAACAATCACAATCATGGTTACAAAACAAAGACATTCGTCCCAACACACGATAATAATTTTTTTTTTTTTGGTCGCCAGCCACGGTATCCAAGCAGGCCCCACCATTACTATTTTTAAACAGCACACACCACATCACAACAACACAACCACAGAAGACATCAAATCCTCCCGTCAAGTCAAAGGGTACATTATTAGCTAGGCACATCACTTATCACACATAGTGCCCCACATTATTCAAACTCCCGACCAACGACTATCATGATCGTATTCCTAACTCGTCACCTATATTCCTCCTCCTTCTTCTTCTTAGGGCCTCTCGACCGCTTTAGATCACAAACGTTGCTATCGCATCAACACGAACCACCATTAGCTAAACAGTGTCCTCCACTATTAATGGCTGTGGTGCAGGGAGCTCGAGTTCTTACCTAGGCTAGATGCTGTAATAACTGGACCGCAGAAGAAGAACATCTTTGTCCAGTCACACGAGCACCAGGCCTACACAAGATTCTCGTCCCTGCCACCGCCGGAGCGGGTCCCTAGCGCCGGAAGCTCCGGACCTGGCGGGGCGGGTCGGCCTCGCTCTCTCGGAGCTTGACGATCGTGTACGTTCCTGCACCGGCCAGGGCCCCTAGCGTTGGCGCCACCAGGTAGATCCACAGGGCCCGGTAGTTCCCGGCCGCCACGGCGGGGCCGAGAGTCCTCACGGGGTTCATCGATCCGCCACTGGTTGGCCTGCAGCAGTGCCAAAACAATCCAAGGAAACGTACAACAAGAATTATTGTCACAATTATGTGTTATATCTTCCTATCGGGGAATCTTTATTGTACGCTTGCAATTATAAGGTTAGGCAAGCTGAAAGAAAGAACAAAGATTTCTCGACGCATGACCGACCAAGTCGTGTAATTCTGTCGACTGATTTGATGGGATAACACAAATATCTAATCTCACATGGCCCGTAGCTTGTACGTATGTTACCAGTTGCGATTTTTAAATGTTATCGGGTCACAACAGGACACCATCCACAGGATAACATGTATATATGATCGGCGTACCACGTGGCAATGAGTATTTAACTAATCAGCATGATATTTGTAATGGTTTTTACGAATGTTGTGTACGGAATATGCCTAGTGAAGTCTCAATCGGTCGACGAATTTTTAAATGAAAATGGAAAACTAAGATGTTCGTATATGGTGATGAAGAGAGAGCGTACCCCGCGACAAGAATATTAAGCATAACTGTGGCCCCGACCGCTATGCCCGCTAGCTCTCCAACCTATCGAGAAATCAAGACATATGATACTATAAAAATGCTGCGACCATGATCGATAAAGTTGAATAGTGAAAAATTGTATTCCCACGTACCGCACGGGTGTCTGTGGCGACTGCAGTGACGACGAACAGGAGATTGAAAGTAATGAGGAACTCAAGCGCGAAGGCTTGGCCGTGGCTGACGGACGGGACCGTGACCCCGCCCGACATGTACGGATGGAACACGCCCTTGAGGGCAAAGGAGGCGCAGATGGAGGCCGAGACCTGGGCGGCGACGTACGCGGGGACATGGACCCAAGGGAAGTGGCGCAGGGCCGCGAAGGCGATGGTCAGGGACGGGTTGAGGTGGGCCCCGGAGATGTGGCCGGTCGAAAGGATTATGATCATGACAGCGAGGCCGGCGCAGGCGGCATTCCCGATGAGGGTCTCGGAGTTGGTGTACTTCTGGTTCACAATGGGGCCGGCCGTGGCAGCGAATATGAGGATGAAGGTCCCCACGAACTCGGCTCCTAGCTGCATCAGTAATTATTTCACAGAAATTAATCTCTTGGATTACACATGTGAACCTGAAGGAGCCAAAAAATTAATTAATTATCAAATACCGACTCATTCACCCTGATATTAAAAAATTTAATTAATTCTAACTAATTTAAATTCGAATCTCATAAGTTTATTAAACGTTAAATAAAATTCTGCGGCCATGGAGCAAGAAGTGATTGATTGAGCACTGAGATCGTGGACACAGCTGCAGTTCTTCAAAGTGTTGACTTAAGTGGTCAATGAGTCATTAATTTTGGGAGCTTTGCAATGCATTTTTTTCCCAATCAAGTTGAAGCCAAGTCGCTGTGCATAGTTGACCACCGAAAAGATCTCCCAGGGCAGCTTCATCAAGCAGTCGGAGCGTTGAAACTCTAGGAAAATGTCAGTCCACATCGGAAAAAGGATTCAATACAGTGCTATTATATCGTTTTATCTTAAAATTAAGAGATTATAAATTTTATTTTTATCAAAAAAACCTCTCGGGACCAGTGCACGGGCACTCTAGTTCCTCTCCTCCTATAAATTTCGATGTTCGTCTATAATCTGGATATGAGGTGGGCGCAGGAATATTATTCTCAATCAAAAAGCCAGAAGAAGTTGAGGTCGTACCGGTAGGTATGTGTATACATACATATATATATATATATATATTATCATGCAATTCGATCAAGAAACAATTAAAATCTAATTTTATTTTTTAAGAATAAAATTCCATAATGCAGGTGGAAATGAGAACAACTCTAAATTAAAAATAAATAAAAAAACTAAATATCGTCATGCGCTTGCTCGAGGGCATGGACTTAACTAAAACCGACATGTGAATATCGTTTTCCTCGTAGAATATAAAATTGAAATAGAAAGAATAATCTTTCATAGGTTAATTAATTAATAATAATCTCCATAAGATGAGTAAAACTACTAATAACTAAAAATCTCCCGTGAACGCTAATTTTCTTAGCTAAAAACTCGAACCCTATATCCCTACGAATGAGAAGATACGTCGAGCTAACTCGAACTCCCTCCCTATCTCCATATGCCTGTTTTTGTCTTCCCATGATGTCCACTCTGAAAATAACACGCGGACGTATTTAAAGTATTCAACAGCTGCTAGCTACATGGCCACTCGGAAAATTAAAAAAAAAAATTTTAAATCTGGTATTTTGTCGAGGAAGAAAAATAATATATTGGGGAAGAAGATATTTATCAACGGGGTTGCGTCTTGTGTTGCATCTCAAATCATGCATCCATTGGTTGGAGAGGAGGCATGACCAAATCATTTTATAAATCGAGCCCTAACCGGTTCGGGGTTACGAAGCAGTTGACTCCTTTAACTCGAAAAAAACTATAAAACACGACATTATTTTCATTGATTACAATGATTTTTATTAAATTAGTTTGTCTCGGTCACCTATTTCGAACTCTTTTTTTAATATTTTACTCCCCTTGAATTTAATTTGTAAATCCGACCCGGTTCGTTCGTAGTTGAACATGATAAAGAAAGAAGGGGAAAAAAAAGAGGAATAGGAGCTTGAAGCCTTCGTCAGCTCTAACTAATGCCAAATAGTATTGTACAAACGGGTACTTGGTTCGTTTCACTTAGTTTCTTCAAAACCACAAATTTTTTAGCAGACAGCTCGCTGCTGCTTGGACCGACAGAACATATTATAATGTTCTGGATCACATCTTGACATAAACAACTCTGGTTCCATGGTTGGATATTATGCCTAGTTGCTGTTCTTGTGTGTTCTTCGCATTACGAGATGTACGTACCGACTCCACCACTAAATACAAAACCAAAACGGCCCGTAATTACTAGCTTTGGATCTTCTATTGGTATCTTAACGATATTTCGATTGTTTATGCATTTTGAAGGTCAGATCAATCAACACTTGACGAATACCTGATAAACAAAAAAAAAAAAATTAACAACATTTGACGAGACGTGCATTATTGCGTTTCGTTGTACATAAAACAGTGCGGCGTGGATCCACGACACGTTTTCTTTCTTGTACTTTTGTAGCAGGGTCCTGCCAAGCTAATTTGTTAAAACTTACAACTCGGCCTGCCTATTACACTATTTTTTTTTTGGTCGCCAGCCACGGTATCCAAGCAGGCCTGCCTATTACACTATTGCCCTTTGACCTTTGAAAGTTTTTTTTTTTTTTATCGCCAGGCACGGTATCTAAGCAGGTCCCACCAGCGGTGAGATAACATCTTTCAGCCAACCATACTTGACTAATCCGTTGGTCGCCCCGGGTCGCACGCCTGGCAATGGCGGGTGGGGCTCCCAAGAGGGGTGTCTGCGTACGTGAGGTCTCGAACCTGAGACCTCCTTAAGCGGCACCGAGCTGCTTACCACTCGGCCCAACCCCTCTTGGTTTTGACCTTGAAAGTTGTACACTCGTATTCACAAATTCACCGAATACTTTATTGACAAGACTAATTAACTAACGAATAAAATTCGTATAATTATGGATTTTTTAGTTAACATAACTCGAACTCAATACATGAAAATGAAAGTGGAAATAAAAGTTTTTCAGCAAAGAAAAATGTAAAATAATAATTTTAAAGTGATAAATAAGTACGCATTTAAAGAAGAACACTGAAGATAGGAAAAATTAATTAAGAAAAAGCAGAGAAAAATGGTGAATTTAAAAAGAGGAGTTACCTTGCGGGTGAGGGAGACGTCGGGGATGGGGAAGTCAGTGAAGCAGGTGTGAGGCTCGCCCCACGTGGGAGCGTACACCGGCAGGCACTTGCACCTCGGCATTGACTTCCTGTCGTATGACATCGAGTCTATCCTCATCGACGGGAACAGCGGCGCCGGAGTCCCCGGCGTGGCAGGCGCCGACGCTGCGTTCGGCGATTCCGGCGGTCTCGGCGCTCTCGCTTCCGACATGGCTGACGGCTAGCAGGTGCTGATCAGAGACAGACAGAAGGATATGAAAAAAAAGGTTCAATTTTTTTTTTTGGGATCGGGGATTTGTGAAGCTGGGGAGCTGTTACATGCTTCCTAGGTTTTTATAATGTTGCTGCTACACTTTCGTCTCGATACTGTCCAGACTCAAGGACACTGAATAAGTTCTCAGTTATAAAGCATAAACATCACAGGAAAATAGACCACAACTTCGAATCAAATGCCTTTTTTTGGGGGATTTTTTGGGGGTAATTTCTGGTTCGAGATTTCGAAAGTTACATGCTGGGAAGGCTTTTATAAGAGTGCTGCTAAGGAATACGAGGAACGAAAACGGCCACTTTGGATGCTAGACTATATGGATGAATGCTAACCGAATTGCATGAAATCGAAGAAAAGATCTTTTTTTTTTTGGGAGATTTGGGTTGGGGTTTGATGCAGAAAGCCAAACTGTTACATGCTGTGGAGGCTTTTGTGGAGCTGCGATCAAGGAACTGCGACAATGGAGGGATCCAGATTCAAGATTGAACTGTAAATGAAGAGGATGATATGGGATGCTGCTGCCGATGGCGGAAGAAGAAGATGATGATGTAGAAGAAGAGGGAGAGCGAGCGATCACGGACCAACTGGCGAGGACTTAGGGTGGAAGTGTAGAGAGAGAGGGGGCAGGAGAAGGAGAAGGAGAAGGAGAAGGAGAAGGAGATGAGAAGTGAGGACGTATAGTTAATGTATGAGGCCTTATATAACACAAATCGAGGCAACTTTTTCAGCTCCGCGAAATTTCTCGCTGGGGGTTTTCAATTTCAACCGTCCTCAGTATAATATGATTTGAGAACTTTCAATATTTCTGGAGATAAATTTTAATATAGTGATACTATTTTTTTAATTTAAAATTAAGATATTCATGTTAAAATTTTGGTAATAGGACTTCTTTTACTATTTACTAACTAATTCCTTTTATTCCTTTTTAAACTACTAAAAATAATTGAAAACCTTTTTCTATAATTTTTTAAATAATCCTATAAATAAACGAAATTGCTGAGAAGTTTTTATCTTGAGTCCAACTTGGATTAGTAAACATATTAGATGATGCAGGCATGTAAAAGTTTAATTGACTTTATTCTTATAGATTTAACAAGGAATATTTAGAAAATTTACTAGTGTTTAAAATTCATTTTCTGAAAATTTCGTGCTCGTTAGGATTAACTTAATTGACAACAGCAAGAATGACGTTCAACTAATTTCTTGGTCTTTACACTAAAGTAGAGAGGATCGGTATATAGAGACTTATATACCGATGAAGTTCTGGTACGCGATCAATCGTGAATATTTATCTACCGTGAGTGAACGATTTAAATACGATTTACAATATAAAATGGATGAATTTTTACGTTTGACGTTAATTAATATCGAAAAATTTAAATATTCTGCAAGGCTCAGGAGTGGTTGAGTTCTTGAAGAATGAGCTTCCACACTGCATCCGCGGCACGACCCGACGATTTGGACCAAATTAAGCAGCTCGGTGCCGCTTAAGGAGGTCTCAGGTTCGAGACCTCACGTACGCAGACACCCCTCTTGGGAGCCTCACCCGCCATTGCCAGGCGTGCGACCCGGGGCGACCAACGGATTAGTCAAGTATGGTTGGCTGAAAGATGCCATCTCACCGCTGGTGGGGCCTGCTTGGATACCGTGGCTGGCGACCAAAAAGATTTGGACCAAATTAGGTGCTGTCACTTCAATGTTGTTGAACCCTTGTGGCTAAATTCTTTGAGCTTTGATGGATTTTACAAATGGTGAAGGAGAGTATGATTATCGAAAAAGAAGGATTAATTAATTTTATTAATTAATAGACTTCGAAGAGCCCGTTGATTATTGAAAAGAGAAGAGCATGAAAAATACGGATATGACATGACCCTACGAGTTATGTGGATGAACAACCCCCTTGTTCATATAAAGTTGTAAAGGTTGAATTTATGTAAATATATATATATATTCTTTTTAAACGACTCAAAACTTGCTGTAAAAAATTTGTCTATAAGATAGAACTATATTTATAATACCTAAATGATCTTATTTATTCGATATATAAAATCTGAATTCCCCCAGTAAGAGAGAGGGAAAGTAAATCTCCAATAAGCTAATCCCAAAATTACCAAGAGGGGTTGGGCCGAGTGGTAAGCAGCTCGGTGCCGCTTAAGGAGGTCTCAAGTTCGAGACATCGCGTACGCAGCCACCCCCCTTGGGAGCCTCACCCGCCATTGCCAGGCGTGCGACCCGGGGCGACCAACGGATTAGTCAAGTATGGTTGGCTGAAAGATGCCGTCTCACCGCTGGTGGGGCCTGCTTGAATACCGTGGCTGGCGACCAAAAAAAAAAAAAAAAATCCCAAAATTCAGCGATTGTTAATAGGTTTATTTACCGCCGCAGATTTAATTCCATTTATACTTTAGATTAATTAATTAATTAATTAATTATATATAAAAGAAAAGAAAGAAAGCAGGCAGCTGAGCTGACAACTCCCCGAGTAATGTGAGAGAAAAGTCAATGGCCATCCCATCATCTTCGCAGCTCTCTCCTGTACACATGGTTGCTAAAGTCACAGTGGATCCAGCAACTTTGTCCCTCTCGCTGCCGTTCGATCGTCCGTCAGATTCCATCGGACGGTCAGTGTCGCGTCGACCTTAAGGCAGGGAGGGCGCTATGACGCAATACCAGACCTTTTTTCCATATAAAATAAAAACTAAAAAATAAAAATAAAAATTCCGACTCCCACCACCTGATAATGTATTAGACAAGCAACCAAGCAAGCATACGCTGTGAGCATGAAAATAATTTAGTAGTTTGCTAAACTAATTTAAACTGGCACAAGCAGTTCGATGCCTAATTTTCTTAAGTAAAGGATTTGGAGAAAGTTCATATCGAAAAATCTTCATTTCTTAGTGGATCGATCTTGTTCATGCTAAATTAGTCAGAAGAGTATACAATTACTGAATATCAGTAATAGAGATCGGAAATGATATAATAATTTAATGAGTCGTATATTATAATTTATTTGGTCCATGATTGGCCATAGTCCATGCTTATGTACTTAGTAATCAGTTATATCACAAGCACAAGACCCTGAGCAAGAATCCTAGTACCCCCAAACATTTTACCAATTAAACGTTGTCTTGCCTTTGTTTTTGATTATTCCTTAACCCCCACCTCATTTGTCTTTTCAAATGTCGGAATCTTTCCAAAATTGACAATCAACCCCCTTGTCTGTATAAGGCAAGATGATTAACACGAATTGCTTCAAGTGATAGAGCATCTTTTTCGTTTAATAAAATTCGGATTGAGTCTCGTGGATTGAAAAATTTTAGATTGGGAGGATTTTATTTGTTGATGAATCGGTCCAACTCGAACTAGATTAGTCAGAACCTGTTGAACTTCTGAATACTGTTAATATATATATATAAAAGGCATGGGGAGGATGAAGGCTATGCCTTTTTTTTTTTTCTCTTGTTTGTCATTTTACTAAAAATAAAAAGGAAATCGTGGAGGCTTTGGGGGCTAAATTAGGCATGCACTGATGCAAGAATTAAAGATAAAATAATATGACTTAGAGAATGTTAATTATTTTTTTTTTTTTAAATGCCCGAGGTTCATCGTTTGATGGGTACCTTCCCCGAAGGACAACCGCGTACTACATCTAAAATTAAATAATGCCATTTGATAAAAGAAGAAATATATGTAATTCAAGGTGAAGGAATTATAGTTTATCTTAAAAAAATCATCTTCAAAAATTAATAAGAATAACAATGAGTAGATCGAAGTTTCTATGATGATGAAAAAAAAAAAAAAGAATAGAAACCAATATTAAATCGAGAAATTGTATAATAAATGTGGATTTTTCTTTTCTTTTTAGAATTGAAGAGAGGCATTAAATATACCAATTACTGAAGGGCTTAAATATATTATCTGCCACACATGTCTAAAAGTAAATATAGAATATTTAATATGCTCATATTTGTTCATGAAAATTAAAATTTCGTAAAATTGCTATTCTTTACTCTTCGCTTTCAGAAAATGTTCTTTTGCATATAACATTTAATAAATCTGCTGTCACTTCAATTTTATGAAAAATATGGAGATCAAAATAAATTGATCTATCCGAAAATTTCGACCGCCACAACATGCCCATTCCTTCACGTCCATGGTTTCATACGTACTTGCTTCTTTGACAAATTTTATTAAATATTAAAATTCGTTCAAATGCTATTATATAAATATCTATATATATATATATATAAAGTAGATACACTTGAAACATATTCTATACATAAGTGTATTATAAATATAACTTTACGGTTCATTCTAAATTTATGTGTCTCCTTCGTACACACAAAAAAAATATAGCCTTATAGAGATGAAGAATGTCTGTTTTTTTTTTTTTGGGTAATTCAAAGGTAGAGAATACATACACATATCTAATATTTTTTATGGTTTAAAAATGTAAATATTTATTACATGATAATGAGATATCATCAGCGATGGAAGCAAAATATGCATGGATTGATTTAGGGGGTGTGCGGTCGATCGCTCTCGTAAAATTTTTTAAAAAAAGTAAGTGAAGTCTTATTTAAAATATCGACTAAATTCAACGAATAAGTATTATTTTTCCACTACATCGTTGTAAACCAGAACATTGAAGATTTCTTTCGTTGGAAGACTGTATAGTACTGGACTGATTCAAAGAACTTAGACATATGGAAGGGATAATCTCAAACACACGCTTATAGTTTTCTAGTTTTCCCTTTTTTCTGGAAAAAAAAACGAGAGGAAAGAATCGTGTAGTCTCCAAATCTGTAAAATCTCCCGTTAAGTGTATGATTCTGGTAAAATCACATGGAAAACATATCGCTTGATGATCTTATGAAGATTTAAATTTAAGGAAAAATTATGTCTACGAATTATTCGTGAAGTTTACTCATATTTTATTCACTCGAACTAATATTAAAGTTTTTTATTCTAATTTCTTTATCGACTTTCTATCGGCGAAGAAACACTGTTTTTAGTATTTTTCATGAGAGTCTGTTCCAAAGAAGAGGAAATGATAATTTGATAGTCATGCTAGATAAAGTGGATTAATCAGTGAAGCCTCAATTAATATGCTTTCTTTTCGTCATCCCCAAACCTTAAAAACACCATTTTCTGTCATGGAGGACACATATAAGACATGGGATTCCACTGAAATCGAATCGAGAAACCCTAAGTGCCCGATCAAGGGATGACCGCACAACCAAATCCTTTTTGTCAAATGCTTAATCAATATATATAGTTTGTGTTCTCCTTCACAGTCTCCTGCAGATTAGGGTTCGTGACGCAATTACCAGACTATAGTCAGAGGGTGAAATCTCAAGAATGGAATGGGAGTTCATCATTTTCAATGTCGAAATTAAATTATTGCGAAATATCTGTGATTTCTCACAGGTGAAATCGAAATCTCCAGCCTCATGTTGCATGATCGAATGATCGGGGTCGATCGTGTATCGAGGAATTGTGCGATATTAATTGAGCCATGAAAGTGCACGTTTCTTGGAGGGTGATGGGGTGTTGCAAAATTTAATCAAGTTTCGGAGACGTGCTGGCGGGTGACTAATCCACTCTTCTAGCTGGTCTTCTTCCACTACTCCACGCCAAACGAGGAAAAAGAGGTGTCATTGAAACAAAACATTACAAAATTCCTGAGACAGGATAAATTTGGATTCAATTAGCACGAATAGAATATTTTTTTAGCATATATCTTCCGATATCTAAAAAATTCAATGAATTGTGATTAATTTAGATTTGAGTTAGATCGGACCACTTATGAATAAAATTTCTCCAAACATGAATGAACTCGAGATCTTGTTTAGGAGGAAGATGTATCTTATCATCTCTACCAGCGTATATTGAACATGGACAGAATTTTTTTGTGGCCAATCATTCCACTCGTTTTCATGACCTCTATTCTCCAGCACAAGGGGGAAAAAATGAATATTTCTTACAAGTAATCAGCCCAAAAGGTACGATTTCTCGCTTTCCAATATAAAATGCACATAGTGAATCAAAAAGAACTCATAGAACCTTGCTCACATCCCCTTTTATTTATTTATTTAACCCAAAGAAGTGCTTAATTAGCTACGCATTATATTAACATCTAATCATCAAACGCAAGCTTTATCTTTTTCCTTTCCTGGGTCTCAATGTGTATATGTCTATTTGAGCCTAGAAAAAATGTATGCCTGCTGCCACCAGCAGTCCACTGCAAGTGGAGAGAGAACTCTTTGTAAAAGGGGATTTGAAAGAATCGAATGCGATGCTTGCCACATAATCCTCATTATGACTGCCACTGTTCTTCTCTATATTGTTTATTATCAGGCCACTAATACCGATGCGAATTTGTTCGGGGTGGTTCTTCACTTCTTAGCCTTAAAAATGATCTCGGTTTCAAGTCACGTGAATAGAGAAAATTCATATTTGAAGAGTTTTATTTGTATCTATTAATGAACCGACCCAGCTCGAATCGGAATTAGTCAGAATCTGTTGAATTGTGGATACTAGATTATATATATATATATATATGGAAAAAATATTAGGCCACTAATTAATCCCTCTCAATTATTACAATTGATTTTCTCTAAGTATATTTTTCTCCAACACGATCAAACTGCGAAAGTAAATATTGGCTATTAATAATCTAAGAAAGTGAGTGCCATAGTTGTTGCTAACATTTTGCACTCTCATTATAAGTTATCCATTACCATGTAACTATTAGATAAAATCGTTTAAGATTTTAGCTTATTTTTTCAACTTTCACTACTTACCGTATATGCAAAAACCCTATAAGCATTGATAAATCTAATTTTGAATTAGACAAACTTAATAAAGAGTAAAATTCTAATAATAATAAATATTATCCATTTACAATACTTGAATCCGAAACCGTACATAAAGGTGAATAGAAACGAACCACCTTAACCAGCTACTATGTTGGTAGTTTGGGCATACCTTTAGTCTATATATAAGCACGTGCCTCTTAGATCTCTACCGGGTCATTACACAAACTTCCTTAACTATCTTCCCCATGATTTTGAACTTTAATCCAAAGATCAGAACTCTGATATACTTAGGGAAGCTGCACGCTGCCACATTCTTTGCCTTGTATATGAGGAGATTCCTTAACCCTCTGATGGGCTTGATTAATTTAGCATTTTAATGCTAATGACAGCATAATTCTTTCTTGATTACCGTATAATTTCCTCTAAATAGGTGCCACCCCTTTTCCTTTTCCTCCTTTTGAACTAATTGTTCATTATTAGGGTTTCGTGCAAGCTTGATTACTGCAAAGTTCAAAAAGTTATGAATGTGTAGCAGTTCCACGTAGAGTTCCGTGCCCTAGCAAGCTCGTTCCCTTCATGTCTCCGACTCTTCGGGCTCGCCAAAATATAATTCAGTTTATACAATTAATTAATGATCATTTTTCTTATTTATTTATTAAACCACATTGATGTGGAATTATGTGCACAATTCTATCTCCCACTGTGAAGAAATGGGTCGTGCGATGACCAAGGAAATTTTGCCGCAAGTCAGATGGACCATTTTCAAACACTTGAAGAAGACGAATTATAGTGGGAACATCCTTTCTTGTTGGAGACAGTATCATGAGATTTGAATACTCTGTATCGATGTTGGGATCCATCGCTTTCTCTTCTCACAATCTGATCCTTTCCCAATGGATTCATCAAACCTTATATTACTCATGAAAAAGATTCTATACAGTAGTATTATTCTCAATGTGAAATAAATATGTCTTGAGCTAGATTCTCATAAGTCACACTCTTTTACATTCATGAAAAAAAAAACTGAATTTTAGAGCAACTTCTTGGTGGGTACATGCTTTTTTTTTTTGTATGTCACGTATTATCGAAAAAATCAATAAATTCTGAGTAATTTATAAATTGAGTTGGGTTGGCTCATTAAGAAATAATAAATATCTCCCAGTATGAATTTTGTCTATTTACAATACTCGAACCTGATACCTTTCTTAAGGAAAGAAGGGTGCTATTATCTTCGACAAAGTGATATTGGTGGTGGCTGCACGTTACAAGCTTTGGTTGCTCCAGTAGCCCCAGTTCATGCATTTACTTTTGGAAAGAGTTCTCCTCCCCAATTTTTTCAAAAGTTTTAGACTTGAAAAATTAAATGGAAGAAAATGTGTCCATCAACTGACTTAGTCTCTGGTTACTTCCCATCTTCTTTCCATTGCCAGAAAGAGACAAAACCCTACTCCTCCTCCACAGATGGAAAGTTAGAAAGCTGGGGACTATGATTCATGACGATGATGATTTTTTTCGCGGAATTGACAATCAATAATTTCAAGCACGCACTCTTTCAGATTGTGGTGAGAGAAAGATGGGGAAGCTATTCATACGACAAGAAAGGAAAATGAATCTCAGCCATAATGCCACATCCCATGAATCACATACACACACCCCGGTGCCTCCTCTACTGTCCAAATTTGATTTAATGCTGTTGTTTTAGATTGACCGATCGATCTGATCCACTGTTGATACCGTGACATGTCTCCCGACAACAATCATATTATATATAAAATAGAATAATTACAGTGGAAGTCATATATGTTTATCCTTTTTTACAGTCGAGTCCTATAAATTTGAAAACAACTAATTCAGTCATATAAAATCAATTATGTTACACTTTAAGTCCAAATTATTACTATTTTACTGACATGGACTTCACGTCATTAATAGTTATGTTAACGAAATAATGATGATTCCAACTGAATGTGTAGTAAAACTGATCATATATGACTGAACTAGCCACTTTCAAACTTACAAGATTTAACTACTAAAAACGATAAATATACAAGGTTTGTCGTGTGATTTTTCCTTGTATAAAAAACGGTAAGCATTCATAAACATATGCACTTATAACTTCACCAATTGTGATTGAGTTTAATGTAAGACTATGACAAGAGAGTGGGAAAGTGGGAAAAGTTTTTCCTTTAAAATTAAGAAAAACGATGGCATGTGAGAAATCATAGTGTGGTTTGACCATCGCAAACACACATCATTCGATCCCTTTCCAATATAATACATTTTCAGTGGCATGGCCAGCCGAGGAAACTGATTCTCCACTTCTTTGCAATGCTTTTTGGGTCATATGAACCTCCTTATAAGACTACACCAGATGAATCCTACAAGATGGCCTTATTGGGATTAAAATTATCGCAGGTGTTAGTCTAGATGGACCGATTGAGTTCAATTAACCACGTTATTACTTCTCGAGATACAAGGTAATGGACCATTGATTAGTTATTGACAATGATATAATGATTGAGATGATAGAACTCTCGACTATTGAAAGGTTTAGTACAGTGATATCTTTTCCAATCTGATATCAAAAGGTTTTGATTCAATTTTCACAAGTTGGACTATTCGTAACCCATAAGAGTCATGCATATCTTAGAAAAAAGGACAAGACTACCAGCACATATTATTATGGTGAGATTCTCAAGGAGAGGTCTGTGTTCATTCTTCCACTTTGTCTCCCTTTTTCTTTATTTTTGTTCTACTCCATTCCTTTTCGAAGGGAGTGGAGATTGAATGGCCCAACCAATCAGAAACTTTATACGCAAATGCCAGGCTTGACACCCACAAACACACCATCATCGGCTTTCATGAGGCCGAACCAGATCAATGACCATATGAGAGAGCTGTTTCCCCAGAAGTTTCTCTTTCTTGATTTTCCCTCCATCAGATCCAGCGAAACTGTGCCTTTTCTCAATCGATTTCTTATTTAAATTAATGAGCAATTTGCGTGTTTGTTAATTAATTAAGGGCAGCCCTTATTCATGGTGATCTCCCTTTTACGTGTGGCTAAGAAGAAGCCTTTTTCTTGTCCCTGTGCTACAAAGAAGAGGGTTTGTGTTAGACGAGAAACACATTAGTTTCCAAATCTTGACGCCTTAGAAAAGAATAACCGCATCTGATTTATCGATGCGAGACCGGTTTCCCCCTCCTCTCGTTGTTGCTTCCTGATATATGCTAGTCCAACGGATCAAGAACAGTGTCCGATTGATAAGTTGTGAAAAGGGCTACCTACGCATAAGATCTTTTTCATTTTTGAAGTTCTTAATAATGAGCCGGAAATGCATTTACTCAGGAAAAGAAAAAAAGGGGAGAACAGGAAATGCATTTGAATTCCTATCAGGACCAACCGACAAAGACGCAGTTGGAAATTCTATAAATATTGGTACAGAAAGCGCGAAAGGGAAGTCAAAGGTTGAAAAGACAGAATAAGTTTTGAGATACAGCGATATCACACTTGATGTGAGAGTTAAAAAAGTTGTCTTAGATTGAATTTGTCAGTGAAATTATTCATATTCTCTTATTCTCATATTCCTCCTACTTTCTTATAAATTCACGAACCTCAACTTATAAATTTTTATGTGAAGCATCCTAGTTGTCCCCCATGAAAACTATTGCAGGATGCTTATCCATCGTCGAGACCCCCTTTTACCCTAGCTAGGGTTTAATCTTTCACTGTCGCCGTAGATGAAAATTCAGAGTTGTGTCATTTAGACGACGGTATAATTGTCTTTTTCTTGTAAAGTCCCACAAAACTTTCACATACGATGACCTGTCTGCGTAGTGCGCCTAATAACGATACACAGTATATATGTTGCACAGTCGTACATATCTACATGTAATAATATCTAATTTGACATGGACATTTTGGGGCATATGCATCCGAGAATGCGACCCTTTCTATGGTGAAAGGATCTTAAAATGGCTTGCATAGTCCGCGGATAGACATCGTGCGCATGTACAAGCATCACATCGGATATATGCTCGAAACAACTGTTCGAGTAGAACTGCTCATGATCTAAAATATGTGGTTCGTTCTTACAGGAGAAAAATGCGTGGTTGGTTCGGCATCCTTCCTCTGAATCCACACAGCTGGAGGCTGCAGCTCGGCCCCTGCTAGTGGAATGCTATGCTCATTTTATGTCCCTTTCTCTGCAATAGTATAGTAAACTAATAGAAATTAATCATATCGGCGTATTCATAATACAGGATATGGGAGATAAAAAAAAAAAAACCTTTTAAAAATCTAAATAGAACATGAAAAATCCCAACATCAATTAGTTAAAGGGAAAAGACCGTTGATTATTGTAGAACACGAGTTTTTGTAGGATTTGTAAGTATTTCTTATTTAGGATTTAAACTTGTATTTTACAGTCTAAATTCTCTCTCACGAATCTATTAATACTAAAAATTCTTATTAATTTATAGTACCACTAAACAGTATCCACATGAATGTTCCTTATTATACAAGAATTTCTCTTTTAGACCCAGGAACAAGATTTCCAAAAAAGGACAATTCTCGCCGTTGACTTTGCGATGTGGGTCCCGATGTCGGCGTTCACTATTAATATAGATGCACCCAGTCCCCACCACATTTAATGGGCCGACTCGGAGTAAACGTCGTGGGTGGCCCGACGAGGACAAGGTCAGCTCTCCCACCGCCCAAAGGCGCCGTGTGTGTGTGTGTCTGTGTCTATATACATGAGATGACATGAAACATGAAACATTCAACATGTAATGAGCATTAACCTTGGAGCCGCAAATACTATGCACAGGGGAAGGTGTGTGGGTGAGCAAGATCATGTCAAGCTTTCAAATCTCCTCATTTTTCCAAGGAGTAATTGAGTGAGTAAATATTTATCATGCAATACATAACAAATTTGTTGTTTAAATCCGACCCTTCAAAATTGTGAAAAATTTACACGTGATAAAATCTAATATATGCTTGCACATAAACTTTAATTTTAATGTATCACGTACAGAATGTTTACTTGGTGCTGAGGATAGAATGTGCCAGATTCCTAGTTTTTGTTTCCCAAGAGCTCCCCCTCCTCGTTGATTTGCCTTTTTTTTTTTTTTTTGTCTATGGATAGAACTTCCACGTGATTTCACCCACTACTTCACGTTAATGTCTTCTTGAAATTCGAACACATACCAGTTTTTTTACTTGGGGTTGGTCTTCCTAGTCTCTTCTCATGATTATTTCCATCTGGGCTGAGTACTTTTTTCTCATGGATGTTCAATATCAAATTTCAAACTTCTAATTTTATCATATCATTCAGTTGTACGTTTCATTCCCAGCCCTCTTAAATTCCAACACGAATCAGATCTGTACGGCCTTACAGGTGGAGATGAGCAGTTTCTCATTGCCCTTTCTGCTCTATAATTACAAGGTGGATAAATTTATGATAGAATTGTTTCGACATATTTTGTGCAGATTAGATGAACTAAACTCATTGATGACTTGATAAACTCGACCACTATTTATTCGACATGTATCACTTTTTGCTGATATGTTAGGTAATCACTGGTCGAGTGAACAAATAACGTGACTGCCTCACAGAGCAACCTCTCGTGCAGATGTTCCTATGGACAGCTTAATGGTTACTTGATCCACGCAGATGGATATTGTGGAGAAATAACGAGGAACGGAGAGGAACGTTATTCCCATTTTGAAAGCGGAAATTTAACGCACAGTGAACTGCTCTCATGCATAACAGGTCCAAAGGGGTCCAGGGAGAAGGTATGAATTAGTCGGCGGTCATAGGACTTTCAGATACCAGATAGTGTACACCAAAAATGAATAGAAGCTAAGGACAATCATACAGGCGCAAGCTGGATTAGTAGTCGTAAGAATCCCCGGAAGCAGTGCCAAAGGAAACTGTAGATCATACAGTGTCTTGAAAATAAGCAGAAACAAAGACAGCTAACGCAGCAAGAGAGAGACCTAATAGAGGGCCCGAAGGAGTCAGCTTCTGTGTAGCCGCTAAGCGTATTCCTGAAAAGAGAGTCCGAGACAGGAAAAAATAGAAGAATTGTCACAGACAAAGATTCAAAGATGCATTAGGTAACTTGACACAGATGGTAAATGATGCAAAATGCTTGGAACAAAAGGCTCACCAAATACGGAACTGAAAAGAAAAGCAGAGCCAAATCCCAGAGCATCTCCAGATGCTTTTGTATCGGGCGATTGCATCAGATAGTAGGCCTATAGCAAGTGCAGGAGTATTTGCATCACTCACAAATTATTGAAAGAGTAATTCAATAATCATTAGCTATTAGCACTATAATAAACTCGAAGTCGAAATCTAAGATACACAAAGATGAAGCTGAAGGCAGGCTTTTGACAGCTCAGCTTCATCATTTGAGATGCAATTGCAACAAGCAGCAAAGAACTCCATAAGGTAAGAAAACAACTAAAAATGGATGCATGTTCCTCTTTCAAAGGCCTTTCAGTACATGCTATGCACTAAGATTAGATGATAACCGTAATCTCAACTCAGAAGCACATGCTAGCAAATATTAAGAGAGTCTAGAAAAATTGAAGTTTCTGATTGGAAGACCACCGCGACAAGAAACTAACACAATGAGCACTTTTGGTCCAACAAGAATATGCAAAGAGGGTTTTGCTAAGTCCAGGAGAGCATAGAGGAGAAGGGCAGTTTCTTTTTCTCTCATATTTTGGAGTAGATTCTACCTGTCCTCCTAAAATCTGAAATACGTATCCCCAATTTCTTTGATAAATTCGCAGAGGTCAACATCACAGAAATGCCTTCACAATCTGGAAAAGGTCAAAAGATCACAATTATCTCAAGGGTCATCCAAGGTCATGGTGTTTGTGTCCCTGTAGATGCTTCAAATGAGAGAGGGATGAACATTCCTAGCATACGCTGAAAGAGATACCCCTGGTCTACTCTGGCATTACACTGATGCCTTAGCGAACGAAACAAGGCATTGAGTTGCAACAACCATATTTCTCGTATTGCATCGTGTTTCTTGAAAAACAGAGCTGATAGCTTTCTACTCCTTTTATTATCTATTCAGCTACTATGTACAGTCAAGCAAGGCATATTTCATTTCAACCAAAAAGAAAAAAAAAAAGAGGAGCCTGACAATGATGCTTCAGCCGGTAAGAAGTTATCTATATGGACAAGGACAGTATGAAATCAGAATCACTCTTAACGCTAAGAACAACACTGCCATCCAGGGAATTTACCGCATGTTTCTAAGGCTGCCAACATACAAACATTTTCCTGAATGAGCCTTGCGACTAAGACTGATATCGTAGAATATATCAATAAACGTGTTCTAATCAGCATTCCTTTTGCATAACCATCTCCAGTCCTACTTGGAAAAAGATTGTCATCCAATGAAGTTCAACTCTTGAAAGAACATTTCGGAATACAAAAAAAATGGTGAATTTGAACTTACAGCCGCCATTAAAGCCGCACCAGTGAGCCCCCCAGCGAGCGAGCCTTTGCTTCCTGATCGCGAGTCTGCAGCAACACTCTAATACAGTTTATAACCAACCATATGGAGAGGACCTTCAAGTGAGAATTAATCTAAGAACATGGCCCGTTATAGACAATGCGAAATTTTGGGCTTCCGACACTGAAAGGGCCGAAGATGAGAAACCTAAATGGCTACAATGAGAACGGAAACATTTGCAGATAGGAGGAGAGACGGTGGAAATACTGACAGGCGAAGAGGCCACCGCCGAGGAGGAGAGCACCGTAGACTGCGGAGGTGGCGGGAGCGAGGTCTGCGAGCTGGGACCTGCAACCCAGAGGCCGCTTACTGAAGTTAGAAGTCCTGGATCCTCCTGCAAGCCTCAAATTCAGCCACAGGCTCTGGTTCCTCCGAGCCATGGAGCCCGAACTCAACAGTGTGCAAGTGGAAGAACCGCCATTGGAGCGTACCCTTTGAACAGCCCAGGCCGGTCCTGCCGATGGGAGTGCGAGGAGGGAGAACACTGAGGACGACGATGACATCTCTCTACTCTCCCAGGTCAGATAAACTCAGGAAATCACCAGGCTGAAGGTAGAAGAAGAAGTGGAGATATTGGGCCGTAATTGGGCCGGACTCAAGCTGTCTAGTGCTTCCAGTTTGGGCCTATTTGGGCCGGGTTACAATTTACAATGTGATGACAGTTGGGCTATGTGCATGTCACTGGATAATTGGACCACTGTAAAAGCTAATATCTGAGTTCTACCGATAAAATCGAATTCCCAGTTTTTTTGATCTCAGGTCGAGAGGAATGCTACTATAGCGAATCTTGCTCATCAAATTATTGTATTTTTTCCCGACGTATAAAGGAGGAGCACAAGCCTATAAGGGGTAGAGGGAATAATGGATAAAGGGTATGGAAAATCCCATCAGCGAGATCAAACCCACACAGGAAGCTACTGATATAGTCACAATTATAAGTCCTTTTTATTGTTAAATGAGTTAGAAATGCCAACTCATGTTCAACAACACTTTCAATGACATTAATACGTCGTACACTTACTTCATTGCGAATTGAGGCGTTGCTTTTTTCACAGAAAACTCCCCGTTGGAGCCAGGCTCAAACAGCTGCCACCCAGCCAGACAGCCCACGTCCGTGACCAGTCCCATTTGCCAAATTAATCTTCCCGTTTCCTTGAAGTGACAGTAAAAGCACCATCATCACGAATCATGTGGCCAACACTTGCACGATTCAAAGGCCTCTGCCACCAAAAGAGAGCTCGATACAGGTAATATCACTCTCGTGGAATGATCTGGAAGTTTGAAGTCAACCTCATTGGTGGGACTTTTTGAACTATTCTTGTCCTTTTTTTCCTTTCACAAGGCTTATTTATCTCTTTTATACACAAAAAAAAGTCTCATCACATAAGTATTAGACGGTCTTTGAAAGACATAATCCTGCCGCCACAACGATAGAGCGATGAGAATCGAAATTAAAACTACATAGGGATAATGGGTGAGTACCAATATTCGAAACTCAAATTTGCAAGTTTGTGGATGCCTTTTGATTGACAAAAGGGGAGTTCCAACGTCACGATCACTCTTTTTATGCTCATTTTATTACTAAAAAACTAACATAGATCAAGGAAAAGCTAAAGATCATGGAATGAAACACGTGCCATATTTTCACATCCAATGACAAGCATAGACGCAAAAGTGATGTGACGTGTATGCAAAATAATAATAATAAAAAATGTGTTCCAAGTCCAACACTGACTTGGATTTGATTTAGAACCCTAAGCACACAACATTATCGTCTAAATTAATCCCAAAAAAATTAACATATATTGACTCGGGTGATAAGATATTATTTTTCTTAAATAAATGTCTCCAATTTGAGTCTCTGTGAATAGATAAAACTCATTCTAAAAGAGTTCGAACTAAATTAATTAATAATTCAATAAACTTAAAGGTATTAGTGCACACGCCTAAAAAAATTAATTTCAAAAAAAATTTCAAAGAGGAAAAAACACTAAGCCAGGCCAAATATTATGACAAGTGAAAAAAAACACCTCGGCAGTTGGAAGAAAAATTTGATACAGTGGATACTGTTATCAAATTAAGCTAAGCAATTTTCAATGTGATTATCGGCCGGTGGAATTCATCCTATTCCTTTTCTCTTGTTCAATCCCCCATTCATTCTTCTTGAACTTGTAAGTGTCATTTGTAATCAGAAAAATCAATAGTTGAAAATTTACTGTCTCTATACAAAACAACCATACTTGGAACAATTCCACAGTATCAAACTCTATCAACTAGTTCTGCAAGTGGCTGAGGGAGATGAGGAAACTGATGATATGTCGTCTCTCATTAGCTCCAAAATTTGTGTGGCAGATGGCCTCAGGGTCGGCGACTCTTGGAGACAAGCTCTCGATAGCGAAACCATAGTCTTGGCCTCTCTCAGGTCGAAGTCCCCTTTCAGCCGCTGGTCCACCATATCCGGGCCAACCTCGGAGTGGGCGTCCCAGAGAAGCGGTCCTGTGATCGAGGTCAGGAGCTGACCTCTCTTCGAGCAGAAGGCCTCCATGCCCGTGATAAGCTCGAGGAGGAGGACCCCGAAGCTGTAGATGTCGTTCTTCTTCGAGGCGATCCCGGTCCTCAGGTAATGGGGATCGGTGTAGCCCGGGGAGCCCATCATGATCTGATTCGTCCTCCGGCAGGAAGATGACGGAGCTGGCACTACCTGTCGATCCATCGACACCAACTCGATGTCAGTAACCGATGAACAAGCGCTGGACTGAGATATTAGGAAATGCGAAAAAAAAAAAATCAGCTTTACCAGAGTGGAAAATCCCATCTTTGCAGACCCGAAGTCGCAGAGCTTGCAGTTGAGGCCGCCGTCAAGCAGGATGTTCGAGGCCTTGATGTCGCCGTGGACGATCTGAGGGGAGCATTTCTCGTGCAGGTACTCGATAGCCCGAGCGAGTTGGTAGGCTATTGTCATTCGGTTTCTCCAGGAAAGAACCGAGTCCCTCCCACTGCCATGGCCATGGAGCTTCTCCTGGAGGTTCCCGTTCGGAACGTACTCGAACACCAATGCTCCTTCTCCTAGAACATCGGAGGAGGAAAAACCCGAATCAGACTGAACCGTGGTGTCGAAGATTGCTAGGGTTTTAATCAGGACAGATTCAGAAACTTAATTCTAGAGGCGAAACTCAATAGTACATTAATATAATGAGTTCAGGAGAGTGAAACTCTACAAGATACTAATATAACAAGTTCAAATGACGAAATTCCCCATGATACTAATATAACTAGCTTGCAATAGTGAAATAAAAAATAATAAAATATAAATAGCATATTACGAATTTTCCTAACTTCAGGCCACCACCTCCCTAAAGTCCATCCCTGGTTTTAATGCTATGATTACGAATTGAATTTAGAAATGGAGGGTTACCTTCATCGTCGCAGAAGCCGATGAGCTTCACAATGTTTTCATGGCGGATACGAAACAGAATGTCCAGCTCTTGCCGAAACGCCAGGTTCAGCCGCTCACTCCCGGTGTGAACCTTCACCGCCCCGAGACCCGACCTTGAGGCGACCCCGCCGGAGAATCGCCCCAAGTAGACCGTGCTGAACCCGCCTGAGCCAATCATCTCCCCGAAGTTCGCCGTCATCTTCCTTATGTCCGCCCAGTTGAACTCCCTCACCACCGGCGCCGCTACCGCTGATGCTGAACTGACCCCCACGTCCTTGTCGCCCGTACCGGCGGCGCCACCCGTCTCCCCGCCGTCTTCTGCGACTACCACGACGCGGTTGGATCTGCGGCGCCGGAGCCTGAGGCGCAGGAGCTTGAGGATTCCCATCGCGAGGAGAAGAGCAAGCAGGAGAGCGGAGGCGGCAATCACAGGGACAACGATTCTGGGGTCGAGCCTGGTGGGTTTTAAAGCGGGTGTCGGGGGCCCATCGCCGGCGGTGTCGGTGGTGGAGGGATCTGCTGCGAAGGCGGGCTGAGGTGAAAAGGTGGTCAAAGAGAAGATCGAGAGGATGGGCCAGTGAGCACCGAACCAGCAGACAAAAAGAGATTGCCTTTTCAAACCCAAATCCTCCTCACCTTCCGCCATGGATGAATAGATTTTCCTTCAAAAAACAATGGATGGGTGCGGGAGGAGGGCGGCCGGCAGGATCAGATCTGGGGGGAGGGAACTGAAGCTTCCTCCATGGGAGAGCGAGCGAGGAGAGATCGAGTTTTATTGCACCGTGTTCGAAGTAATACCAAGAGACATTGACTGGCGAGAAAAAGAATAATGGCAAGACTAACCTAACGGGTGATCTCATATCGATCCCAGATTAAAAGGGTTAACATGAATTTTTTTTGAGATCCTAATCTAATTATAAATTAGTCCTGAGATATATTTTAACTTATTAGAAATATTGTGTGGTGTAAAAAAAAAAGAATAATAGCAAGTTTATAAAATTGAGGAAGCGGCCAGCGGTGAACAATCGAGTTAATATGGTAGAATCAAATTGAATGGTAAAAATTTGCGCAGCCGCGTCTCCTCTTTGTTTTTGACGCGATTAAGAAAAAGCTGTCACACTTTCCATGTATTTCTTAATCACGTGTTCTTGGCGTGTCTGTACTTGCTGGTTCAGATTCGATTCAATCCGCTCGTCCCACCGTGGCTAATCGCCATTCAGTGATGCACGAGAGATTGTATCACTGTTGTTAGAGTGCGACCCGAAGGCTGCTGCCTGTGAACGTTGGTGCAGATTCTCTGTGATGACCGTTAATTTATCGGCACCCAAGCACCCGATCAGTAGGATAAAACAGTTGTTCTCGATCGTTTCTCCCTACGATCTAGGGTTCGGATATTTTGATGAGATTCAATTGATATTGATGTTGTACGAATTATTTTGTGGATGATGATGGGCTCCAATATTTTCTTGGGAGGGAGTGTCAGAATTGGCGCTCCGCACACAAAGAAAATGTATGTATTTGTATAATTATATTATTTATTTATAATATTATTGTAATTTAATTCATCGTTAACTTAGAAAAATAGACAGGGCATTTACAGTTATCATCAATATACTCTGTCAATTTAACTTTTACGAATTTACAATTTAAGATCATTTGCTCAAAAAAAGGATTTTTTTGCTGCAAAATCATTGATATAAAGTGAGATAAGAGAATTTAAGTGGTTAATATAAAATTTTTACTATTAAGATCTTGAATATGGAGTGAGAAAAACTATTAAAATTATTATCTTACCTTTAATTCGGAAGATTTTATAAAGCAAATTCATGTCATATATTTTGATATATAAATTAGATGGATAACGGATATGAAAAATAAAAAAGATATCAAAGACTCCAATATTTACGTATAACAATATAGAAGAACATGGATAGATAATTTCAACTCGGATATGAATTAGTCGAGGTGGCTTAGATTTCTTAATAATAGTGGAGGCACGTTTGGAAAACAAAGTGGAAAGGGGGTGATTTTGAGGGCATCATTTAATCATCAGACTACTGAGCTCCAATTCCAAGGGTTTTGCTTATTCAATTCCGGTAGTACATTCAGCCCTCTAAATGTCCTTCGCCAATGAAAGTTATCAGTTAAGTAGTTATACTACACAGATGATACTAATATAATATATCTATTTAATTATAATTTATTATCTATGTATTTTTTAATTAGTTTTCACCATTTATTATTTTTAAAATATTTTTTAGCATTTATATATTATTTTTAATTAGTGTTCACCATTTATTTAAGATTTTTTTATTTTTTTAAAGATTTTGTATGACTCAATAACTATAACTGTATAATTATTGATTACATGTGAAGTCTTGATTGAACAGATATACCACGTTAATATCCCGTTCCATTGAAAACTTTCTCCATCTACTGTACGACTTGGGATTGCTTGATTCCCGCCGGCCACCGTTTTAGGGTCACGTTTACATTCCCATTCATATTGTCAATTTCCCTCTCCCTTTTTCTTTTTTCTAAAAAAAATCACAATTTACGGTTGTACATTTCTTCAAGAAAAAGGGAGAAAAATCAATGAAATTGGCACGTTCATTTTTTTTTTTTTTTTAAAAAAAGTGATAAAATGAGTTTAGAGTTTAAACCCGTCTCTCCAATAACAAGAATAGGGCAATTTAACCAGGGATGGCCACGGGACGAGGCGGATATAAGACGGTGAGAAACAATCGTGCACAGAAATTCTTATTGACCGGAATCAATTTCGGATACATTTTAGCGCGCAATCTTTAAAATACACATCGTCGTACCGGATTATCTTTCTTAATTAATAACCCGAGTACGCATCGTAATGTTGAATTCATCTTTACCGACCCTCTGGTGTCGGACAGTGGACAGAGATAACTAACAGATCCAGATTCCAGGGAGTAAAAGTGAAACAGAGGGAAGAGAAGAAATTGAATGGACGAGCGAGCAAACATCGACGGCAGCCACATATTTTCTGTCCGATGGACGGGGAATTTATTTCTCGGTCGGTTACCATAAATTCCTGCTTCAGAGGAATACTTACCGGCTTTGCCAGAATTAGTAGCCCCCGCGAATTTATAATTCTTGCCTTTTCCATACGTCACTAATCTGTATTCGATTTGAATCCACTCTTCGAAATATATATATATATATATATATAGAATCCTCCCAATTGTTTAATTTTTTAAATTATAATGTTGGAATCCCAAAATCCTGTCTAAAAATAAGAGATAACGAATCACTCCAATTAATATGAGTTGATTCCTTCGTACTTATTCATGCAGGGACGGATCCATAAAATTTGTACAGGAAGGGCTCAATAGAAGAAAAATACGATAAATTAAAGAAAATTAAGTAGAATAGATATTATTTATCTGTTTGGATAATGATATTTGGCTCTCAATTTTTCATGCTTTTGTTATTTCAGTCTTAAATTTTTATTTTTTTTATCATTCATATCGTCGACATTTTGAGTTTTTATCGCTTTAATCTTATCATTACGTTTTTTCATCTAAAAAAAGCATATTCTATCCAAAAAAGAATATTTTATCCAAAAATTATTTTTCAAAAAAAACTATTTTTAAAAAAGTAAAGAAAAAAGGAAAAAAACAAACGAATGTGAAAAATATATGTAGAGTTTTGCAGGCCAACACAACCCCTTCAAAATTGATTTATGGCTATTATTATTACAAAATCGCGACTAATTCCGAGAAAAACGAGTTATAATTTTAGAAGGAATATCTGTTAGTAATCAACATTTCATTAATCAGAGACTGAATATACTTTTTTAAAAAAATTATTTTTGTTGAAAAATTATATTTTTGGATGAAATGCTCTTTTTTTTGGATAGAATAGTCTTTTTTGGTGGAAAAAATAACAGTACGACCAAAGTGGCAAAAACTTAAAAGATTGAAAATTTAAATGATAAAAAATAAAGGTTTAACACTAAAATAATAGAAATGCAAAAAGTTGAGGATCAAAAACATCTTTTTTCCTACCTGATTTTTCGGAGTTCAGGGCACGTGAATCCATTCATCTGTTCATTTATCCTGCGATACATTGCCGCACATCCTCCCTTCCTTCACGCTGCGAGAATTTGTTCTTCAACCCGAGGATTAGTAATGGGCACTGTGGTCCACCTTACCTACTCTTCGGTGTTACATCAACCCTTTTCACTCCCAAAACTCGTAAGAACGAGACGACCCAGAAACGTAAAACGTTTTCAAGTCGGGTTTCCTGATCGATATATACACGTTACGTACGTCAATTAACTACACACATATGTACGTTTATTCCCCGTCGACGGCAGGGGTCGAGATTTGCCCTCGACGCAAATGGTGGTCGTGCGAGGGAGAAGAAACGCGAAGCAATTAATATCGATCAGACTTATGATCTTCACCGGCAAATGACACCCATAAATTCCGAAGAATATAGGATGGAAATGAGAATAAAGCGACACGGTTGCGATGAGAACTGAATCCGGATTCGTTGAATGCATAGTTTGAATTGTATGCATCCTGTGTCAAACTTTGGACTTAGAAATGTTTCCGTTCATCGATTTATTTATTGCTATGGACCTTAAATAGTTAAACCATTAAATTCTTCTCTCCCTTTTTTCCGCACATTGTTGTCGGCAACATTATTTTTTTAATTGTTAAATATTATATAAAATCTTTATTAATTATCAATAATACCCGAAAGTTAAAATGCGTTCTAACTTATCCTTGCTATCGTATGATCGGTCTACTAAATTATGAAATCTTCCAAATCGGGGATTTTATTTTTCTCAAAATTTTAATACGAAATTTTATTTAAGAAAGAAAAGTACCGAAACATTGGAATTAGCTCGTACAAATAATATTGTTAAATAATATATTTGAATTGAATAATACTCAACGACTACCTGAAAATATTATTAGACTGCCAGTGCAATTCCTTGATGTATATTTTTTGTGAGTGGATGTTATTGGGTCCCTCTCTAGTGGCGAGAAAGTCGTGCATGCAACGGGTACACTACATGACAGTGTTGATATTGCGTCACGAGCCAATCAAATCAAGTCATTTTTTGGGTTTATTTTTTCATTTTAGATTTTATTAAAAATATCCTAAAAACTCAAATTTTATTGGTTCGTGATACCACATCAGTACTGTCAAGTGAGATACACTCGACGCACAAGACTCTCTCCTCCAGTGGAGCAAGAAAACATTGCCAGCCAGTTTACTTAATTTCGAAGACACAATATGTTATATTATACGTATGTATATTCTTCTAATTATATAATCTACACGTGCTAAGGCCCTATCTACACGTGCTAAAACCCTATCATATTACATTATTATTTAATGTTTTCAAAATATAATAATTTTGGAGAATTTGGGGGTTAGATGTATTACTACTGCTCTCAATCTTTGATCAAGAGATCTTATATTCAATTTTTATTATTAAAATTCTTATATCCCTTTATTTTTCATTTCTTCTTGTCCTTTTTAGGCCAATGTGTTACGTTTGTATATAAAAGAAATATAGTAATTTTGTTTTTGTCGAAGGTTTTTGAGCCTTAATCATCGGACTTTGACTCTATTTTTTTTGGGGGGAGGTTGAATTATTGACCATCGTTTTATAATTGGTTACACCATGGAACTCGTTTTCTCGCGTGCCACAGGACACGACAAGGGCGTGTTCGGTTGCACAAAATGAACATGCATTTTCCTATTTAAGCTAACGAGAATTCCACTGACGAAAATCGAATTCAGAAACTCTCGATCTCATATTGAAACCGACACTAACTGAGCCAAGCCTCCGAGTTTTACTAGGCTCGGTTTGACTCAGTGAAAAACCTTACAGGCCCTGGCCCAGGCCTAAATTCAATTATTAATTCAATTGGGCCGGCCCAGAAGCACATCAGATCGCAAAATCGAGATGCTGCTGGCATCCGAGCTGGGCAACTCCTCTTTCGAATTCCGAATGCGTCCGCTTTATCACAACCCGAATCGTACGAGCTACCTTCGTTTCCAGGAGTGCAAGAAATGCTGAGAGCCGATAACTCGGAACGATGCAATCGTTCGGCTTTCGCTAATTGACTGAGCTGTAGGTGCAACAATCGATAATAACATAGAGCGCTGCCTCGGATGCATCCTCTTGATCGTTACGAGGTTTGAGTCCCTGACCATAAGACATGTCCTTGCGACCACGCCCTTTGGAATATGAACAGCCTGATCCGATCTGGGGTGATGAGTGGAAGTCCACTTGCAGGAATCGAGTTCACAACAACATAAACAAATCAAACTCGGCCGCAAAGGCAGGTGTCAATAAATAATATAAATTTATTGATATTTTTTAATAATATTTTGTAAAATACTTTAAGTGTAAAAGTTCTAAAAAAAAAAAAAGAATGAGGTGGAAAGGAGCAAGATGAAAGCGGCAGCAGTTATTCACAAACACGGAAGTAACGCCTCCGCTAGAAAGCCTAGTGTAAACTAATAATATCAATTTATTTTTACATTATCTTTATTATTTTTAAATTTTAATTAATAAAATTTTAAAACGACTCAATTTTATAAATTCATAATACCATATTAGCACTGTCACGTGGTGTATCCAGTACACAGAACGCCCTCTCCCACCCCTACATTTAACGGGCCACTCTCTACAGCTGTACCCGTCTTGCTTTTGTCCCTCGCCTCCATATCTCGGTTGCTACTATGATCCATGTTGTGGTATTGAATCTGCGATGATCTGATTGTCTAAAAACTTGTTCTCGTACAGTTTGGTGAATATGATATTACGGTTAGAAGGGGCTCTCCGAGTTGGGGCCTTAATGCATATTGTTCAATTCCTCGTATATGCATCACGTGACAGAGGTGGCTGGATCGCCATTGCTACCGTGCTCAATTTTTTTTTTATTGATTAAAAAACAAGTAACTTTATTCTCCGGACAAACATGTATGCATATGCATGCGCACTTGCATGTATTTTCTTTTTCACTGACACTATAACTAATTCCAACTCACTGTTCCCCTGCCTTTTTTTCTGCATCTTTTTAATACGTCTCCGTAAGCTTTTGCATCTTTCAGTCTGATGGTTCCTCTTGCGCAATGTCTAGTTTCACCGCACCCCGTCGTCGCTCTTATTCCCGCCTCATATTCGATGTCGAGTCGATCGAAATCGTAACTCGAACGTTCGTTAAATTTCAAACTTTAAGCTTACTAAAATTGCAGAAAATAATAATTAATAATTAATAATGAGATTGGAATTAGATTCCTGGGGTGATTAGATCAGCAGTAATTGCACCCCCACTAATATTTGTTAGGGGTTGCAATCACATGGATGTTAGTAACACTGTCAGGTGGGACAGACAACTTCCCCCTCCTAAAACTAAAAGGATCACCTGACAAAATTGTACAATAGAGTTTACTTTTTTTTTTTAAATAAGTAAATTCGATTTAAATCTAAATTAATTATAATTCATCTACTTTTAAATTTAGATCACTACAGAGGTTCACTTGAGAAAAAAGCTCTCCTGCCCTTTTTTTACCCGCTCAATTACTGTCTCCGTAAAATTTACCGGTGAATTTATAAGGGATCAGCTATAGCAAATCTTCCGGTACCTATAATCGTGGGTATGAGTTTACACGGTAACTTGTTTTGAAATCATGTAAAATTTTGTTAAATAATTTTTGCGCACTTAGAAATTTAAATTAATGGATGGTCGTATATTTTTTTTAATATTTCAGAATTCAATTGTATAAGCATTAATTAAGCTCTTTTTTTAAAAGAATACCATTAGAGTTGAGCTAGATCCAGCTCAAATGCATATTTAAAATTTAAACCCCTAAGTTTTTTTTTTGCTTTATATTTTACCTATAAAAAAAATGTCCGGTAGGGTTTCCTTTATATATATATGTATGTATATATATATGTATGTATAAAGGATGAGTTGAATCAATTTTTCTATGAGCACCGTTCGATATTTAAAAATTCAATGATCCTAATTAGGTCAAATTCGAGCTGGATTCAACTTATAAAATGGAGGTATAACCAATTAAAAAAAAGCCACGTCACAGCAATGAGCAGCCTTCCAGGTTAAATATAAATATAAAAAAATATGTATACATATTAAAAAAATGGCAATGTATCGAAATTTCATCGTAAATATGAAATTACGAGATTTTGCATTCGAACATCGATGTTTTTTCCCCTCCTATTTTTTATAAGCTTGTGGAAATCTTATGTACCATGAAAAAAAACTATATTTTCATCTTTCTTTTTGGATAATATTTTCATCTGTTGATATACGGTTATAAATACAAAATTCGTAAATAATCCCATCTCTTTATATAGTATAAAATACATCGCTGAGAGTACATCATATCAGTAAAATGGACGTCAAATACTCATTATTATTTATCAAAACAATTTTCTTAACTCTTTCGCACCGCTAAAAATCACTTAAGAATTTCTCTGGGTGAGCCCTTTTGCGGTCGGCACTTTACTCATTTTATTTTACCCTTTTTTTTGAATGGTTTCGAATTAATTTATTTTATTCTTTTTTAATTAAAAAAGCCAAATTTTCAAATAGATATATTGATTTCATTAGATTGTCACAGCTATGGGATCTGGATTGCTGCAGCTCCAAGTCTTAGGTTAGATAAATGAGTTAAAAAAGGTTAAGCATCCAATTAGGGTTTCAAATTACCATCGCGTAAGTTATCTCGATTTTTCTAAATTAAATGTCGTGTTATCGCTCCGCCGAATGATTTTTCTAAAGTAAATATCGTTTTCCGTCCAATCCCGATCTTTTTTTTTTCCTTCCGGGCAAGGCTTAGTTACGATCTTCCAATCTATGGTACGAGTCGTATTTTAACCTGCCTTTGCGTGAGATGCGGAAAACGGGACAGTCCCGTTATCAAAGGAACGGTGACGATTGGCGATTTCCTCTTAATCGTACGATTGTCGTCGGTTTGGATCATCTCGGAGTATTTTTTTTTTTTTGTTATTATGATGATGATGAGAAGGGAGACAAGATATATAATTAAATAAAGTAAATGAACCGTTAAATTTGAACTTAAATGAAGGCCCGGTGGCCGTAGCGTAATCCCCGGGATGCCGTTGATAAATATCAGAGGATGGTGTGGGGCTCCCTCATGTAAGCGGTGGCCTTCCTTATCACAAAAAAATGCGATTTTATTTTCTTTAATTAATTCAACTTCTCCTGTCACTTTTATTTAATTACAAAAACTCTTATTTATTTATTATTTTTATTGTACTAAAGATTGAGGAGCCTAGACTTACTAGGAAAATTAGAAAATAATTAATAAAAATAGGATAATATTTTGATTTTAAATTTAGAGTGGCATTATTGCATTACATCCCATGTAATCTTCCTTTAAGCAGCTTAGCTTTACTTTTATTTTGCTGAATGAAAGGAATGCATGAGTAGTGACCACTCGGTCATCCCCACTACGTAATGTTTGGGCTTTCAGTACTAACACCGATCCCGTCAATGTAACACTACAAAATACCTAGTATAGTCTAGGAGGTCAGTGTTTGCGAAGCTACGAGTTCAAGGGCATCTTCTGGTAATATAACTCAGAGCAAGACTCGAACATGTGATCTTAATCTTATCAAATCACATAAGTGTAAGTTTTAGACCATTAGACCGTGAAAGAAAAAAAACTTCGCCTTTATTTTTCTAAGAAGAAGGTTTGGTTCATGTTTACTCATATAGTTTTATCAACCGAAATTTAATTTAATCGGAATGTGATATTAATGTAATGGTACAAGACTTTGACTCGTTATCTACATATTCTAAATTCGATCATCACCGTGAGAGTTATGTATCACTTATTTATCTTTATTTCTTATCATTGCATTAGACTAGTAGGTCTTCCTTATCACCTAAAGAAACTTATTTTAATATATATATTTTTATTTTTTTCAGTTTGAATCATTAGTATCCAGAAATCCAATGAGTTCTGACTAATTCAGTTTAAATCAGGACGGCCCACTAGGGGAGAAAGCTTTTCCGAGGTGAATTTTTTTTATTTACAAGATTTAAATTCGAAATCTTATTTAACGTAAAGATGTGTCTTATTACGTTAAATAATTCACTTTAATTAATACTTTTTATTTTAAATAAAAAAAATGAAACCATAGCTTCAATCTCTATTTACCATATTTGTAAAAATTGTATTTAATTATGGGGCAAGGGGGGGCAAATAATTATTGGCAGCAAAGTGAGCCGCGCTGACAACACAGCATCTCATTTGTTTTTATCATTGCACTCATTCACACACATCCCCTTCTCTCTCTCTCTCTCTCTCTCTGCCCCTTCTTCTGCATCATCTGCTCTCTCTTCTCCTTCTTCTCTCTCTCAATCATCATCATCCTCATAAACCTCATCCCCATCTCTCTCTACACACCTCCGTTCCATTCCATGTTCTTCTTTCTCTGTCAAAATTGTTGTTTTTTTTTTGCTTTTGCAGCGCGGCGGTGCATTTCTTGATTATCTTCTCCCTTCACCTTCTCTGTCTCTCTCTTCCTTTACTGCAAACCTAGCTTAGCTTTAGCTTAGCTTAGGCTCGGAGCTTTCCCTCTCATCAAAATTTTTGCCATTTTTCCTTGGCTTTCTTTTCTTTAGTAAAAACAAATCCAGTCTGAAACTTAACAGCCACCCCAATCAGCACTAACTCATTGGAGAAATCCTCTCTCTCTCTCTTCCTTCCTTCTCCAGTCTATCTGTCCATCCTTTTCAGCTCTCTGTACTGTCTCTTCCTTTTTCCCTCTCTCATCAGCCCTTTTACACTGCCCACTCCTCCCTCCAATTTCAGCCTCTACCGGAGGAGGAGGAGGTGGAGGAGGAGCAGGAGGGCGACTTAATTCCCTCCTGTATATAAATTCATCGACCTGAGTGGGGGTCTGCTCCTGAATTCGGAGGTAAGAGCGTGAATTCACCGCTGCGTGATGGAGCCGGGAGGAGGATCCCACTCCCACCAGTACCTCATGGGCGGCGCCGATCAATCCCAGCAGGGCAGCCAGATGGTGGTGGAGGAGGCCTCTCCAATCAGCAGCAGGCCGCCAGCTTCCACCGGGAACTTGGACGACTTCTTGCCCGGCAGCGGGGGCGCGTTCTCAGACATGGACGCCCTCGCCACCGCTGCAGCTGTTGGAGATGATGCGGATCGAGCCGGTGGGAGCGGCGCCGGCAACAGGTGGCCCCGGCAGGAAACCCTCGCGCTCCTTAAGATTCGGTTGGAAATGGACGCCGCCTTCCGTGACGCCACCGTGAAGGGCCCTCTCTGGGGAGACGTATCGAGGTAAACCCCAATTCGAACCAATTACCTAGCGATCTTCTTCTACACACATTCTCGTGTTGTTGAACGGCTACCGATCACTGATTCTGCAGCCATGATGAAGAATGCTTGATTCCGAAAACAATCTCTTGGCCATCTCTCTCTCTCTCTTTCTCTTTCCACAGCAGCAGCGACCATCTCTCTCTCTCTCTGTTTCTCTCTCTCTCTAGGCCGCACATGGTTTCAATCTCCATCACGACTCGCGTGTTGGCATCTCTGGGCATCTTTTCTTTTTAAAAATATCTAATTTATTGTTTTCCATTTTATTTGTCGAAAATTGAGGGGATGGCCCAGATCCAATCCCCTTCCACCGTCATCACCGTCTCCCAATTTTTCCACGGCATCAAAATTGATGAGCTTCAATGTCGATGCAGACCCAATGACAATCCCGAGAGGAATTCCTTCATATTTCCATTTTTTTAAAGCAAAACAGTGAACTTTTTTTTTCAGATGTCCTCTCTCCTTTTATTTGATGTGTAACGCTAACATCTACGAGGTTAACGGGTGTCCTTTCTTGGTCTGATACTAGGATCAATGTGGTTGTGTAGTTGCCATTTTCAAGCAGAAGGTGTCGATATCGAGAGTAGCTCTCACAGCTCTTCTTTTCAAAAATTGCACTGATTGTAAAGATGATAAATCGAATCGTCATTGGCTGAGACTGATCCATGTTCGAGTTTGTTTGTGATATTGTCGTTGCAGGAAGCTAGCGGAGTTGGGGTATAAGAGGAGTGCAAAGAAATGCAAGGAGAAGTTCGAGAACGTGGACAAGTACTACAAGAGAACGAAAGAAGGCCGTGCTGGCCGTCAGGACGGCAAAAACTACAAGTTCTTTTCCGAGCTCGAAGCCCTCCACAGCACCTCCGCTGCCGCTCAGCCTTCAATGGCGGCCATCGCTCCATCTGCTGCAGGCACGGTTAATTTCCCAATGCCCATCTCTTCCATCAGGCCGCTCCTCCCAACTACCTCGATCTCCCCCGCACCTCTGCCGTCTCATTCCCACCCCTTTCCGATGGCCGGGGCACCGGCATTTGGGAGTAGCCCCATGGGGCTGGACTTCTCGTCGAACAGCTCATCTTCCTCTCCGGAGACCGATGATGATGAGGAGGACAATGAGGGCGGCAGTGATCTGGAGGGTGAGCCGTCCAGTGGGGCAGGGAGCAGCCGGAAGCGGAAGAGGGGCAGTGGAAGCAGCCGGAGGATGATGGAGTTCTTTGAGGGCTTGATGAAGCAAGTGATGCAGAAGCAAGAGGCGATGCAGCAGAAGTTTCTGGAGGCTATCGAGAAGAGGGAGCGAGAGAGGTCGATTCGGGAGGAGGCATGGAGGCAGCAGGAGATGGCTAGGCTTGCCCGGGAACATGAGATCACGGCCCAGGAGAGGGCAGTCTCGGCATCAAGGGATGCTTCGATCATGGCATTCCTGCAAAAGATAACCGGCCAAACCATCCAGTTGCCCACCGCCCCTCCACCAGTGGCCATGACCCCCACCGCTCCTATTACCCTTAATCAGCCTTCAGCCCCAGTTCGTCAACCAATCCACGTGGCAGTTCCACCACATCAGCCTCCAGATCGTCCGCCTCAGGTAAATGTTGAGGCGGCCAGACATCAGCCTGCTGTGTCAACGGATGTTGTGCTGGCGGCTGTGCCGGAGCAGCAAGTGAGAGCCCAGGAGAGTATCTTTGGCGCCGGGGGCAGGAGCGGTGAGCCGCCGTCGTCCAGGTGGCCAAAGACGGAGGTCCTGGCTCTGATAAAGCTGAGGAGTGGGCTTGAGTCGAGGTACCAGGAGGCGGGGCCCAAGGGCCCGCTGTGGGAGGAGATCTCCGCCGGGATGCAACGTATGGGGTACAGCAGGAGCGCCAAGCGGTGCAAGGAAAAGTGGGAGAACATCAACAAGTACTTCAAGAAGGTGAAGGAGAGCAACAAGAAGAGGCCCGAGGACGCCAAAACCTGCCCGTACTTCAACGAACTCGATGCACTTTACCGGAAAAAGATCCTCGGCGGCAGCCAAGGCGCTGGAAGCAGCGAACAACAATTACTACAGCCTGAGATCGATGCCCCGGCACGCACCCAGGAACTGCAGCCTGGTGCCCATGTAGTCGGCGGCAAAGAGGCTAAAGATGGGGGCAGCTCGGAGCTTGCAGCCGGCGCCAGTGAAGAAGGGAATGGAGTGAAGAAGGTAACAATTTTCGTCTCAATGCTCCTCGAGAGATATATCAATGAAAGGGGGAAAAAATCCATTTTTTCAGCCCAGAAAATGCCAATTCACATTTCGGTTTCGACAGATGGAGCTCTTTAATCCAAATCGAATTTCTTCTCTTGCAACTCGGCCATTGATAAATTAATGCAACGTGTGATTGGCTCAGTGAACTGCAGCACAAGTTGTTTCTTTTGAACTCGTATTAACACATTGAATAGGAAGAAGGGCTGATTTGGTTTTTGGTACTGAAGCCAGAAGACACCGTGAAAGAGTTGATCGGAGGCAACAAACATCACCGGCAACACCTGGATCAGCAACAACAGCATCATTCCAAGTTATCCGCAGAGGAATCCGATGAGAACACATTCGAGTTACGGCACCGGAACGTGGGTCCCGGGCAGGCCGAGGACGAGGAGGACATCATGGAGGATGAAGAGGACGAGGAAGGAGAAGAGGAGGAGGAGGAGGAGGAGGAGGAGGAGGAGCTGCAAGAGGAAACGAAGATGGCGTACAAGGTAGAATTCCAGCAGGGTAGTCGACAAAACGCGGCCGGACCCCCGAACGGTGGGGGGAACGGTGCTGCTCCAGCAGCGACGTCGTTTACGGCTATGGTTCAGTGAGCCCCACCACCCACATGCAGAGAATGTACCACTTTCATACCACTCCTGTGCAAGGCATCGTTACCAAAAGAAAAAAAAAAAGGCAAGAAAGATACATTATCCCAGTTATATCCAAAAAAAACCAAACCAAACCAGACCCAGAAATCTTCTCAATTTATTTCATAAATCAATTCCTTTTCTTTGATTTCCTCTCCCTCTGCATCCCACGATCGGGTCATTCAGACCTGATCGTTGTCCAGCATTTTGATTTGACCTCACATGTTCGGTCCGAATAGGTCTGCCCCTACCGTATTTCCTTACCATTCTTCTCTTTATCTTCAAGCATCACACTTTTCTACCGGTGCCCTTCTCAACATTCATTGATTTATTGGTGAATAATGTCTTCGAATTTTGGAGGGAAAATCGCATTGGCTAGGCGAGAGAGGAAATAAAAGCTCCCCGAGTAGCCATGGAGAAGAATCCGTGCTCCCCGGAGATCAGCCTTCTGGTAGCAAAGTTTAATTGTTGGAAGAAAGAGGAAGAAGAAGACGAGAATAAAACGGTTAATTTACTTTTCTTTTTTGGTTTATTTATCAATTATTTGTGGTTATTACTTATTTCTATTTTCTTCTCATTTCTTTGAGTCTGTCTTTGTTCAGTTATTCAAACTGTATGATAACTCTCTTTGTAATAATTTCACGATTATTCTACGAAATCCCTCTTTTCATTTCAATTAAAAATAAAATTCTCTTAATTATATAATTTTTTATTTATAGTATTCGAATTTGAGATATTATTCCAAATAAAGAAATATCGAATCGATTTATGTTAATTCTTTTGTTCCTTAAATACTACTGTTATTATGGAGGAGGACCCGAAATTATTTTTATTTTTTTGGCTGAATGGACCCAAAATTAATTTAGTTTGTAGAAAATGTGCAAAAATGAAATTAGTCCCCGTTTTTTTTTAAGTGAATTAAAGAGGGAAGTTTGCGTAAGAAGGTCAAAGGTTGTTTATTTTATACATATATCAATCACATATACGCGTGGAGTTAGAGGCCAACAAGCAACAAGCAACTTCATATATATACATATATATATGTATATGTATGTATGTGTGTATGTACATGTTGATATCTAGAAATCCAATAGGTGATATACAACAATCTAAATTTTACTTCGATCGATTCACTGAAGGGTAAAACTCTCAATCGTAAATTTTCTCCATTTATAAAGCTCAATTTTTAAGCCGATTCATTATTTTATATATATATATATATTAGTATATATTATAATCCTAAACTCAAGATCATTTTTAACCAGGGAATCCTCACTGCCTCTTTTTTTTTTGAATAAAAAAATATTTATTTTTTCGATAATTAATTGTTTAGGTTTTGATTCCTTGAATTTTGTTGGATTGATCACACGTATAAACGTACATGGTAGAGCATTGATAGATCTATCAAATCCGGTGTGATAATAAACAAGGACACATGGTATGATGGAGACGGGGCCGACGCGTACACGTAACGGTCCGAACAGTCGAATTAAATCGCAGAATATTTTACGATCTAAAAGTCTTGCTTGGTGTGTGTTTAGACACCAAGTAGATCCACCCATCCATCACGTGTACCCACGAGTGGTCCGTACTCCTCCATTTTTTTTCTCCTCTCCTTTTCCGATTCTAAATTTATCTTTATTTTTTCGATTACAAATAAAGTCCGCGGGTCTGAAAGATGATAATAAAGTATTCACGACAGAGTCTCACTTATCGTAATCGAAACTAGAACCTCTCGTTTTGGATATAATCTTCTGCGTAACGGGTGTAAGGTTTTTTCTTTCAGTAAGATCTTAAGAACAAAAAACAACCGTCGTGGCAGCGCGTAAGCACTGTCACTACTACAAACAAGACTTTCTCCTCGATTTAATATCGAAAATGATATCACTGCACCGAACTTCATTTCTCGATTATCTAAATTATTATTATTATTATTAGGTCTTCTTTTTGAATCTTGCACGGCAGGGTTTCCCTCCCCAGGGAGGAGAGTGATCAATTAATGCGATGAAATCGATCAGTGTGATCGATCAGTTGCGGTGATGAGAGATACCTTCCTTCTGCTTAAAGTGTGGTGTGTGTGTTTGTGTGTGTTTGCTTGCCCAGATGGTCGATTTCCACACGCATATCTTATCAATTTCACTTTCGCATTTGTCCGATTAAAAAAGTGCGAAACAAAATATCACCGATGAGATCGATCCCGTAGCCTCTTCATTTTTTTAATAGAAAACGACGCTGCTACGGTGAGTTCAATTTTTCAATGCCCGTCGCATTCTATTATTAATTTATTGCACGATGTACCAAATTAATCAATTAGGAGTATTGGATACCAAGAGTTTTTTGATTCGAAACCCTTCACTTTATCTCTATAAAAATGTAACGACCCACCCGACGGATTTATAACCGAGATTTCCGAATCATCTTTCGCAATATGAAATCGTATGTAAGCGAATGCACAGCTCATTATCATCCTTTTGTTACCACTTACCAGGAGACTGTGTTGGCATGCATTAGCATGTAGAGCAGACCACCATGGAAGTTATTAAGTACACGAATTCAAAATATTGAAATATTTAAATGTGTTTATGATTTTGTTACTATTATTTTTCGTTACAAAAAAAAACTAATTTAATCGATTTGTAAGATAATTAGTTGAAGGAAAAGGAGAATAAAGGACCGCAAATAGCACCGATTATGAGATCAAACCGACCGACGTCTTATCAGTTTCGAGTGAAAGATCGACGGTACGTTGTGCCAAAACCTTTTCTCGATTGTATGCCAATTTGATCTTCAATTTCCTATCAATTAAACATGTGCAGTAATTCTCTATGAGTTAACGATCTAAAATACCTGTTTTTCTTAGGAAAAAAAGATTAATTGTGTGTGTATGTGTGTGTATATATATATACACACAAGTTCAACTGGAGAGCTTGGTCATCCAGACTATCTTTGAAACTCAAAATATATACGTATCAACATACATACATACATACATATATATATATAGTTAGTGTTTTTTTTAATAGATATTGTGCATAATATATATATATATGTATATATAAATTGGGATGTGGTTAATTTTTGATTTTATGGTATACATCCTATTCTCTGAAAATGCTACTTCAACCATATGTACATGTGCCTCATGGACCCCCTCCACCACATCGAACTGACCTGCCCTTATGCATCTTCAGCTCGTCTATGAAATTTAATGTAATAATTTCTATAATTTCCAGGAAAAAAAAAAGACAGAACAACAAATAAATATGTGTAACTAGGTAGTCCTAGTCATCCTCGAAAGAGAAATTTTTGTAATCGACAAAATCAACAAGTGCTATACATATTACCACCGAAAAAAATGCTACGTGTTCTATGTAGGGTTTAATGAATCACCTCAAGGCCTCACTCCCTGTCTCCATAAAATGTTTTTCTAGGTCTACTAGATTAATTAGCTAGCATGAACTACCATGATAGATCGATTAAAGCGGTTAATTCACCGTCTTCCTTTTTCTTTTAAAATACAGATCATGAATTTGAGTCTTATGATAGAAAAAAACCTAGAATCGGAATAATTTTACCCTTCAATAAACTGTGTTTCTGTTCTAAAGCGAATTAGTCTTGATTTATTGAATTTTGCGTACTGGATAGTGTATATTCTACATCCCAGTACCACTCGAATATCGCATCCCACCTAGCTTCCCATAACATAGAATTTCTACCTATTCCTGAGATGTACATATCATCAAACAAGTAGCCAAGCATATTTGTATGGACATTTAAAAACATGTATACATACATATATATACACATATATGTGTGTATGTATAAGTGGATGTATTTGTTAAATGACAGATATGCCTTTCTTTGTCTACCTCTCCTCACATGATTCCACTTCCCATCAACTTTTTGCCAACTAGCACAAAGCCAACATGGGCAATAAAAACCACAATCTCACCATCAATTCCTAATAGCAATTGCCCTACCATGTGCCCCCTTCTCCCTTGCCCCTTTTGTATCCTCCTTTTTTCCCCGGTAATAAAAGAGATCTGTAAATTCGCAAGAGAACGAGAGGAAGAGAAGAAATAAGAGAGAATGAAAAGTCTCACTAATAAAAAAAGAACATAAGACCCTTTTGACCATTACTAATCTATAATAATATCACTTTACCGAATATTTCTCATCATAATTTCTTATAACCCTTAAATTTTGCTTTCTAATAAATTCTTCCTTTTCCAAAACATGCCCATTTAATAAAACTATTTTATTTCCTCAATTTTTGTTTTGATTTTTATTTTTTTGGGGGGAGAGGGAGGGAGGGTTTCTTATTTCACTAATCATTCTATTCCATGAGGTGTACATGTTATCAAGCTAAGTATATGACCACATGTGGAATGTGATTACCTCTCTTTGCTGTCCCCATGATGCTAATAATAATTACATATATGATCAGATTAATAATGTGATGAGTAGTAATAATTATTAAATTAATAAATAAATTAATAAACAGGGTAATTCTTATTTTGTTGGGGGGCAGCACATGGGGGAAGGAGGGAGAGGAAATGGGTTGGTGTGTGTCGATGGCTCTTCTCCTTCTTCTTCATCTTCATCTTCATCTTCTTCCTTTTTCCCATCTCACTTTTGTTACACGTAATAATCTTTGGCCCCATCATGCTGTAACCTTTTTCTGATCTGCCCCATGTAACAGTGATCGGTTTGTTCGGTTTCAACCATAAGGTTTTACAAAAGAACCATGAACTGCACATAACATTCGGGTTTCATGCAAAATGAGTTACGTCTGCAGCCTTATAAGATACCCGCTAGGAGTTAAGAGGTCTTGAGTCAGATCTATCTCTCTTATAACTGAAAAAAGAAACTTTTCCGATCGATTTTCTGTAAAATTGTTGAAGAGGTAGTGGGTGCTTCTTGATCTTGTTATTGCCCGCTACACTTTACCTCAACTATTCCTAACTTGGGGGGTTGAGAAAATGGGTTTAGATTGGGAGCATGTTTGAAGTCTTTTTCTTGCAACAGTAACCTAAACCCCATCTACCTGCGTACGTACGTATATTACTCAAAGGGCATAATTCGTTTCCATCAGTCACCATTTCTCGATAATAAAGTTTTTGTCTTCTTTTTTGATATCGGATTTTTGGATGTTTTGGAATGGTTCAGTTATTTCTAAAACGTGAATTCTTTCACACACGGTTTAGTCCATTCCGTGACTGTAGGTAAATTGAACACGATGTGACACTAGCGGTGTCTCCATATGCTATCCATTTCATAATGCGGCACATACACGTGATGCTGCTACGTATAGTTAAAATAACGACTTAGATTCTTTTTTTATAAATTTAAGTCATTAAGAACGATTTTTTTTTCCAAAAAAAGAGAGAAGGGAGGTCCGACCGTCGGTTAATTAATGGTCTGTTATGAAACAAATTAAAGTAGGCGATTGGAACTTATAAAATTTATGAATAACGGTCAAAAAATGAAAATTCTATAGGACTTAGGCTGTAATTTTTCTGTTACACGGCTCAGGTGCCTTGTCCCCATCGACTCTTATCGGCCGGAGAATCGGATGTGAAAAGAAAAGGAAATATTATATTCCCGTGCGCACTATGACGTACGTATAACCGGGTAGGATTCTAATGGATAGAGAATCGTGCACGAACCTGAAATAGTTGAGATCTGGCATTCACTACAAACTGACACAGCATCAATTCCATGGGTTCAATTCCGTCCCAACTTGCACTTCCCCGGCCCAAAAGGCAACTAACTGCCCTTGCGCCCACGGGGCTGCTGGTCCTCTTTGTAGTTACACAAAATTGACTCGACAGGACATCCGGAATGTCCGTTACCTGTCGTGCTCGATAATTTCTCTCGTGCCGTTGCAATTCAATCGGTGATTTATTTCTGCCCTAGTTGATCCTGATTTGACTGCCCCGTCACTTTTATATGCTCAACTGGTTAAAACCTGCTCGAAGAAAAACTTGTCTCGGTTAACTGGATTATCGAGTAACCACGGGATTCGGATACCGTGTCCGATACAGTGAAGCCTCTGTTTATACAGTTCATGTACGCGTTAACCGGGATCAAATCCACTGATTTGCCCAGTTACATAGATGACCCACTTGTAGTTTAAAATAAGATTTTGCACTGTGGTGAGTGAGTATATTTTCAGCCACTGTGTGTCTAGAAAGCTCTTACTAATTTAAATTCGGGTTGATCGACTTGGTCAGAACAAAAAAATAATTCTCTCAATAGTTTTTTTTTATTTAAAAGACTCGAATCTAAACCTTACGTAAGATGAAGAGATAACGAATAGCCCCGACTGATTTATAAATAATTAAGCCCACAGATTTGATTGATAGATTGATAATAATTTGGATGACGTGGTGGTATTGCTTGTAAATCACGGGGCATTATTATTAGGGCGGAGGTGACAATTGGATATACACAGAGGGGATTGCTTGCCATGAAAGGTGGGAATGGGATGTTAAGATGCAGAATCCCACCCTATGCTTAAACTGATAATTAATCGACTGATGATTAAATGCGAGCCCCCTTGAATTACTCCTGAAGCAAAGTTTGAAAAATATCTCCACCCTTAAAACTGTGAAGTGAACCTCTAATTTCTTATTACTGTCATTCAGTGACTGTTTCATTCGTGTTATATCTAATAACTCTCTCTCACTTCCCCACCTACCCCACTTTCTTACGTTGGTGTTCGACTTCGACTCGAATTGGGCCCGAGATCACTTAGTTCGTATGAGGACGGAAACCCGATGCTGCTATCCATTGGACTGACACATCATGTATCAACAGCCCTCAAAAAGTATCAGAAACCCCATTCAGATTCTCCAGTTTATTAGCTATGGAGGAGATCTTGGCAAGTTTGCCGCTCTCTCCTTGTCTTGGAAGACAAGAAAAAGAAAAGAAAAAGGACCGGGGCAAATTAAAGATTAGAGCCGCATCCTGTGAGATGCCATGCCCTTTTTGGACTCACAGGGGACAGGCTCAAGAGAACAAGTAAACTCAGAAAGCACTTGCAGCAGAAGAAAGACTGGAAGCGAGAAGAATCATTCTCAGGGAGAAAATGTGCGACGGAGTTCCAGGAAGAAGATTTCAGGATCCCATACCAGGTCAAAGATCCCCATCATGAGCTCAGGAGACTTTGGGCCCCATGCGACAGAGCCCATTTGCATAAAGGCACTTGGCACTAAGCGAGCCTATCTAATAATGGGCACAAAGGCGAGAACAGTAAACCTCACGACGAGCCAGTGATGAGCCAAATCACAAAGGGAAATAAGTGGTCACAGAGGATTACACAAAAATATCATACCTTAGCCTTCGAGGCCTCCTCCCTTCTTCTCTACCACCAGAAAGGGATGAGTGAACTGCGCCGTAAGATGCTATGGCAAGGCAATAAGATGCAACAAAATGATATAAGAAATTATAATGCCGAGAATTTGCATTCATGTTTTTTTTTTTTAAATTTATTTCGCAATAAACCAGGCGTGCAGCAAAATCTAGACATGGGAATCTGTAGCGTGGATACACTACAACCGAGTACCGGAGCTGCCTGCCATGATCATCATAGTATCCATATCAAACACAGTATTTCTCAAAGATGTAACTCAGCCCTCACGGAGGATGACGATTGTGTGGCAGAAATAAGATTACGAGTTACTGAGAAGTTTTTTTCTTTGTTAATATGAGAAGATTATATACTTCAAAAACAAGAAGACAGTGACTCCACCCCAAAAAAAAAAAAAATGTAGCAATGGAGTCGGAGAAGAAACCTAATCCATTTCCGCCTTGCTCTTTGTTCTCTTCATCTTCGCCTTAAACCTTGATTTTGACACGAGAGTCTTGATTGTGTTCACAAAATTTCCAACTGCCATGAAGACTAAAAGCATCCCGCAAAATATGACCTGCCAAACCAAGTCATGGATGTTTTAGGCGATGGACATTTAAAGGTAGTAGATATTCCAAACAATAAAAGAAAATAGAATGCACCTGCCATTCAGATGCCACTCCTACAAATGCAGTTTTGAGCAAGGAAAGTCCAACGTATGCCTCAAAACCCTGAGCCAAACAGCACGAACACGGAATTAAATTCTACTTCTGGCAATGTCATTCCAATATGAAGGGTGGCAGTCTTCACAAACTCAATAAATCTCTAATTTGCTAACCACAAAAAATAATTGGAGTTACATTTGACTCTATGTCGTGGATATATATTCAATTTTCTAAAAAAAAAAAAGCTTAATGTAGCCGTCAATAAGAAAAATTCCATTTATCGCGCACCAAGAGGGTGCCTAGCGACATGTTAAAAGGAGGCCAGAACTCTACAAAAAGCACGAGTCCTGCAGAATCCGGACCCATGCATCCTCCCAAGTGAAAAGGCACACCTTGCAGGAGCCTTTATCTCCAAGGAAAATTCTCCTTTCTTCCCATCTAATAATAGGACTTTCCTGAGAATAGCCCCAAACTATTTCCCTTCCGCTGCAACCTGTCCCTTCTTCCATTTGATCTAAATTTGTACAGGAAATTAAGGGGCCCCCAAAGGACTTGAGCTCCCAATCCTGTGCTTGTCGGTTAAATTGAATTTCCCATACCCCGCCCATCACTCCTCTTTCCATAAAGTCTGTCCCTAGCAGTTATATGTTTAACAAATTGTTGCCTAGCAGTTATAGGTGGATTTTCCATCACACACTAAGTACAGATTCCAATAACTAAGCGCAGCTATTTGGGCAAGGAAAGAAGTATGGGCCTGTGAAATAATTCTGGGGGGATACTAATTGGAAAAAATTCTCTTAAATGGGAAGGAAAAACTATAAACTTAGTATGATATAAAAACTACCTGCAAAATGAAAAGTATGGGACAAAGCAGCCATAGCTGGCCAGCAACACCGGCAGTTTCTCCCCAGACAACATCCATTCTTTTAGCCTGGGCATGTATCACACAGAAAACAATAAAGCATGCCTCTATAGAGAATAGAGAAAATCATGACAATTTTTCTAAAAGCAGAATATATATAAGAGGGATAATTATAATAAAGCAGGGCCAAATTTGCAAGAACAGGCTACTGATTGTTTTCGATACCTTTCCAAGAGCAATGCGAGTATAAAGTCTTTGCCGCTGGTATCTGTTTTGCAGAAGCATTGCCACACCTTGCATCATAGCCCATTGTAGAAACAGTTGTACACCCCGCTGCAAAAATTCATACTGTTATAGAGAAAAACAAGAACAATTATGACAGATATGAAGCCCAAAAATGGAATGGCACTAACCTGTTTCTTGGCACAATAAGGTTCTCCTTTAATCTCCCAGGTGAGGCTGACAAGGGCCATAGCCATAGCAGAATAGTGATGATATATCCACCTGCATTTTTGGTCACTTTATGAGGTACTTTATACTATCTCTAGATAGCACCAATAAAATAGTAAGTCATGCTTAAAAACTAAGAAAGCTTTCCAACTCTCATGATTGGATTTACCAGGAACGTAAGCATCATGTAAGAGATTGTCAAAACAAAAGGATGTCTAGTGAAAAAAAATCCTCGTGCTGCTATGTCGCTGACAAGGCATGCACGCATTTAGGTGAACTAAGCAACGGCTCTTTTTGGAAAATGTGTGCATATGACGAGCTGATAGGACTAATTGCAGGATTTATCAACATGCATGTCAACATTAGGTAAAAGCAACATCTTTTTTGTGACAGTCAAGGTTCACTGTGCTTAGGATCTCCAGGAAGTTCAAAGTAAAACCAAAAATTTCTTGTTAGTGTTTGGCACACACTAAACAGTTGCCTATCAAGACATTTAGATTCATCGAGAAAAATAGATGTCAAATGAAAAACAAAGCCAGAGGCATGATCTGGGAGAATCCATATCCATCCACATTGGGAGATTCACAACTGAAAAAAAGTGAGTGAACGAGACTATCTAATCCAGACTGGGTTGGCCTAAATGCTTTGAAATATTGTTCACTTAAGCAATAACAGTTCAAATCCCTGAATAGCTAGCCTATGCACACTTTACACTTAATTATTACCGATCAAGGATTAAGCAAACCAGTATCAATGGATCATGCTCCAAATGTTTTTCCCAGCATAAATGGTACTTTAGTAGATGACAGTTACCCGCATATCACACATCTTCAGCAGAAAATAAGAGGCTGTTGTTGCACATATACATTCAAGCCGTATGATCACTTACTTGCATAAATACTTTAGGAGATCAGCATATCATGCTGTCACTCACCATGGACGAATATCACTTCCATTCACTCTCAATATGTTCTCCCGCAGTGCCAATCCAGTGTACAGGAATAATAGCCAGGCCTAGCACACATGATCAGATTGAGAACACGTGAATATCCTCACTGCATCCACCACAGATGCCTAGACCAAGTATGAGGTAACATGTATGGGATTACCTGGTAGAGCTGAACAGGGAAGGCCGGCATGCATCCTTTCCAGATCCAGGATCTCAAGATCAATAGTACTGCTGGGAATAGAAGAAAGAGAAGAGCAGTTCTATCCTGTTCCAGAGAAGAAGCATTATCTCATAATTCACGAATATATATACGTGCGCACGCACGGGGGCACACGTATGTATATCACACAACAAATGGCTCCTGTGACTGATATATTTCATTGATATGCAATCTCACAACTGGAATAGCAAATTTCATACTGAACAAGCTGATAAGTGGTTTATGCAAGAAATCTTATAAAGTTGGCCACCCTCAGTTTGACAATAATGTGTCACATCTTAACTCATGATACCATTTCTAAGAACAGAAATTCTTGTTCGATATAGACTAACATAGCTGAGTGCTCACGGAGGGTGTACACGGACGTATCACATCAACAAGGACAAAAGAAGTTTGAATAACATAAGGAAGAGAGACTGCAGATTGTTTTACTGATTATGAATGCTCCAGCAGATGAAATCCTTCTCACAAGAAGAAGTAATGTTTTTAACGAAAGGCCAACAGGGGCATTACTCTGTATTTGTTGTATTCTTCTTTGACCTTCAGTTGAACATCTTTGCGAGTGGCACGCACATTTATTGGACCAAGAAACATCTTCAGGAACCTTCCTGCAGTTCATAACCACCCATCAGACAAAAGGGGCGACGAGCATAGATTGCTTGCATGGGGCAGAATTTAATAAGCCAGTGGCACCTTGAGGTTTAGAGGGGAAGAAAGAGGCAGCATCTCCATCAACCACAATAGATCTTGCTCTCTGCAATTCGCCTTCTAGCTGCATGCATTCAGGAAAATTAACATAATCACCACGGGACAAGGCTAGTATGCAAATTGATACATATAAACCCTGAATTTCTTGTTAAGATCATCAGCTACCAACATTCACATTCCCGCAAATAGCTCAACCCTGCCAATTTTTACTGCCTTTTCATCACTTGAGCTCTCAATTATGGGTATGCGAACACATACGAAGCTCATTTCGTATACAGTATATAAGCAACTTCGCCAGAAAGAGGAGGGAGAAAATCTCTCACCAGAAATTTCAGCAAACAACTCTCCTCGTAAAATATTCATGTCGTGATTCAATTAATCCAGAAAATATCCACAGAAATTTTTCTCTATGGTTCGAAAGGTTGTTAGGATGGGACACGCCACATATGTGATTCAATCGTAACGATCAGAAATGACAGCACGAAAGAAATGGAGAAAACTAAGGAGCGTGCCTTGTCGGAGAGCTGCGGATCCAGGAGGTTGCGCCGGAGCAGGGAGTCAATGAGGAGCGGAGGCGGCGGAGGGTGGAGTCGAGAGAAGCAGCTTCCTGCCGGATGGACTGCTCCTCACTGGACGACTTGGCTACGAGAGAAGAGGCGGCGTCCCTGAGCTCCTTGGCCTGCTCCACTACTCGCCTCACCTCGTCCTCGAGTCTCTTTGCCGATTCGTCCATCGCCGTCGGCTCCACCCATTGTCCATCGCCAATTTCAACCGCGCAGGCGATTCGGTCGAGATTCGGGAGCAGCTCTCTGTAAATCTCGCACAGACGGCACTCGATGGAGTCAGCTTCTTCGACGTCTTCAGCTGCTGCAGCTGCGTCAGCAATGGCGGTTAGGTGGCGGGTGGAGGGAAGAAGAGCCTCTCTCTTTGTGAGTGCGTGCTCTGTTTTTCCTTCTCTCTTTCCTTCTTAGAGTGAGCGATGAAAAATGAACACACGCTCGGAAGTAATACGTGCGAAGGCAGGCAACTACTTTTTCTTCCTTTTATATAAATACTAATTACTAACCTGAAATTAGTCTAGTAATTTACTCACTGTACCCCAAATAAATAATCTCATAATTAATTCTTACATTGAAAAGGTAGACAAATTTTCTCATAGATCCCAACCAAATTATAACCTTAAATTATGCTTCAACTAACTTAAGATAATATCGGATGCCAAAAAAAAAAAAGATACTAATCATTTATACCTTGCGTTAGCAATGAATTCAATTTTAGCCAGTTGGGCTTCTTGTATTCTTTTCTTGAATCCGACCTCCGGCGAAAAATTGGCACTCAACTGTACGGTATGATCAACGAAAAATTCTTGCAGTGAAAGAATGGGAAATTGATGGATGGATAATGCATGAATTGCTTGTGAGCGGAAAATATATTAAACAGGTCCATTTCCTAATCCGGAAAAAAAAATCAAAAGGAAATCACTGAAATCCTGTTTTAGCCTTTTTTTTCTGTGGCCTGAATTTTTTGTTGACTTTGATCCTGTTGGGTCAAGATGTATCCATCTGACCACCATCCATTAAAGATCCAAACCTTTTTTACCTCAAGGAAAAGGGAAGAGGTCTCAAAACACATCTACATCAGCCGCCTGCATAATCCAATTCATCCAAGATGATGAACTTTCGAGCCTCCAGTTGCGGCAACTCGTGGTGCCGTATACGTCCCCTTTCCATTTCATCAAAGCAGGCATCCATCAGGATCGCAATCCAAGTTCGGTTTGCACGCAGAATAGTACATGCTCAATGCTTTTTCCCATTTGAATAGAGGGTAGAAAGAAAAGGTAAAAGGAATCGTACAGTACAGTGAGAAACGGCGGGGTTGGTGTTGGTGGGTGAACTACGGTTCTGCAATTTTCTGCAATGGGACGGACAAAGCAGGAAGGAAGGTCGACTTGTGCGGAGGAGGAGAAATGTTTGAGCTCAATCACATAAAAGCAGCACATCCCTATTTCTTCATACTAAGGCACTCTGTTTGTATCCGTACAAACTTCATCGACAAGTCCACAACTCTCATATGTGCTTTGACGGGAGATAAATAGAATGAATGAACAATCAGCAAAATGACACAGCAATTTCAAGAGGACTCAGAGACCAAAAGCTATAACACGAGAAAGCCTTGCCTGAGTGTAGATATCAATTTGCGACCTCTCGATCTGTACTATCCATGAGCGCCCAAACTCTTCAAGGAGGAAATCGAGATGATACATGCAGGGCTCAGGTCCAGCACGTATGCATGGGTTGTGACAATCTCCAGAATCATTGTTGTACACTCTGATACAGCACCTTAAATTTCTGTGCAGTTGCATGATGGTTTGTGCTTTCAAACACCTGAATTAATGACAGCAAGGACTTTGATATGATCTCTTTCTTTTGGCTCCCGGCGCTAAGGTTCTCGGACTCAGTAGGACCGCTTATATCCTTCACTGATGAACACAGTCCCTTCAACCACTCTTCAAGAAAGGTAGCTTTCTGCCAAACGAACTCAAATACGAGTAAATAATGAGAAGTAATAAAAGACGCATGCATGAGCTGAAGAAGAGAGAACAAAATCGAAGAATCAGACAGCGTAGGCTTTGAACATACTTTCAGAAGGAAGTCTTTCAGAGGTTGATGATCAGAGCTCGATGCCAGGTGAAGAACATGCAACATTGTGATGGTTAGCTGGAGGAGGAAAAGAATAACGTCGTACTCAGAACTCATGCATAAGTACAAATGATTGCTGTACATAGTGCATTAATTCCAATACACTATTGCATTTTGGAATTTTGGGCGCTTCAAATATGTGCCAGAATGGAACGTGAATCTCATTGAATTCTATTTCCACAGCATCAGGACGGGCCATAATTGATTTTCAAGAACCTCATTATCACCATAATTGGTAACTTCATTGAAAGCAGACTCTATAAAGGTTCACTATTAGAGAAAAGAATATTCGAGCACAGCATATATTGCTGATGCAAAATATAACTATTGACCTGCTTTTCAAGTGCTGACCGATACTTGAAACTTGACGGATTTGATATTTGATACGAGTTGACATTCTCAAGGACATGCTCCACGCCTTTGACCACATCAGTGAAAGATCTTCCATAATCTGCATCAAGGGAAAGGGAAATATACGAATTCCCATTCACTGACATGAACAATCCATATCTGGACAAACCTATTTAAACACCACATTGACACCTTATAACGAGAGCAAAATTTGGCCTGTGCAAGAGACTTTTGCAGCAAATTGGAGCAACCACTTAGATATGCTCCAACTAAGTGGCGTATGAGCCATTTCATATTTATGATATCAGACATGACACAGTTGGTAGGCCACAGTGCACACCGATGTCTCATGAAGCCGACTATACAACAGGTCCTCCCTTTTTTTTTAATGGACAACAGGTCAATGGGATTAATCAAACGTTTCACGTGCACCTCCGCCAAGGAATTTTTTGAAGTATTTTGGACTCTTGTTTTTCAGTTATCCTCCTCAATTTATCATAAGAGAGTCCAGACTGACCATCCCAATAAACATATAGGCGTACTATCTCCAGAACCTTACCAGAAACATTTATCAAGCATGATTGTCCTCATAACTATGCATTTAAAATGAACGGACCATCCACTAACCTAATCCTGTTTCAGGCACAGCAAGAGCAGCAGCTGCTTGTATCTTGATCTTGAAGTTAGAAGAATCACGTAGAAGTAATAGAAGAATACTAAAAACAGAAGGAGCCCTGCAAAGCAGAGACCAAGCACATCACGTTGAGGGAGAGTCCAACATCCGTGTCCACGCTAAAAATAATTAAACAGATGGAGATGACATTAAGAGCAATCATTCTAGACTTATCCAAATCCTCTACTATTCTAATCGAGGTTTAAGGCCAACGGCTCATTACAATGCAAACTACAGAAGAGAACATGCAATATGGACACAGACAAATTGATGTAAACTAAAGAACATAGGAACAAGCCTCAAAGAGTAGAGGTTTTTTTCCTGATAAGTGAGCAGTGAAAATTCATTCAAAATAATAAAGTAAATGGGCTGAATTGGTTGCATGTAAATGAGACGTGCCAGATAGAAGATATGAATGGTACGTAGAATCGTAAGATCCATTGTCAATTGTCCTGAACCTTGCTCCCTGCCTTCAATTTTTGAAACCTTTTTCTTTGAATGGTAAATAAAAGCCTTGTAATAATTTTTACACCACAAGTGTCCAAACCACAGACAACATCAGGAGAAAAACACCAAATATATAAAAGAGATTATCTCAAGAATAGGGCGTTAAATCAATCATATCCAAAAAAAAAAAGAAATACGTTAAACTTCTCCCACTAGCGGCTTTTAACAGCAAATTGGTCTTACTCTATGATCCATCCATATTAGGAAGAACCAATCCACATTCTATATTCATATAAAAAAACACACAGCAGCAGTGGCTCGAACATTGGGAGAGGGGAGGGGGGGGGACATCATCACATCTGTTTAACAAAATAAAAATTTCCAGCAGAAGATATCTTTGCGTAGCAAAGCTACACTATAATAGAAATTTAGGCATTTTATGCAAGTCACTTTGAAGGTTAAGGCTTGTAAATGCTCTGCAGCCATCTCCCTTCCGACAACTTCAATTCACAGGCACAACAAGCCAACAAAAGTTTTTTTCTTTTGGTATACATCCAAAGCTTTCGACTTATTTTAAAGGAATTTAACCGTCAAATCATGAAACTGTCCCACATTATAAGACACTTACCAATCCTCATCTTTAAGGCACAGTGTTTCATTCCGAAATAAATTACTCAATGCATGACAAACATTCCATTGGACCTGTCAAAGAAATTATAAGGTAAGCACAAAGAACAATCATACATTAGTACTGCAAATAAATGTCATTTTTAACCATTTACCTTGACATTTCCAGTTGTCACACAGGAAAGAAATGCCTGCACAATTTTCTCCAGCCAATAAGAACCCTGTACAGAAGTTGCACGACATGTTTCTTGCAACCTCTTAGAAGACCAATCAGTAGTGCTAGACGCTGAACCACGAATGCAGTTTGTCGAATAGGAACTAGGATATGCCGCCGGGATCCCATGAATGCTAAGCAAGTCTCCGCATTTGATATATTTAGAGAGATTTCCCAGAGCCCTAACAGCATTTGATTTTATCTAGAAGTAAAACGTTGGGACTGAAGTGAGAAGCATCCAAGAGATGGGATAACTGATATATAGAGACCTAAAATCTCTTATTAATTACCAATGAGGATCACTTAAACGTTTTTTTTTTTTTTTTATCTTAGGATCACTTAAACATTTCTTTAGCACGACTCCTCAATGTTACCATTTATTATCTCAAGAACAACTAACTTCCTGAAGTGAAACCGTCCAAGTATGCTTTGACCCAATATAATTAATAGCACAAGGGAGAAGCTTTAGGATTTTATGGATGGCCTTTGGGAGAGAAAAAGCAGGCTAATACTGTTTCTCATCCTGCTCTCTTTACTGTATTTAAGAGTAAAACAATAGGAGTTGAGTTGAGCATAAATTTAAATCTGCACTTCTTCAAAAGCACTTTGTTGCATTATCAAATGATTTGCTCCTCCCAGTTCGACCCAAAAAGGTAAGGAGAAATCACTTTGAGGAGTTGGATTAGAGATAAAATCTGAATCAAGTGAATTTCACTTCTAGATTAAAATTTTAAAAAACCCAATAATTATTGGCTAAATATAATATTTGTTTGAAGAGTAATTTTCTAGCATATAATGCAACAAAAAGATTAGACTAACCTTGTCTCCCTCATTTGTTAAACGCAAAGCACACTCAATCAAGGCTACCATCCGAGCATTTTTTTCTGATCCAATAAAGCAAGATACCTTCAAGTATTTAGTAAAGAAAAAAACCAATGGATGAAAATTTATTTAAATCTCAAATGCTCACCAACAAAATACTCTGGATGAACATCATTGAACAAATGATGAAGAGACTCGCATATGTTTGCCAGAGCCCAGGAGGCTGTTATACGAACCTGGAGGTAATTGCTTTTCAGCCAATTGCTAAAACAAGAATCTCAATAATTCTTACAAATGTACATGTAGTACCGAAACCAAGGGATCCTGAGTGTTACTCTCCACAGCCTTGATAAACTTGACAAGGATCTCTGCACTAAAAAGATTAGCATCACAGTCAAATGTCTGCAATGCATTCTAGTTTTTAAGAAATAATTAATCTAGCAGATGCTGCTTATCAACACAGTCATATGTCAACCTACCTTTGGCAGATTTCTGGGAAGCATGTCATCACACCAATGGCCCGACATGCCGCTGATCTAACAGAGGGAACTGCATCTTCAACAGCAGCATAAATCTGCAATATTTAGGAAGAACCAATCAATTACAATATTGGAAAACCAAAAGAAGAGAAAGACATGATAAGTTGGTTTACACTTTAAATTTAACATGGAGACTCACTGTAGAAGATAGAATGAAGTCTTGACGTTGTTTTTGGAGGGAAAAGAACACTGAGGAAGTTATACCAGCAAAACAAGTCACTGATGCAATTCGTACCTGCCAAAGAGCAAACAAGGGAGACAAGATTGTAAGGAAAAGCAATCCCCATCAGTTGGAAGTAAGATGGCAGCTCTGAGAATAGAAAAAGCATGATTTCATGCTTATTTAGAGCACTTTGATGATACTCAACCATGATTTCATCCTCGGTCCCCAAATCCCATCATTATTATTTCTGTTCAATATAAGAGAAAATTTCTTCCAAGAAGCTTCTATAGATAACCTTTATAGGCTTTATTTTGCCTCACTAGTATTACTAGAGACATTTATGCCAGTTGCCACTTGCAAAACACTAGAAAGTCTTGAATATCAAAATTAAGGTTACAACAATTCCATTCAGTGAAATCTTTGAAACAAACGCAGTTCGTCCTGAACCATGAGACTTGGCCTTCAAACGAGTAACACCATATAATTACCACAATGGCAGAAATGCCTCTCAAAATTCTCCTTGACTGCCAAAAAACCTTCAATATGAAAAAATCAAGAGGAACAATGAAAGCTGGAATTAAAGCTGAACTACAAAATACAGAGACAAAATTTCAGTTGATGCGATATTTTTTCTAATGAATTTAACATTGACATCATTAGAAAAGATTGCATTTGTTCCCCACACTGGAATTTGAAACCCTTATCCTTCCCCTTAAGATTTTACTACTTATAATCCAGTAAAAGGTCAGATATCACGTAAGGTGTAAATATAATTTTGTAACTAACCTGCGGTGAAGGGTGCCATAAGGTTAGTTGCAAGAATTTCTCAACTGCCTGATCCCACAGATGGGCTCCTGAGTGACCTGTAATCAGGTCATTATTAGAATCATCTGGGGCTTCATCTCCATAGTACGGAGCTGAGGATATCTTCTTTTCTCTTATACAGTCAGATGTGAAAGGAGTGTCGAGGAATTTTTCATCTGAAAGATCTTCAGTCCCCTTAAATCCAGAAAGAGCACGGAGACAGACATCCAATACCTGAATTTTTTTTCAGATTAGGAAATCTGAAACTTAGAATAAAAAATTTCCAAAAAAGGACTAACCCTTTAAAATGTTTCTCCAATATATAACAATGCTATCAAACAATCTTCAGTTTTTCTGGCTATTTCATACGATCTGATATCACATATTCAAGGAGCTCTTCATAAAGATTGAAAAAATGCTAAATACATCTACTTATTTCACAGAAAGATATATCAAATGGAACAAACACATACACAGCATACATGCATGATTTGGCAGCAAAAGATTGAGGCAAAGTACCTTGATTGCAGCTGCAGTGACTTTTTCCCTATTGATCCCAACTGTATGTGCACCAGGTCCCTTGCCAGGACTTGCACAAACTTCAGGATAGGCTACTTCAACATAACCATGTACAATTGCAAAAACATGCTCCCAGCAGCCAACCACTATTTTTGGATAACTGTGTAATAAAGCTTTAAGAGCCTGTAACACAAGCATAAATAATCATAGCAAACAAAAAAGTAAAAATCAAGAGAGCTGAAAAAGGCAATTGGGACATGCTAGATATGTTGTGGCTCATGATTGAAGCAAAAAGAACTGGAGGATCTACAAGCTTCACTATGGAAATAAATGACTCTAGTAGATTTGCAAAGACAAGGTTAGATTCAATTTTGTAAAAGTACACGAAGATATGCATAAAGTTAATGGGGATACTTTCAGGAGCCCCAGAATTAAAGTTAATTTCAAAATCATTTTAATCTATTAGACTTGTTGATTAACTGTTAAGACTGTACCTGGAAAGCCTCAAAGCTTATTGTAAGACTAGCTGGCTGCTCACAAAGTCGAAATAATGTGGAGAGAACACCGATTCTCTTTTCATTCTTATCCAAACCTGAAAAGAGAATTTTTCAATGTTAAATGGAGTTTGAAAGGGGAAGAATGACGGGCAAAATATATAAATGCCAACCGACTGGAAAAGTAAAGGCACATGCTGCACAAGGTAAATCAAAAACCATTTTGGATCAAGATAACATAGACTCTTTAGTATTTGTACAAAGTCTTCCATGCGGTTGCTCTATTTATTTTTTAACTTTTTACATAGTCCAATAGACAGAGAAGAAATTCCAGTGGAAGATCTTGCTTGAACAAAATCTGATCAGCATGTGATACTACGGGCACCACAGTACTTTCGCTTTAAAAGTAAGTAGTGCACTTCAGGGGTACTTTATTTAACAAATGGTTCCCTGCCTACGTTGATTCAGATAATTAATTAACATATTAAGGAACCCAGGTGGTCTGGCCCAAAAAAAAGGGAACCCAGATGGTGCTTTGTGCCTCAGCTTATTAGGCAGCAGAATCATAACACTACCTCGACTTGATAATAGCTAACACCTACGTTTGAGCATTCAAGATATTGGAAATGCGCAATTATCCCAAAAAAAAAATTTGCCAATGAAATGTGCCGATAAAGCTAACCCAGAATTTCTTGTGTCAGCATTTCTTGCACTTTTAATGACGAAGGTGAAGTAGATAGGGCACTGGTCAGACAACTAACTGTAGCTGCCTGTGGAAATAATCACATCTGACATCAAAATGATGCATTTTCTGAATAAGAATGAGACATAATACTCAATTATGACCAATCAAGTACACTAACCAAGAGACTAGTACGGTCAGTATTGGATTGGAATCCTTCTTCCACTTTTGTTTGTAGAGAAGAAATTACTGTCGGCAAAAGATCTTCAGGCATTCTTGCATATCTGCAGAAAGATTGTGGGGGTAGTATTGGTTACATAATCCAACTCACAAAAACCTCATCACTGGGAAATTAGAGAGAAGCTTAGAGACAATAGAAGATAAATGCCCACCATCTGTATCATCTAGCACATCAAATGATTAGATTGAAAACACAGCATGCTACTATGAAATTAGCATCTAATGCTTCCCTAGTATTTGCTTTGGTTGTTACAGTAATCACAAGTATATATTTTCCTTACAATATTGTATCATGGCACTACTTGCCGTGTACACATGTCATGTCAAATGCTACAGCTCTCTTACTAATGCAAGATCTGCAAAATTAATTATAAACTATTCCACTCAGCACTGCTCAAAATTTTGAAAAACTTATACAGATAAGAAATTTAAGATGGTGATACTACCATATTCTGTTCGTAGTTTACATATTACAAGATTTACCATCCATATGTTAAGGATAAAAACTATAATAGATATATGATGCAAAGCAACACAATGTGATCTCATTAAAAAAAATAGAAAATGGAAATGAGCATGAGTTTGCAAAAGGAGAGAATTCATACGGTGTAGATGATATTAAAAGCATAAGAATCTTCAACAGCAATGCCACCAATCCACTATGAGTTTCACGCATGATTAAGTGTATAATTCCTATAAGTACAATGGCAAAGAAAAATAAATCAGATAATGATTTTGAACACAAACATAATATAAACAGAAGATTTCACAAATCAAGTTACAAATTAAAAAGCATATAAATTTAGGTGCTCCTGAACTTTCTGGCAGAACCTTTATGAAGTTGCATTAGAATCTGTCCAAGGGAGCTTGATAATGGTGTAAAAGATCCACATTTAGAGGAATCCCTGTATTCAGCCACCTGCAGAGATACAGAGGATGGACCATCCAACATGACTGCCAGAGTTGAGGCAGAAGCTAACCTCGCCTAGCCATCACGAAGAATGGGTAAGGAAGAAATCTACTACAAATACAATAAAAGAAGCATAATAAAATACAAAAGGAATCTGCCATAATAAATGTCTAGAAGTTATACACACAGCAGTAAATATGACTAAATATAATGTCTTATACGCAAGTTGAACTGTGCACGACAAAAAAAAAATGAACCGTACGAAAATGTGCTAATGACTCTCTGCAGAAGCCAGAGATCAGACAACTGAAATTTTGTGAAACTACCTTCAAGTAGGGATCAAACAGCAAGCATGACATGAGAGTTGCATCAAAGTTCCTGTATGCAAGGCAGAATGATAGGGGAGAAGTTTAAGAATAAATAGTATGAACAATCAAAAATTTATTTCTAGAGTCAGAAAGAAGGAAAGAATGCCACCTGGACACTAATACATCAATAGTTGGCAAAAGCATGGTCCACTGGGTTGTGAATGCCTTGGGATCAGCTTGACAGAGGTCCTTCTCACCAAATTGATTGAAGAAGTGTTAATAAGAATCCATGCTAAAGATACACTCATCTATATGCTCAATAAAGAAATTAATAAAATTTCAAATAAGTAATCCCAAATTGGTCTAGAGGAACAGTTCACAGACAGCTCTTGTGCGGAGAGTGAAAATTGTCCAAATTCATTGTCATTGAATTTTGCAAACACTCTTAACAAGTCAAAACTACAAATGTCAACAAATATTCTATGCAGCACAAGCTTAATGACTTGTAATTTAATCATTTTAGGCGTGCAGCTTCACACTCAAGAAAACAAAAGAATATGTAACAAAAAGAATATAAGATCAAACAATTGAGTCCATGGTCAGCCTGAGTTGGAGTTACCAAGCAGCAAATATTTACCAATCTGAATACCCTAGGAATTATGAAAAACTGAGACCGTCAAACTCATTATAGAAATTAGCACCTTAAATCCACGACTCTAAGGTGAAACCTTTCAATAAAATTAGTTCCACTTTTTTCATTTTTTTCCTTAAATGAATGAGGGGATGATCCAAAAGAAAAGATCAAAAACCTTTTTCAATGCCATGGAGATCATTTATCATTATTTATGATTTTGAAAGCTAGATAATATGATCCACTGACGTCATAAAGCCATTTCATAGCTTTCACTTTGACTGCAAAACATGGCATTGTCGTGCAATCTTTAAAACTAAAGACCATACAGATCAGTGGAGCTGATTTTTCTTAAAATTAACTGAATAAGATCGATTAAGATCTTAATCATGCAACTTCAAGCAATCATCACTACACCAGGAACTGCTAATATTGCACCTCACTGCATAAAATAAAATTTCATAAAATAAAATCGAAATAAGTACAAAACACAGAGAAGTGTTGATCATGGACAAATTATTGTCAGTGAATCTGGATCATCCTAAACACAGTTTATTTTTGGACAAATAAACACCATTTTTATTAACTGCAATCATTGTCGCAAGCTTACCTGCAGACAGAGAAGAGCAGATACTCTGACCTTGGATCTTCGTATGCTTTCATTGTCCAGTATGAAGCCATCGTTATCACTGTAATCAGAATCTGAACCATGATCTGACAAACCCGGAGCATCCACATTTTTCTTCTTCACATTTGCAGTATCATTTCTTCGAAGGTGAGGAGGCCTATATGGTTTACGGTCCACTTTCTCAGGTTCCATCGATCTTGTTTTTGAGATCAAAGAGTTCACTTCCTTCTCGTTCTCAACAACCTTGTATGCTATCTGGGCGCTGCATTTGGGAAGGCCATAATTTAAGAAAAGCCGTAAAGCTGCCACTAAACGAGCAACCTGCAAATTCCACAAGTATCTAACTTGAGATACAGATAATCAAGGCATACACCGCTTTGTGTGCTCATATTTTGAAAAGATTCTGCGGTGCCATGGAAATTCAACTTACATGGTTGGAAAGGGAGCATTTTTGGTTCACAAGAACCAGATGCAAGCATTGAAGAAGGGATGCATAAAACCTGTAAAGAAAAGGTTCCCAGTTTTTATCATAACCAAGCGCTAAACACATAATCCTATGGGTGCTCACAGTTGTTTTAGTTGTGTGTTGGAGGGTGGATATAAAAGAGAGAATGCAAGAGAGATTAGAGAGAGAGAGAGAGAGAGAGAGAGAGAGAGAGAACTTGGCCATAGTATTATCCTCCACAAGCAGATTCTTTGATGCCAAAACATCCATCTCTTTCCCGAGTACCTAATTCAAATAAAACCTACGTCAGTAATATCTCAATAAAAAAGTAGGAAGAGAAAAAGGAGAGAGAGAAAAGATGGCCCAAAGAAACAGGTCCATTTAGATCTCTTTGCAGAATAGAAAACTTTCCCACCTCGATTACTGATAGCCATATATCAGTGGGAATGGAAGACCCAACTCTTGAGAATGCTTCCCCGAGCATAGTAAAGCAAAGAGTCTGAAGTTCACACAGACCGCTAAATCTAGGGATTCTTTTATCAGCAGCAGCAGCATATCTCTGGTTACCACTTGGATGAGAAGAGTATAACTCGGCATGAAAGCATGCAATGTGGCAGCACAGGAACTTTACTAATTCATTATTTTCCAGCACTGATGATATTTTGAGATTCGCAGCAGTGAGACATCTAGAAAGAAGCAAATAAACATGATCATTGAAATACATTGCACTGAATCAAACTTCAACTGAAAGACGCAACATACAAATCTTCAATTTCTCTTGCTGAATGATTGTCATGTCAATCACAGACAGAAACATAGGGATTATTCGTCCCAGATGAACAGATCAACAACTGCAGAAATTTCATAGAATAGCTCAAAATCAAGAAAATATGAAGATAAAGCATTTAGACTGACCTTAAAGTATCAAAGCAGTCAATCACAGGCCCGATTCTGGAAGGATTTCCTGATCTCTCCCCATTTAAGCTATCTTTGCCAATGGAAACTCCAATGATCTTTCCAAAAGAATCAAGAATGCGCTTCCAATATATTGCATTCACATCAAGGGAAACTCGACGGCTGATATCATTGATCTGAACAGATTAGCACAAATTTTAAATCCAGTTCAGCGAATATGAATATGAGCTTGCCCTCTTCTCTTATATGTTCTTTGGCTTTAAAAAGAAGTCCATTAGTAGTGGAAGCAAGGGTAAACGATCAACTGAATGAGCCTATTCCATCTCTGTCCCACCAGCAGCCACATCAACAAGAGATTCCATTTCACAGCAGTAATCGAGTTTCAAAGTAAGTGAATACCAAGTGGAACATCCGAGAGTAAATAGAGATTGCACTTTCAGGGACTTGATCAGCATCTGTGACCAGTTCGATCAGAAACAGCACATCCGACGCGACCTACATCAGGCAAACAAGTAATGTAATAGTTTCTATGCAGCTAGTTCCCATGATAATAGTCCAAAGTGAGCTAAACATTTTAGAGCTCACAAATTTAGCAAATAGAATCAATGCAAACTGAAGGAGGTAATATAACCTCGTGGGGAGGGAGGGAGGTAGCTGCGGCGATGAGGGAATCAGAATTGGAGAAAACAATATTATGGAGGAGATCCGGGACCGAGGTCCGCGGAGGGCTCGTCGAGGTTTCGTCCCTCAACGTGAGGAAGGCTGTCCTCCATGAACGAACTGGCGGCTGCAGAGCGGATGCAGAAGATGATGCTGCCATCTCAGCTGTCCGCGACCATGGCGGTGGCGGTCGTCTTACGGCAACCCTGATTTACATTTGAATGCTGGCAGAGAAGAATTATGTCGGCGACAGGAATGGCGGAAGCGACGGTCTCCGGCGACGATGAACGGGCCGAACTCTGAAACGCCAGTTCTCACTAAAGAAGCAGGTCTGGCTGGATCGAACTGTTTGTATGAACAGACCCGACCCGATTATAGAATTATATGAAATGAACCAACAGGAATAATATGACCCGACCCGACCCTAATTTAACTTGAATTGGTGGGCTGTTAGTGAGAAAACTCTCTGAAAGGGACTCGAATGCCAGGCTGGCTTACTAATAGGATCAACTTTCAGAAGAGATTGCAAAAATCAACTTTCAAACGGCCTCTAGATGGAGATGGGTGATCTCAACATTGATCCCAGTGGATTCTTGACTATGTTGGGATGGTCGACGGTAATTTTCTAGGATCCGACTAGACCACAGATAAACATCGATGTGTACGTACTTCAGCTGGTCCGTCATTCACGTGATACTACATGACGCATACAAAAAACGGATGGGTAGAAATTAAGCTCCAGTAGAAATAAAATTTTGCGCATCTAATACAAAATAAAAGCGGATAAGGGCTATTTTGTTCAAATATAAAGCTTCCATAGTATCTATCTAGCACACAATAATGTCAGGTGAGGTTTAGTACTCAACCCTGGTGACTGAAACCCACGAAAGTTTGTTGGCGTTATTGTTCACTCACCGGACGTCACCAACTGACTTACCATCAAACCCTTTCAAGCCTTTGCATGCACGAACCTTTTTAGCCAAATCCGTGCCTTTAAAAGAGTCCCAACTGAGAGGGAATCGTTGATTTCCAACAGAGAGAGAGCTAGACAGACGATCAAGCGGACGGACCCCCTTGAGGGCTTCGGGCATCAGTTTTACCACTGGAAAAAGGAATCACCCAATTCTCAAGTGCAGATTCGCCTGTCCAGCACGAATCCGAGGAAATTCCACCCTAAATCAGCTCTCACCAGCGTCAGAAGTTTGCGCAATCGTCAGAGAATGGTTGCATGTACCAAAGAGCCACCAGATGGCCTCTCTTCCTAGTTTTTCTTTCGATGCTTGACAGAATAGTCACCCTGCAGCAAAATTCGGGATAGCAATTGCTCCTATCGGAAGTGGAATACTGCTAGCCGATGGAGATTGCAGAGGCGAGACAGCATCAGGAGTTCCAATAATCAAGAAGAATCGCTGACTAAACCCTAACAAAGACGTCTGGAATAAGGCTGGCTCTAGCGAAGAGAGCGAAGTCATGGACGCGGGGAAAGAACGAAAACGGCCACGGGGAATTTCTGAGAGAGGGCCTTAACTCGGTCATCTATATATAGGGAGAGGGATTGAGCCAACGGCTAGTATAATCAGTTATGGATAACGCGTTTATTTCAAATTGAAATCTTTTCCTAATTAGTAACGATATATTCTGTTCCGGGCCAAATTTATTTTAGTTTTTTGAATTGTTAATCATTACACTGTAAAAAATTAATCTATATAATTTTATTTAATAAATATTACAACCAAATATTATGTGACGTACAGTTCGATATAATCTAACATAACGATAAACCTAATATTGAAATCGTTAAATAATAAACATAATTTAGAACAATTATCCATTAAATAATAAATAAGGGTGTAATTGGACCGAGTCAAATCTGAATTTACATTGCTCATTCATAGCTTGTTTAGCATTTTATGAGCTCAGATACAAGCTCGAGTTTGAGCAGGCCGAATATTTCATGTTCGAAAACTCGGTTCGTTATAATAAATGAAGATCGGCCGAGCCTATATGAGCAGATCAGAGGGATGTGAGGGCCGACGCTGGGCGGGTGTATCAATAGTCGAAGGCGAAGAGGACGGAGCAGGTTTCGTAAGTGAGCGAGGAAAAAAGAGAGGAATGTACATTCGCGAACTTCTCGACTTGTTTGATTGGCGGGGTCAAACTCGTTACAATCGGGTTTTTACGGAGTCCAGATCGAACCGCTCGTGAGCCGTATTGTCTCGTCACTCCTACTTTTAACTTAGCCAGACTAATGGTAAGCATTCCAAAATAATATGACAATTAGCCATGTGTAGATTGAGTTCGCTAAGTTGGGCCGGCCCATTGCCCCATGAAATGGGCCTAGGCAAGGAAACGCAGATTTGAATGGATACAAGTGTTGTTTCTCCAAGGAAATCATAAATTATCAAAGAATTCTTTAATTTATCACCAACTTTTTTTTACTAAAAAAATTAAAAATTATTCAAGAATCATCTAATTTACCGTGAACTATTTTTTCGCCAAGAAAATCATAAATTATTCAAGAATTTCCTAATATATCATGTCATTAATTTTATTTGTTAATTACTGATATGTACTATTGATTTTGTTGATTGTGCAAACGGAGCCTGACGTGGCATCATATGTGACACCTATCCGGTCATAAAATATCACAAGTTATTGTCAAATTCTTTATTTTATCATGAGGATGGACATGCAAACAGGTATTCCCGATTTTTATAACTAGATGAACACCACGTGCGATGTCATATCAGGTTTCGTTCGTACAATTAACAAAATTAATGGTATACGTTGGTAATTAATAGTCAAAATTAATGGAGCGGAACATTATGAAAAACGAAGTATAGTTTGTGATTTTCTTGACAAAAAAATAGTTCGTGATAAATTAGGGAATTCTTGAAAAATTCATGATTTTCTGAGCAAAAAATAGTTCATAGTAAATTAGAAAATTATTGGATAGTTCTTGATTTTCTGAGCGAATAACCCTAAATACAAGGAGAATGATTTTTCTCAGCGCCCTTGCTACTTCTGCTCTCTATTTATCTCCTCTTTTTAATATCATTTTCTGAAAAATTCTTAAGCAGGCCGAGCTCGCTATGAAGTGACGAACCTATCCAATGAATGTTCAACACGTAAGAAAATATTCTAGATTATGATTAAAAATAAATATTATCGATGAATAGAAAAATGTGAAGTGACACCCAATGATAATGTGCGGAATATTCATCGGTATAATTCACAAATGACATGGTAAACTCAACTCATACAAGAATGTCTCTGTTTTTCTTCCTCTTTCTTCCGACTCTCTTAACCATATATAAAATCCGTCATTTTTTCAAATTTATTGTTTAATTTACATATTTCAATTACTGAAAAATCAATTGTGTAAAATATTTATCACAATCAAAATCTGCTTAATCATTTACGTGTCTAGTTCTTACCATTTCAAATTCCCACAGAATTTATGAAAAAAAATTAATTGGCAGTCGTGCTACTATCGTGGATCGACAACATGTGTCGCTTAAGGAGGTCTCGAGTTCGAGACCTCACGTACGCATACACCCCCCTTGGGAGCCTCACCCGCCATTGCCAGGCGTGCGACCCGGGGCGGCCAACGGATTAGTCAAATATGGTTGGCTAAAAGATGTCATCTCACCGCTGGTGGGGCTTGCTTGTATACCGTGACTGGCGACAAAAAAAAAGAAAGACAACATGTACAGATAACAAGCATGTACGATTCATTAATGAGCGTCTCCAACATGTTACTGTTCACTTGCGTGGGATGCAGGCAATTAAAATGCTACACCTGTACCAAAGCGGATTGGTTCATACGGATGCGACACTTTTTTTTTAAATAAGATATCGAATTCGATTTCCGTGAGCGAAAACAATTTGTACCTTGAGAGATGTTAACCCTTAGTAGACCCACCAAACTCGGACTGAATTAATTAAGATCCGGTAAATTCCTAAAAACAAACGAGCAGTTCAGACAGGAAAAAAAATGATGGTCGCGTATCAAATGTTACAGAGAGTTATTGATATATGGGACCGGATAGAGGCGCCCGACATGTTACTATCACGATCAATTCTAAGGATTTTCTCGATGATTCTATGTATAAATTGGAATTACGATCGCTCCGGGAGACCGCCTTTAAAAAAAAAATAAAAATTTAAGAGTTTATGTCTGACTCGTAAGCGCGCACCAATAATTGATAGGTTGATCAGTTGATCTCCCAAATTTTGATAATTGAGGGATTAATTTGGCAGTTAGTGAAACTGACGAGAAAAGCAAAGCGTTCGAGAACGAGCGGGGGGTGGGTCTAGAAGAAGCACGTGGGCAGCAAATTAGCACGTGACGGGAGGAATGAGAACCGTCGATTGGGGATCGTACACCGGCATGCGATCAGCTCGCACTTTTGTCGAACGAACTCACACGAGATAAAGAGAATTCATGAAAATAATATAGTCGGACGCGATCAGTTGTCTTATAAACTTACTGTAAAATCCGACGTGGTATCGAAGATTAAGTGAAATTATTAACTTGCTATCGTGCATCATATTCAGCGTTCGCGTCCTACATCCCCGCTGCCACGCTATTTTTCGTGTCTCTGTGGACTCAGCGCTTATGTTGAAAAATATAAAGAAAATTCTGAATATATATTACGGTCTATTAATACCGATTATAAACTAAAACGTAAACCGACATGAATCTAATTTTTAATTCTTATAAATTCGATGCAAAATATAACGCATCCCATCCCCATCTACTACATACTATGTAATGTTTGCTGTCTGTTGAGATATGTAAATCTCCCATCGGAGAATCGATGAGCTGAAATATGGTTTATAAGTGAGCAGATACCACCATCCTGTCGGTTTGAACTTTTTAGATGGATATGAACCCAGTCACTTATGAGCAGGGTGGAAATTTTACACGGTATCAAAATAGGTTGATTATGAACTCACAACACACCGGGCAAGAGTGTGGAGCTCGTGGCCCGTAAGCTCCAGGCCGGAAGAAAAATGCCCGGCTCGAGGTCAGTTGATAACCCGAGAACGAAAGAGAATGTCAGATGAATGTCTGGCTCGAGATCGGTTGTATCAACTATTCTATCGACTTAAACTTTTGAGATAAATATAGGTCCGATCTTTTATGGGTTAAAGTGAAAATTGCACGTCATCATCAAGATCATCTTTGTCAAGCATTGTGTAGTTTTGTCATTAATGTTGCTAGGAGAGAGACGTGCAATTGGCAAACAAAGCCCATGCATGCGTATAATTTCCCAAGCCCGGGAACTCAATGGAGATCATTCAATGCCACGTACGTGACTCACAAGAAAGAAAGAGCGACTCTTATCATAATTCAATAAGATTCAATTTTTTTTGGATTAATTATTTTTTTCAGAAATTATTTTAAAAAATCTTTAAACGGTGCACATTTTATCGGCACAATAATATTACGGGGTACTGTCACCCTCGTTTTCTTTTTACCGAAATACCTTCCTCTTTTTATTATAAACGATATACACGACTCCTGTAAAGGTAAGGAGCGGCAGCCGGACGTAAAACGATGAGAAACAAACTTACAACCTCATTCCTCTCTCTCTTTGGGTAGCTGTTGCATCGGAGACATGCTTTCTAGTATCAGAAATGCCCTTACGGGGGAATACTCCAAAGCCTTCCCTTACTAGTTTCTAACGTAGCACAAAAATTACGATGACAAGCCTAACGATATGGAGATTGGTCGAATGACATTGCTGGTGACCTGAAACTGAAAGTTACCGGATAAAATTCTCTCTAATCGAACGCGGTTCACTCAGTTTTAATTCCATGTTCCTTTGCCGGTTGCTAGTGGTCTTTTTAATGAATAACGTAAGATGTATACATTGTTTCTCTCTCTCTTTTTTTTTTCTTCATGCGACAAAAGTGGATAAGCAGGGTAATTTGATAATTTTACTCCGCATGAACTTCTTACATTTTCTCTTCTCATCTCTTCAAAATCCCATGTTGGGGTTGAAAAGAAAGTGGGCATGGAATTAAGATTTTCTAACAATCTTTTTCTTTTTTCTTTCCTCCTCCACCCTTTCACTTCAATCCAAAAAAGGGTAAGGAGAAGAGATGTCAAAATACTCCAATTAACTAATCACTTAAGGCAGCGAGTAGTGTGATAATTTAAAACTCGCTTTTATATGACTTGATTAGTAAGATCTCATGGTCGAATCATTTCTACATATCTGTATTGAAATATTTACTGGTATGTTTTAAAACCTGGAATTAGAGGTGTCCATTTCTAAAATTATACCATCTCATATATTCTTAATTAAATACATGACCGGTCACTACTACTGCTATTCTCTTTTATGCTTATCAATAATAAAAACACTTCAACAAACTTGTATTATTATCTTTTACTCCTTTAACCTCAATCTAAAAGACATTAAAAGAAGAGCCGTGTGAACGTTTTTTCAGTGAGTGCTCCGTTTAACGGTCTCCGTGTTCGTGTTCGTCCTCTCAATATTCCCGTTTGATTTCGGGTTCCTTATAAAAGGCATATCCTCGCCCCCACTCTCACGCTATGCCCCCACCCCACTTCAACTTCACCTCTCTCCGATTCCATCTCCGTCGTCAATCACCGGCTCGCCTCAAGCCCTGGTGAAATAATGCGACCGCCACCTTCAGTTTCCGCCGCACGCCTCCTCCTGCCGGAACCCCCGCCAAGCCTGGACGCGTGCGACCCCCGCCCCTGCAGGTGGCGCCCGGCGGCGACCCACTCGCCGGCGTCTGCTGGCTTCGGGACCAACGCCGTCATGGTCCTGATCGTCCTCCTCCTCTGCGCCCTCATCTGTGCGCTGGCCCTTTACAGCGCCATCAGCTGCTTCCTCCGAGGTGGCGACGAGCCGGCCCCGTCCCACCCTAGCCCCTCCGACATCCCCGAACCCGACCGGAAGCTGGCGGATGACCGGGCCTCCACGGTGGCGTATTCGGCAGTGCTGGGGCTGGCGGGGGCGGAGTGCGCCATATGCTTGACGGAGTTCGAGGAAGGGGAGAGAGTGAGTGTTCTGGAGAGGTGCAGGCACGGCTTCCACGTGGAGTGCATAGAGAGATGGCTCTGCTCCCGCTCGTCTTGCCCGAACTGCCGCAGCAGCTGCCTTCCGCCGACTGATTCATCATCTTCGTCCAAGGGGATGGAGCTGAGAGAGCGCAGCGAGGACTGCGGTGAAGACGGAGGACAGCGGCGGAGCGGGCCAGAGCAGCAGGCGAGCAGCTTGGTCCAGCTGTGAGTAGAATTACATCGCACAGAGAAAAGATAGAAATTCGAGTTGGCCAGGTTCACCACGCTAACAATGAACTTTAAGAATGAAGTACTGGTATTTTGTTAAATTATAAAAGTTTTTAATAACGATAAAGTACCACTATTTTATTCTAGGAAGCATTCATTGTTGTGATAATGAACCCTTGAGTTACTAAGAATTTCTCCATGGGAGAAAGACAAGAGTTGAGGAGTTCATGTAATTATTTGCGACCTACCTATTGTACCTGAATGTGACCCAGTACGGTGCGTTTGCTAATTATTAATTTCCCGATACCAAACCTGAGACGAGGGAGAGAAATTATCACCTGCCCGATTCAGATAGAACTACGATCAGAGCGGTTTGCCCGTGTCTGTTTTCTTGGTGAAGTTGATCTCCTAGCAGAGAATTACTCCACCTGGAAGCTTTGGGCGGAAAGATGTTGAGAGAGCTGAGGCGGCTCCATCAATGTGCGATTAGTATCAAGTGCCCTCGGCCTCAAGTTACAAAGTCTTGGAAGTTGCAGCGCATTGAATGAAAGAGCAGAACAATTCTAAAAAAATTGAATTTGGTAGGGACCCTCGACTTAGGATTAACCTCACTTGTAATAAAAGAATAATTCAGAATGAAAAAAAAAATCATCCCACTCTATGCAACCATTTCAAAGTTGTCGGTTTTCCAGAGAGATCGATAGTAGCAGGCCAAAGCTCAAACCTGGAAGTTTCTGCTTCCCGAGCGGACAACTGCCACAGCTTCTTGAGTCTAGGAGTGCAGTAAAACCAAAGTTCACAGTAAGGAAGAAAGTTAGGGGCTGAGGGCAACCCGCGGTGCCATGCTAGGGCTCACAAGCTAAATGGAAATTCCAGAAATCATAAGTTTAACTTGGCTCCAAAGCTAAAAGCGCAACTGGAAAAAATTGCCATTACAATCTACCGCAGATACTCATCTAGGATGAATAGGCACATTCATCCAACACGACCAAGCACACTTACGAGTAATTGCATACACATGTAGCTCCGGTGACTCTGATATGCAATACCATACATGGACCAACAAAAAATTTGAAACCAAGCCAAACAAACCATCACGCGCTCAAACAATCCATTGCCAATCTCATCTTTGAACCAAAAGGAGCAAGAGTCGGAATACCATAGAGAGACATGAGGATGGACTAACTTGAGCTTGCACAGATATGATGAGATGCCTAGAAGCACTTCCTGTGAACAATGGAGGGCCCGGATTCATCGTACTCCGCCTTTGATATCCACATCTGCAAGAGGAGACCAATCAGTAGTGGTACGATATTGATTTTGACTAGACATGTATCGTAGGCTTAATGACATGTAGAAACTTGGATCAAGCAATGGGAAGTTGGTACCTGCTGGAATGTACTGAGTGAAGAGAGAATGGAACCTCCAATCCAGACGCTGTACTTCCTCTCAGGTGGTGCTACCACCTTGATCTTCATGCTACTTGGCGCAAGAGCAGTGATTTCCTTGCTCATACGATCAGCGATACCCGGAAACATGGTGGACCCACCACTGAGCACGATATTCCCATACAGGTCCTTCCTTATATCGACATCACATTTCATGATTGAGTTATATGTGGTCTCATGGACTCCTGGGGATTCCATCCCAATCAGTGAGGGCTGGAACAGGACTTCAGCGCATCTGAAACATTCAGCTCCGATTGTTATTACCTGCCCATCAGGTAACTCATAGCTCCTTTCAATTGATGAACTGTTTTTAGCACTTTCAAGCTCCTGCTCATAATCAAGAGCAACATAGGCAAGCTTTTCTTTAATATCGCGGACAATTTCACGTTCAGCTGTTGTGGTGAATGAATAACCTCGCTCGGTCAAGATTTTCATCAAGGCATCTGTTAGGTCCCTTCCAGCAAGATCAAGCCGAAGGATAGCATGTGGAAGGGCATATCCTTCATAGATGGGTACCGTGTGACTGACTCCGTCACCAGAATCAAGCACAATACCTGACAGAGGAAAGAAACATCTCAGTCAGACAAACCACATGCCTACACACGTGCAAACTATTAGTCGATCATATCAGTGTTATCTTGGGGAAGACAAGGAAAAACTTCCCATATTTCCATTTTCCTCTAATAGAAGAGTGAGGAAACCTCTATTTCTTCTGCTTAGAACATGTCTTGGATAAAAAAAATATTATAAAGTGCATTCCAAAACTTTCTTTATCCTTTTTCAGAAGAGAATAAAGGGAAAGTTGCAAAGTGGAATACATTTTATTCATATCTGGAACCAAAGGGAGCCCAAGAGTTCTAATTTCCCCACAAACCTGTAGTGCGACCACTAGCGTAGAGGGAGAGGACAGCCTGAATGGCAACATACATAGCAGGCACATTGAAGGTTTCGAACATGATCTGTGTCATCTTCTCTCGGTTTGCTTTGGGATTGAGGGGCGCTTCAGTGAGGAGCACAGGGTGTTCCTCGGGGGCTACTCGGAGCTCATTGTAGAATGTGTGGTGCCAGATCTTCTCCATGTCATCCCAATTGCTAACAATTCCATGTTCAATAGGGTACTTCAGCGTAAGGATACCTCTCTTGGACTGCGCTTCGTCCCCAACATAAGCATCTTTCTGGCCCATCCCGACCATAACACCAGCATGCCTAGGCCGACCCACAATACTAGGGAAGACTGCCCTTGGAGCATCATCTCCAGCAAAACCAGCCTGCTTTAGCAAATTAGTATAAGTTGATCCCCGTACTGCAAGAGAAGCCATGAAGGATATGAAAAATTTTCAGCTAGTCTCTCACCTTGACCATTCCAGTTCCATTATCAACAACAAGGGGCTGGATCTCCTCTGCATCTGCCATACTTTATGTTGACTCTACATTGAAAAGAAGTCGCTTCAGTCAAAAATGAAACTAATATAAGATTAAGGGTGCTGTCAGGGATGTGCGACATTGTTTGACACTGGTGTACTGAATGCACCGACTGATACATGTCAAATTTTGGTTCAAGATCACTTGTCATAATTTGAAGCATGGAATTAATGCATGGACAGGTTCATGGAAATGATGCATATGCAAGTTCAAAAGAATTCCCGACAAATTAATAGCCAAGTTCAATAAGTTGCTTAATTCCATCGTTATAGTCAACATATTCAAAGCAACAATGAGAGTACTGTGAATCTCCGTACGCTGCAGCGCCAAAATCATCACAATGAACATTTCATAATTCAGGTGGCTATAATTGATCTCTGGTTGCATTACCGTCACCTTCTACAGATAGCTCTCCTATCAGGAAGAGGACATTACAGACAGGACGTCCAACGATTAGTCCTTCCGAGCTCAAGAACAAAGACTGGAAGCATATTCCCTGATCAGAATAACAGCAGCATAGATCCCATCGCTAACGACCAAAATTGAAAACAGGCTCTTGATCGCTGCTGACATTCATGCATGATCGCACAAACAAAACGCTTTTGAGTTTGATCGCACTCAAACAAGCAAATCAGCTGTTCATTGAGCTCAGTGGTACCTAAAATGTCGCCGGCCACTCACGAGGACGATCTCCGAGATGTAGAGTTGAGCAGAGGGTGGCAGGCAGTGGACTCGACCAGGACCGATCGTCTGAAGCAGGCCAAAGTGAGCTTAAGATCACGCGAAGACGGCGAAAAACTCTGTATCTTCTTCTTCTTCTTCTACTCCTCCGAGAAACGGAGAAAGTAAAGAAGCAAAGGGAATCAGAGAGAGACAGAGAGAGAGAGAGCTTACTCACTGAAGAACTCGGAAAGTTTAAATAAGCAACAGCAGCACCAAGGAAATTATTTATTTTCAAATTTATTTTCAAAAAGAACTTTTTCTTTAGGTATTATTGATAACAGGAAAAGGAAAATAACCTCCTCCTTTTTAATTTAATTAAGGTATAAAAAAATAAAATTTATGATTAAAATTTTTTAACCAAAGTGAATTAGTTGAGGTGGTAAAATGCATATTCCTTTAAGTAAGGTTTCGGGTGCGAGTCTTATAAATGAAAAAAATTCACATTGAAAAAGTTTTACTCCTAACTGCCATTCCCGATTCGAACTAAATTAATCAGGAACCATTGGGCTTTTGGAGACTAGTTATTCGAACTGAAAAAAAAAACAATTCTTTCTTTTAACGATAACCTGGTTGACTCAAATATGAACTAATTAAAATAATTGAACTTTCACAATAATTTTTTCGAGGATGAGGTGTCGCAACTGCCGCTAGTCGGGTTCGGAAGGCATTCGAATACCTTAATTATAAAAAATAATTGAACTTCCAAATATGGGTGTGATATGCACAAGAAAGGGAAGAGGAGAAAGATAAAAGGGGAAGGCAGCAACAACACAGCATGATTATCGATTTTTGTCGAAACATTGTGTGAAGATCTTTTTCATTTAACTTCTAAACTTGTGTGTCTCTTTTATATATCGAAAATTTCTTTAAATTTCCCGATTATAATTCAGTTCTACAGTTCGTTCGAGGGTATCGTCATTCTATTTTCAAATAAGGTCATCGTGCTGTCCGATGAAACTGCTCATATTATCACGTAACGAGCATAACTCGGGGATACGGGAATACATGCCGAGTCACTTGCTCTATGTTTGGAACGATGGATTTAGAGGGGATTTAGAATGCGATGATTCGGGGAGAGGAATCGAAATTCTTAGATGATCTTATCTTATTACGTGACACGAGGAAGTACCAACAAAAATGCGACAGACCAGCAAATCAGTGTTAATCATCCAAACGCATGCCATACTTAACACTAACCAAAGTACTTTGATCGATTTTTCCTCACCGTGTCATCGTGACGTAAGAATATTTAAGATATTTTCGGGAGGGGTGTATTGTTCCTTCAATTATGGGAACGTGCTTTAATCATCCTAAATTATTTTTATTTTCTGCGTTTGAGAATAAAATATTTTTTTTTGCCAAAAGAGAAAAAATCTAGTTGGGTAAAAGAATTTGGTGGAAAATAGGAATAAATTTAATTTTTCCTCCATATCGCATGATATTAAGAAATCTAACTAATTCTTGTTAATCCAGAATCGAGCCAGGTAAGACCACTAGCGATAAAACTCTTTCCGCATAGATTGGTATTTTCCACATTACGGACGCGAAAGAATTTCTCTAGATTAATTCGGAGCATGATTTTCTAATTTTAGAATACCGTATAAATCACATCGATTTAAAGATTTAATGAAGATGAACATCCGTCCATTAGTAATACCACTGGTCGATCGCCTAAAAATACCGACTTGGTGTTCTCGAGATCACTGCGCCTAACACATGTACTCAGATCTCCCTGTTACGCAACTGATGTGGGATCATCGCGAAACCCTGTCATTACGGAGGATGATGAGAGTGAAAACGGATAAAGGAAATGATGGCCCAGACAAAGGGAAAGGAAGTGAAATCAAAAAGCGAGAATGAATAAAGGGAGGTAGATGCAATGGTGCACTGGTGGTGGCGGGGACTCCGCCAGTTGGATGTGCGTCCTGAGATTCTCATATTCACATAATTATAATCTTCATGGAGGTGGTGGATGCATTATTCCCGTCGATCTGTAAATCTCATCGTCCGTCCCGGTGGATCGTGGCGTGAATCCCACGCGTGTCCTTTCACGCATGGAGGTCTCGCCTCCGACATGCAATTCACATTGCCATAGTTTCTCGTTAAATGTCTTCTTAATTTCTTATGATAAATAAATAGGCTGCCAAGTGCCTTTATTTCCTCCTCTGAACACACATATATTAGAGGTTTATTCGTGCGATGCACGGTTTGTGCTATTTTAATAAAAATTATTAGAAATATCTATTTACATAGAATTAAAGAGAGTAATTATCTATAATTAATTTTTTAGGTAAATATATATCTTTAACTATTAAATTAGATAATTATAAAAGTGAACTTTATAAATGAAATTATATTTCGTAATTTATATACAAGAATAATGAGAAACGAAAAATCTATCCGAGAGGAAAAAGAATGTGGTAGGAGGAGAGATTGAGAGTTTTAAATGAGAGGAAAAAATGGTGGGGGTGTAATAGTTATGCATGCTGAATTTACAACCATGCCTCCATTTCATTCCAATATAAGTGTTAGGGAGATATTTAATTTTTATGTATAATGGGTAAAAGTGGAAAAAAAGAGTGACACAAAAAATGGTATTCCCTTAAGACTGATAATAGACAATAGATATGTATGTATGTGTGTGTATATATGTGTATATATATTCTTTGTGATCAGTCAATGTTGTAGGACCCCAGACAGCCGAAGGGAGCAACAAAAGAGAACCATAAGAGAGAAAAGAGAGTTTGATAATTCACTCGGTATCGCTTTCAACCTGAGATCAAGAGGTCCTATATTTAATTTTTATCAGTAGAACTCTTTAAACTCCTTCATTTCTGCTTCCTTCCATATCCTTTGAGGTTTATGTTTTTGTTTTTTGTACACCAAGAAAAATAAACAGAAGAGGGAAGCAAAAGAAAAGGTGAAGGTCAGATTTTTCATAAAGAGATCTGGTACAGCGATATCGCTTTCGATCTTTTAATGGAAGGTATCCAATTCATTTTCACTAAGTTATTTAAGTATTGGATCATTTTTTCAATTGGAAATGCTAATGGAACCAAAATCGGAACCTATTTTAACCGATTCATCATTTTTCTACTTGAAACGTATCATATTCTCATTAGAATTTACTCAGAATCCACTCTATTAAATACCTGTGCACACCCGTGGAAAATACCAAAATGAGAGGCAAAAAAAAGAGTGGTGGTTGGACCCTTTTTTTTTGGCGGGACCGAGTGGGAAACAACTCTCTTTTCTTTTGCAGGCAGCTGCTCTCGAACCAGCATTAGCATTTCTCATCTTCCACTTCACTCCTCTTCCCTTTTCCGGTTCTCATTCCTTCGAGACGTTCGATGGACCCGATATAACATATATTTCAACGATAAATTCACATGCTGTGCACGGATTTATTCATGTACCTTTAATTTACGTCAGTAGATAAAACTCGTGTTTGAAAAGTTTTGCTCAAATTTTAATGAACAAAAACACATTAATCTTTATAGATAGGGAGATTAATGTTTTTAAGTATGAAAGTGAAGAAAAGCTGAAAAAGGTTGGTCGTCAAATAAAATCTACCTTTTATAAGCTAAAGGAGGATGTTATAGTGATTAGATGGGGAGAGTAGGGAGTAATTTCCCTACTCTCGGGACCCACCTCTCTCTCTCTTTTTTTTTTCCTTCTTAATTTATTTTATATTAATAAATAATAGAATATATTATTAAAAATAAATAAGTATCATCAATAAATATAATCAATATTTATCTAAAAATATATTAATACATAATTTATTATTAAATTTTTTTTTGAATACAAGAATAGAACTTATGCATTTTATTTTTATTCCGGATTTAATTTATGAGTATATCAAGAGAATGAGCTTTTTTCATTTAGGAAAATCGAGTCCCCTATTTAGAAATGAAATGAAATTATTTATTAACCTATACAAAAAATAAATAATCTATTAATATAAGTGATTGGACATGAATATAATATACCATTAATATATTGTTGTGGGAAAGAGATAAATATTACATTTATGTATTTATTTTTAATGTATATTATTTCTGCACTGGTAATTAAAAAATTATAAAATATTCGCATTATAAACATGCGAATAATAACATAGCTCTTTTTAAATAAACGACATTTGTTTGTAAAAAAGATATTTGAGTGTGAGTTAAATGACATAGTCATTTTTTAAATATCTCTATACTTTAATATAATTCATTCAGTTCGTTATAAAAGATATATCGAACCGCAGCGTGGCGCGGGTTCTTTTTCTAGTATTTATTGAAAATGTGATTTTATGTGGGGATGAGAAATCGTGTCGGCGTGCCTAACGGACCGGGCTTGCCCAGCATAATAAAAGTCAAGGCTGCCCGACCCGGCCCGGAATATGTAAACGGGTCGCCAATGGGCTAGCCCAGCCCAATAAGTGCTGTCACCAGGGGCTCCCTTCAATCCTCACCGAGCCCACGTCGTCCCGCGAGCCGCTCCTCTGCGAGTTCGCCAGCCTCTGCCCGAGCTCTGCCTGGGCGGTCTTGAGCAATTCCGAATAACACCGCGCGCTTCTTATTCGTGCGGTAAGTACCGATACCCCCTGCTACTGTTTCGGAAATCTTGATGAACGGAGTTTTTGTAGACCATCAGGTTTCAAGGTTAACTTCCAGGTCATTTTCGCGAGCATAGCTTTATCGAAGTCCTATGGTTCTTCTGAAGCCTAGGCCGCCGAAAAGTTTTGGCCGGCATGTCCAATTCCGATTAATTGGAGTAGAATAGGGGCCTTCTTTAATCAACTTTTTCTTTTTTGGTCTATGTCATACAATATCTCGGATCAACTAAAGCGTAACTTAAGGTTAATCTACGGCCGGGTTGAACCGTGATTCCTAAAAAAAGTCAGTAGCGGAAAAAAAAAGAAGAAGAAGAGGGAAATCAGCAATTAAGCTTATGTGATTGTTTATTAAGAAAAACATAGCAATTTGAGTGGCAACCGTTATATGCCACGAAGGAGAAGAGGGTCTCCTTTGTGGAGTTGAATGCGAACAGTATCGACAAGCCAGGTAAATGGTTCCCTCCTCTCCTTTCCATCTCGGGTCTCTTACTCTCCACGCACATGCCCGGTATTGATTCATATGCCACCGGTAATGGCTGCGAATATCCCACGCATTTCATCTGCGGATTATTCGAATGGTCGGGTCGTAGGTTGCCTTTCTTGAAATCTCCGAACATGCAAGCCTTCCGAGAAATATTCTTTCTAATGGATCAAACTCCCCGCCTCTCTTGTGTTTAACTGTGTGTCCGTATGTGTGCATCTCAGTGGAATCAATTTGGAGGGAGCTTGCACTCCCAGAGGATGAAATTTCCTGTTGCATGCATCAGAATGCATCCACTCGTGCTTCCATAAGTAATGCTTCTCGTTTTTGTGTAATTGTTGTGATGGAATACTTTGGAGTTTTCGTGGGTCGTGTGGGTGCATTATTGCTAAATCCTTTTTCGAATATAACCTCTCAGTTTTCATCTGACTCTTCCTCAGTTATGGTGCTATATATTATGTATCTTGTTTCCACTTGCTCTTGGAAACCGTCAAACGCTTATCGCTGCAATGGTTTGTGATTGTGGTTTTTGGCTCAGTTTTGGATGAAGTGAACTTTGCTTCTCACTTTGTCTGGTTTCACTTTTGTTAATTTAATGCTAGTGTTCTCAGTGAGGAAGATGAGAATGTTGTCAAAGGAGTTGAGAGAAGTTCTTCTCTTTGTTTGCTCTGTGGAGTTTTGGAAGATGGCAGTTGTTTGGTCAATTGCTCTTATCACCTCACACCTGCAGTTATTTGTTCGAAGCTTTTACAGTCGAAGGTCTAACTCTTACCCTCGTTGCTCCCCAGTAATGTCCGCCTCAAGACCTGTCTGCATCATCACTGGTGTAAGAATCTTTTTATCTAGGGCATGTAGTCGTTCTTCCTATTCCTTTTTGTATATATGATTCTTATTAAAGTTTTGGGATTGATTGATTGCTGTAGGCTACGTCAGGTTTAGGTGCAGCTGCTGCCCAAGCGCTCGCAAAAGAGGGTTTCACCATTGTCCTTGGTACTCCAATATATTTTTCTTCCTATGCTTTTATACTATCTGTCCCGATCATGCTGCTTCCAGTTTCATCGTGTTAGACTGATACTCTTGAAAGGTGGTTTTGATTTTGCATTTATGCCATCATTACAAGAATCTGAAGGGGATAGTTTCCTGTTTCCTCTTTGTCACAATTGAACTGTTGGTGTTCTTCTAGTTACAACTTTTTCCACTTGTAAATAGAGTTCAAAACTGCCTCAAGTTCTTGTTATTTTGGCAATGTCTTCCCTGGGACCGTATGATATTGGTTTTTTTCCTCCTAATTAGCTTGATGATGATAAATTTCTAGAGGTGATGTTGTTACTCTCTGTCATTATTAATAGGATTAAGTCTTCCAAATAATTGTTTTGATGCAGCAGCTTCTCACCAACATGCTCTTGTTTTAGTTTTCCTTACCTTCCTGCTGCCTTCGGTTGTTTTTATTTTCCTTTTGGAGACTTTGTTACAGTTGCTTCAGTCTTATTTTGGGCATCCTTTAGAAACACTGTTTTTGCATTTAGAGACTCATTTAAATACAGTGCTGTGGGTCTGGGTTGGGTGGTTTCCTAGTTTGAAACTTTGGTACCCTAAATTTGAGAGTCAGGTTTGTGGTTAACGCAGCTCCTCTGAGCTCCCTTCAACCCAAAACCCTGCTGCCACACCATGTTTTCATAATAGAATGGATATTGATTTTAATGGAGCCCTCTTTATTCTCTCTTTAGAATGGTCTCAAAGTACTTCAGGGTCATAAAATGTTGAGCTTATTGAATGAACAATATGGAGCGGTACGGGTAGTTCTCTTTAGAGATTGATATTAATGAAGCAAGAAAAAAATGCCTATTCAGTATATACACGTGGTCAATGATAGAACAATTCAATTGCTCAACATTAACAGATGTTTCCATTTAGTGAAATGATAAACGGAACAGCACCCTACTGAAACAAGTTGTAGCCTCATTTTCCTTTTGAGAAAGGTGGTCTTGAAGTATCATGAAGAATATCTGAAATCCTTTTGTTTCTGCAGTTGGACGATCGTCTAAGATGTTATCAAAGGTACCTCTTATCCAATAAAACCTTATAATAATTTTATCTAATATTCTCTTTTATGAGCTTAAAATGTCAATCTGTATTGTGATGTTGGGCAGATTGCTGCAGAGATTCGAAACTCGAATGAGGAAGCTCATATTAAAGCTTTTGAACTTGACATCTCTTCTTTCTGCTCAATCTTTCATTTCAAAGAATCTCTTCAAAAGTGGTTAGATGCCTCCAATATGCATTTGTCAGTCCAACTCTTGATAAATAATGCCGGGATACTTGCAACTTCTCCAAGAAAAACAGCTGAAGGATATGATGAGTAATGATATATTTTTTTTCTTTCTCGCTTTGGTTCTCTCTCTTTTTATGCTAAGCGTGAGGTATAGTGATATGCAAACAGTCAACTGGTGTTTCATCATTTGTTTATCAACGAGGATGCTTAATTCTGTCTTTCAGAATGATGGCGACAAATTACATTGGTGCATTCTGCTTGACCCAGCTGCTATTGCCTCTTCTCATAAACAGCTCTGTTCCTTCAAGGATAGTGAATGTTACTTCATTCACTCATCGGGCAGGTAAAGTTTTCTCTTTGTGATCATCTTCTGATGGCATTGTTTTGTTTTCCTTTTCTTCTCCATAATTGATATTTATATGGGATTATCATCTCAAACATTTAACTCTCTGCAAATTCAATATCTCTCTGTGGGTTTCAAATTGGTGCTCAGTAAAAAGCTATTGCCATCACATGTGCTGATTGATTTCTTGACAATTCCTTCATAAGAATTACACTTTGGAAGCATTGCAGATCCTCAAGTCGAGTAATATCTGCCCCCACCAGAAAAAAATGAATTTTGCGATATCTGTTTCAATGATTTACGTGTTTTCGTTTTTTTTTTGGAATGATGGTGTGGCTTACCTGCAACTTGTGATCAAAATTTCTTTGCATGAGGGAGTTCAAAACAATGATTTAGGTGTTGGAGGTGCAATTATTGATCTCTTTCTATTCAGTGAGTCTTGCGCAGGTTGATAGGGAAGCTGTTGTGGGCAAGTGCTTCTTGAGATCAAAGCAGTACCCATTTGCTGAAGTTTATCAGTACTCCAAATGTATGAAAAGAATTTTCTTCTCTTTCTGTTTTGTGATAAATATACCTGAAGAGTTATTTTTTTCCCTTTCTGTCAAATAAAACTCCTTTTGTATGCAGCTTGCCTGCTGCTGTTCTCATATGCACTTCACTGGCAAATTGGCTTGTCGGAGAAAGCAAGTCATGTTTCTGTCATGTATGCTTCCTCACCCTATTTAAAACTTTATAAAAAGACACATTACCAAAATGCTATTACTTCTACAATAACATCAGTGCGCATCTGGCATTAACCATATCTGAATTGAGTGTTTTGATGTAAATTCTTTTGTATTTGCTAGAGAATTGGGAGTTCCTATCATAATGCATGATTGCTTAACTAGGGGATTCACTAGCTTGGCTCATTATTGGTGAGATAATGGTCTATTGATATTAGATTGTATCTTCTGAATGGGAAGTACCGAACCTAAAAGCGAAACTCTTGCTAATTCTGCAGCTATCTATATTTTGCATCTTTGCATCATCTTGGGCATATTTCCTATATTTGGGAACTCGGTACCTTATTGACTTTAACATGGTCCAGTTTCCATTGGACAGTTTCTGAAATGTTTCAAGTCTGCTGTGTTCATTCACAGACCTGCAGATCCTGGAGTTGTGGAAACTAACATCATGAGAGAAATTCCCCCGCTCCTTTCCAGTTCAGCCTTTGTACTCCTAAAACTTCTGGGTCTCTTGCAGTCACCTGATGCTGGGGTTAGGTCAATCATTGATGCAGCTCTTGCCCCTCCAGTGAGTCCCTCTTTTCCCCGATCTTACTCATTCTAATCGTTTTCCTTGTCGGGCATGTTTAGCATTTCATGCATGTAGTGGCATATTATTGTCATGCTGCCAGGGTTCATGGGCAATCGAACTATATGATTTATCTTCAGGAAACATCGGGAGTGTACTTTTTTGGCGGAAATGGTCGGACATTAAACTCATCTTCTCTTTCATACAACGAGAAACTGGTTAGGGAACTGTGGGACACCTCGTATGATCTGTTCAAAGAGTTGGAGCGTGCATACCAGGTGTCTTAGCTTCTCACTTCTTAGCTGAGTCATGATGTGATCCCCTCACCGAGGAAGGTGGAAGTGTATATCTATATGGCATTCCACAGATTGGTCCTCCGAGTAGGTACGTGTCTGAGGTTGTCAGGAGTTCGGGAGTTCTCATTTTGATGCATGAAACCTTAGGAGCATTGTCTTCAGAACCGAGAAGGCCCAGCAGAAGGAAGGATTCTAACTCTTTGATGACATCCGCTAACATGGAAACTATATCACTGAATCTAATGGTAGATCTTAAGATGGAGTTCTGTCTGCATTGTTTTTTCACAACTCTTTGTAATAACTCTGCACTGTTTTTACATTCTTGTGATAAGTCTTGATGATAAACTATTATCGGGATTGGCTCGATTGCGAAACTTGGGATATACGATGGCATTCTTCCGGAAAAATGAAAGAACCGGACTTCCCGATGTTGAAGGTGTTGTTAAGAACTTTTCATGTTAAGGATTTGTTTATCAGAGCATCACTTAGCTTTCTTCTTTTCCTCCTTCCCATGCTTGCTTCTGTTTAGGCTTGATAAAATTCAAGATCACTGATAAAGCACCGTTGGTGTAAATGCCTACCTTCCTAGTATGTTTTCCCCATGTATAAAAGAGACATAGGCCTAGAAGAAAGGAATACAGTGGCACTAAGAGTCCTCCTAGTCAGAATCGCTGGTCGAGGACAGCATAGTGTCGACTTCTCTAAGTCCTTTTGTCCCGTAAAATTTTTACTTTACAAGCAGCTAAACACCACAAGAGATGAACTAATGAATGATGTTACAACCTATCAATGCTGCGGGCAAATCAAAAGGGCATGGAAATGTAGCCCAATGCGGAGAAGTGGGCCGGGCTGCTCGATCTGGGCTTGCAATTTTGGGCCCATTTTTCTCTTTCTTCTCTTTAAAATTAAATAAAGAAAGGGGGAAAAAATGAGAGGAAACGGGAAGCTACTTCGAACAGAAGTTGCCACTTTTGTCCCTTTTCTTTTGTCAATGCGTAGACTTGACTTTGGTTTTTGGTCTTTTTTTTTAAAAAAAAATCTGCAAACCTTCTGGTGGAGTTTACTTCATTGAGAAGGCAAACAGTCATGCAACCACAGAGCCAGACATCCTATACTTAATCATAATTGATTTAAGTAAGGTTGATCTCTAACTTAAATCAATTATTATTTAGTGTTATTTATTCACAATTGAGTGCTGCTCGATCGATATGCGCCTGTGCATCTTAAACCGGCGACGAAATTAATTTAGATGATATGATATGGATAATATCGAATTCTTCTTTATGCTTTCCATAGATTAATTTAATCGATCTGATGATTATCTAGACCCTTCGACTCGTGCATGCCGTAGGTATCTCTTAGACAAATAATTAATATAAATTAATTAAAATAGTTGCCCTGACGATGAAGCTAGGCCTCGCAGATTCAACAGCCAAACATGTTTTGCTTTCTTTAAATGTGAGGATGATGAAAGAAGCTATATGCCCATGGTGAATCAGACATCTGATTATATTAAATCTTTTAATAATTTTATTTCATTTGGGCAAATTTTGTTCGTAATTTTCGTCAGGACCTTATGGTGTCAACCTTACGCGGGGGTCGGGGGGTTGGTCCTCGTTGGTAATTTCAATGAATATTAACGAGGACCGTGAATTTTTTTTTTTAAAGGAAGCAAGTTGTCGAGGAAAAAATAAACAATGGATTGATATTTTTGACTTTAAAGAGGGGAATACCGGAAAACCCGTATTTACTGAAAGAAATTACGTTAGAGTTTATTCAGATATTTATGAATAATTATTTAATATATTAACAAAAATTACTATGTTATTTTAGAAAAATTAATGTACTAGCTTAATCTGAACCGGTCCATTCACGGCGTAATAAAGCTGCTCTAACTTAAATTTTTTCGATTTACGAAGTTTTGAACTTGGATAAAAATGAGCTTTTTATGAATTTACAGATTTTATGTTGGAGCCTTCGACGCGAGAGAGATATCAAGTCACCAACCACAAAAGCGTCTTTCCCTTCTTCCTTTCTACGGCCGGTCGCTTTGAAAGGGGCCGAGCTGCTTGGTAAAGGGGAGGAGGAGGAGGAGACGACGGTGACGGGTCGACAGAGAGACACACAGGCTTTCACTCTCTTCTTCCTTCCTCCATTAGCTTCTCCGCCCTTTTACGAGGTGAACTGAACTTCAGGGTTCAAGCTGTCGTCCTCTGTTCATCTTCTAGAACCCCCCCCTCCTCGGCAGCAGGAGACATTCCTCGCTTCATAAGCTTCTCTTGTTCTGTGTTCTGGGTTCTACTGATCTTTCGGTTTTTCCCTTTTCAAGCTTTGACTTGAAGAGATTTTGACTATCCCTTTTGTTGGGTTGCTTGTTATTGTTTCCTTCACCTGCCGCTCCGTTTCTCGGTAGGAAGTCTTGTTTTTGATGGAGAATAACTCTAAGCGGCAATCTTCCGACAAATCGTCTTCCCCGCATCCTCGGAATCCGACCTCTAGCCTCTCGGCTTCGGCTAAGCCTTTCACCTGGAAACGGTCCCCTGTCTTGCAATCTAAAGCTCACACGTTTGTCCTCCCAAGCTCTTGTCCTGAACTCGATAGTCAGCCGCTGGGTGATTATACTGCCCAGAACTTATACTACCAATGTTACACATCGGAGGGACTTGAAGAATGCCTTCATCTTAGTGATTATGCCGCCATTGCTCCTGGCAGCGAGTTCTCAGGCTCAAATCGCTCCAGAAACTCAGCAGGGTCGCTCTATTTTGGCCCGAGTGATGGTGCCGGGAAGAAGGAGAAGAATGCTAGTCCTTTGACAGCCAACCAGAGTTCGGAAAGGGAAGGTATATATGGCCTTCTAGGCAAGGCTCCTTATAGTTTTAGTATCTTATCTGAATGTTTCTTACCTTGTGCGTTGTAGTTCTTTGAGAATCTCTTTTGGGACATATCAACGTTTCCTGAAGGACAGGTGATGTTTGTTTTGTTGTCTAAATTGAATTGCACGTGTCCGGTGAACTGAATTGAAGGTGGGGCACACTATTTATTCCAAAATTTGGTAAATGAAGTTCCAAAATTTTGTGGCCTCATTTCCTTTCATCCTCCCCGCATTTGAATTTGTTCATGTGCAGATGCTTCCTTCTCTCCTCTTATTTTCACCTCTGAAAACTTGCACATAATAGCTTACCTAGCGATGGGATTATTGAGGCAAGATCGATGATAGTCTCTGAAGGGTCAAATGACCTTGGAATTTGAGTTGAATACTTCCATGTTTTACCAGTGCCATAACCCTTTTAACTTTTTTAATGGATTCCTCTTATAAGGAATTTGTTTGCAGGGAATAATGCTTTCCAAGAATTAAAATCACCTGATGGATCTCATGGTAGCATGTCTAGAAAATCAACTGGTATTTCAAAAGAGGAGGCTCAAGATAGGTCCCCATCGAAAGAGCAAATAGCAGTTGAAAATCCTTCACTTTTGAAGTCAAGTCACCAGATAAACTCTGCCACTGTTTCAAGATCAACGTGCATGCCCTCTGGTCCACTCATCAGCAATTTGTCGTTGAATCTGAAAGCAAAAGATTCTGAGGGAGGTGCTGCAGTGGAAGTTTCCTCAATTCTTGTTGACAAGAATGACCTCGACGGTAAAGAGCCTGATGAAGATTCGCCCTGCTGGAGAGGGACAATGAACCTACCCAAATCTCCATTTGCAGCATCCCGATGTTCAAACACAAAATTTCATGAAAATAGATCTGAAGCATGCTGGACTTTGAATCCTATGGCTCCTCAATATATTCCTCAAAGTGCTCAAACAAGGTTGAACTCGAAGGGGAGCAGATGCTCCAATTCTGATGAGATTTGGGAACCTGACAAAGAGCATTCTCTGAGGGACAAAACAGGAAGCCTGAGTCTCCTCGGTCCTGAAGCAGTTCCACCATTTGCTGAAGAAGAACATATTACACCTAATAGAAATATGGTGGCTGGGATGATTCTTCAGGTTCCTAGAAACAACATTGAGGATGTTTCAGTTAATGAAGCTCTTCTGCGCATTTCTGAATACATGTTTACATGCGCCAGTTCTGAGGCTGAGCTAGTGATTAACATAATGCACGGCTTTTCAGAATTCCTCGTCAAGAAATTTTCAGACAACCAATTTCTCAGTGAGCCCCTGCGTGAGAAAATTCCAGGTCATAATACAAAATCTTTCTGCGTGCAAAGGAGAAAGGGGTCCAAGAAAAATTTGTAGCCCACCAAACATATCATCTGTTGATACCTTGAAGGTATGATCATTATTTTAATTACCACAATGGCTGCAGGTGTTTCTTTAATTCCTGTCCCGGGAAACTTTTCCTATCGGGATGAATGCCTGCTGAGTACTGAAAGTGCCGTGACATTCTTGTGTGGATGAATCTGTTGTTTTCTTGTAATATCCTCTGGACATGAAGCTCATGTTATGCTCTCATAAACTTAACACATCAAATTGTTGAATTTTGTCCTTTTTTTGGCACATTCTGTGTTTTCAAGATGCGTAATCATTTATTCGATCTCACTGGTTCCCCCTCTGGCCACGTTTCAAGAATACTCCATACTTCATGGGAAGCTCTGACAAACCTGATTTGTGTTATCAGATCCCTTGTGTCGAAATTCATCCAAATGGGAGAAATGCTGTGATTGCTGCTGCACCAGAGCTTGACAATATGAGCAACTGCGGGCCAGAGAAGCCAGATCCACCTCCATTAACTAAGAAAGTGTGGGGTTCCTGTAACTTTATTGGCAATATAGGTGCTGAGATTGCACAGGTATGAATGAAGTACTGAGTAAATGATCTTTTGCATGGCGCATGAAATTTTCTGGCTTATGGGATGTGATGTGTGCAGGCTGATGGCAGTGCCTCGACCGCAGTTCTGGAGATGGATCAGCAGATTTCCCCACAGACATTACTGTACAGGAACCTTTGGCTCCAGGCGACAGAAGAGTTGCATTCACTGAAGAGCCGATCAATGAGGAATGTGAAATCTGGTGCAGGAAGATCTAGCAGAGAACCATAATATCTGGTCCTCTGAGGCTCCAGCATTCACTTGTTACACATTTGCTAAATCGAAACACACTTATATATTCCGACTAAAAGTGATGCCGATTTCCGGCGGCATCCGTATGTGTTTGGAACTTGTGATAGATAAAACGTTCGATATGTTCCGGTGATGTTAGTGCAAAATTTCCGACATTCTTACTAAAGCCATGAATCCGCATCAAATCCAGTACCTTAACCCAGCAGGTGTTGCGGAAAGAGTGGAGGAAGCGTTTCAGTGGGCTGGGCCTGAAATCTCTTCCAGTAATTGGGCTTGATTGTGGCCCATTTGTCAAGCAGCGAAGCCACCCATCACAGAGACAAGTAAATTGAGCCACATCATATCACCTGCTATTGCTAAGTTGGATAAGAACGCCATGCATAGCTTCATGTGTCTGGTTTTGAATGAACACGAAGTTGGGTTATCACCGTCACCTGAGGTACATTCTCCAAAAAGTGAAAACGAGCGCCTCCCGCACATTCCTCACACCGATCACTTACGATTAGGTGAAGTTGCACACAGCTTGGGTAAGTCACATGTATCAGCATAACATATATAAATGAAATATGCAGAGAAAAGAAGGAAAGAGGGAGAGGGTGGAGCAGATCTGTTTGGACTCTGGTGACACATGCAATGCTTTGCTAACTCTGGTTCACACACACACACAGAGGAAAAAGAAGTTGGAAATGGTGGTGGGCTCATAGCGGCTCAAGAGAGTTCTCAATTGCCCAAAAGGATCTGTTGATCCCTTCATTTTTCTCGTTTACAACTAGACAAAACTTGTTTATGTGCACATGCTCGAAGGACTACCGTCTATCAATCCACTGGAATTCCATCAAAAACATGATTGATATTAAAAAAAATGCTTTAATTCCGTAATATTGCTCTCGATCTGTAACTAAAATATCTCGAATTCAAATTTTACTGATTGATGAGACTCTCGTACTCTTTATTCCTTCTTCCTCCTTATCTCCTTTTGGGTCTACATATTTTTCTCTCTCTCTCTTTTTACACTTAGAAAAACATGGTTGATATCAATACGAAGACATAGGTTGTCACAAGCTCGAGACCTTGATGTGTTACTTTAGTGTAACAATTGACAGCAGAGTTGGATCGAATCTAACTAAAATATTGAACGTGAGAGACACAGAGGGTATTAAGTATTAACATACAGCCGCCAACTGGAAGGGGATGAGTGAGTGGTCCTAAAAATTAAGGGCTCTCTCAGTGTCGTCGTGGTCGTCCTGTTTTGTAGGGTGGTCCTGTCCCTACGACACCATCTATATACACAAGCCTATACGTACATAACCCCCGGGCACATCATCATGATGTTCACGCAACCACAGCATGTACAAACTTACATACATATATTACATGCACATGTCAAAGTTTTTTACTTTCCCCTTTTCCTCACTCCCTCCATTCTATGGCAAAGAATCTTGCGAAGCCGACGATATTTACGTAATGATACGAACTTAAAAAATTCAATTATTTTTACAGTTATTTTTAGGTTTTTTAAGGCTTTATAAAAAAGTATAAAAATGACTAAAATTTTATTGATTAACACATGGAGAAAGTTCGTATGTTTCAGGGATGCCACGTAAGCACTGTTTAATAGTGTCACGAGTCAATATGAATTAGATACATTAGTAGATGGGCGATAAAACATAGAATTAAACTATTCAAAAAATTAATAAAAAAAACTCTAAGAACCTTAACAAAAACCTTAAAAAAATCCGATATCAATCAACGAGAAGGGGACATGATGTTCAACATCACAAAGATGGGATTTTTTTTTGGATTTTTTTATGATTTAATAGAACTTTTCTAGAGTTTTTTTTTTATCTTGAATTTAAATTTATCTTTTGGCATGTAAATCCTCTCGTGAATTCACTGGGAAGACTAAATTCTCTACTCACTTAGGAGACAGTCTCGCAGAACTGACGTGATATAATTATGAATTTTTACACGTTTAAGATTTGAGATGAACTTTTATATTTTTAAAATTTGAACTCGAGATTGTTCTTTGAAAGAAAATTATTACACCATCTTTAACTAATTCATATTAAAAAATAACAATTATTTTTCACCCCTTTAATTTCTATATACTTCGGAATTTGTTTCTTTCTTTTTTTCATAATCTCAAAATTATGATGAGAACCGACTCCGCGGGGGCAATTAGGGTTTTACATTAATTTTACGATTTTTTTGTTGGGTTTTTTTTTTAATAATGCACATAATAAATTACTTTTGGGTGCATATAATTATGTTGTCAGTGTGGCGTTGTTCCCCTTCTGCTCCTAATGTCGGTGAATTCTACCTGCCGTAAACAAAGCAGGTTAGTGCACTTCCTTTTTGCCGAGACGGTAGCTCGTACGGTGGTATTGTCACGTATCACTGTTTATATTGTAATATCGGTCAATAAAATTTAAAATTTTTTATTATTTGTGCGAGACACATACGTAGATGATCTCGCTAGGAATTGCACGCTCAATGGTGGAATCAACCCTCAGATCTCCACGATTTGAATTCACTTGAATTAGCACTCGTGGGTTAAATCCTTACTTGATATACTTATTTTTTTATTTTTTTGTGATCTTTTTTCATTCGACGAATGGAAAAAAAATTGTAATCACAAATTTCTGTGTGTATGCTCATATACGTATTGATCTAAGTCAAGTGAAAAAGAAAGGGTAATATTTTTTTTTTAATAACTGAGGTATCCGAGCGCCTTCTGTGCTCGACTAGCGATGGTTGCAATACCTCCTCCTCGGAACACATGCAATAGCTCGCAAACCGCATGTACCGGCTCAAGAGAGCTGAAAAGTCCCCACCCTCCACCATGCGATTGCTGGGTTTCGAACTTGGGAAGTATTGACTTCCCAACTCCCTACCACTGGGACTGCCTGTTGGAAGGCAAGTCCACACTGCCCGATCCGATCGAGTGGGTGACAATTCAATCCAACAACCGAATTCATAAGAAGCACTGAAGAATTCGTTGGGGGCTGTGGCTGTTGATAGGCGCGAGATTAGACCCGACCCGACCCGAAATCCGTCGTTACAAGGACTGAATAACGACTGTGTTTCTGTAACTAGATTCCACCATATTCCTCAGTTCTGCTCTATCGTACCAAGTATGTCCCGACTGCTTCGATTTCCTATGTATGGACAGTGTGATCAGTCGAGAAGTTAATGAAACGAGGTCCTAGCTTCCTCCCTAGATGGACACCTAATTTGTCGGGGGTGAGCATTGAGCCAGCCGCTAACATCCGAGTCATTGCAAGAGATATTCTTTTCTTCCCATTTACGGAGGCTCGTATTCCTCTGGTTTTTCGGTACACGGATAAACCGTATTAGTTTAAAAAACGGTAGAAGGAAGGGGGATAAAATGGCACACAGAACTCCACATATGAAAATCGAGCTCGAGATCTCTTGGTCGCATATCGAGAGCGACACCACCGCACCGATCCCATCTTTCTCGTATAATATATTATTAAGTTTGTATAAATAATGCTTAAAAAAGTCGTTATTCGGAGGTGCCTATGTGGATAGGGTTTAACCGGGGGGAGATTCTGAGTCGCTGTGTCTTAATAGCACTTGTCTAAAGGTTGCTAACATTGATTGTGCTACCATAAGGGCACTCTCTTTGATCCTAATCAAAATTTTAGATAGGCTTTATCTCATAATATATAAAGAAAACTATTGATAAAATTGTTTTAATAAACTATATTTATGATAATTATTCAGATAATTATTTTCCATTTACTACAGTCGAAAAGTTTCTCTTAACCTGGTTGAATTGAAATCGAAAAGAAGTACAGTACAGTACAGTAACCGGTGCAAATCTAATTAGTTACATCTCCCATACTATCATGAGGCGGAATCTTTTAAAGATTTGTCGAAGCACGTCTCAACTTGATGCTCGAATTTATGATAAAAGACTTTTCTAACCTTTTTAACAATCGTACAATTAATAATTGTGGGAAGAATGTTGACATCGACCAACACCAAACCCTTTATATATGTGTGTGTGTATGCACATATACATATATATATATATAATATTATCTTAAAGTATAGAAATTGCGAAGAATAGTATATATGTTAATTAATATTGACAAAAAAAAAAGAGTTTTGCATTTACTATTTTTTTGTGAATTAATTCAAACTGATTAAAACTAAATTAATATCCCACTGCAAAGGAGAAATTTTTTTTAAAAAAATATTAAACAGGAGAAATCGTCAATTTAAGCAACCTAGCAATTGAGGAAAAAAAGGAAACAAAAAAACACATGTCGAGCTACAGTCACGAAAGTGGATTGATTGAAGTAGATGAACATTCCTTCTCTACAAGTAAGATCTTGGATTTGAGTATTGCAATGGAGAAAATTTATATCGAGAGAGTTTTACTTCCTGGCGGGTCCAACCAACTCGAACTAGATTAATTGAACCCATTTGGCATTTGATTTCTAGATGCTAGTGACATGGATAGGGGAAAAAAAATGTAGTAAAGTGACATGAGGAGGATGATGACAGGGACAAGTTCACATGAGCCTTAACCAGATAATACATGGGATTCCCCACACATATGTATGATCTCTCTCATCACTTTCTCAGAAACCCAACCACACTAAAATAAAAATAAACAGATTTTTATTTTTATTTAAAAATTTTAAAAATAGCAGACCACTGAGTCCTAATATGAATGAAATAACGTTTAAATAAAATAATAAACCAACAATAACGTGGAGGGCCAGAAGGGGAAATCGCCCAACTTGAGAAGCCTCCAGCTATGCACATAACCCTCCACCATGAGAGCAGCATCACAATCTTAGCCAGTACTGAGTCTTTTGTGTAACTGTATCATTGCATAAGATATAAATTGATAAAATTCAATTATTTTTTAGATTTTTTTATAAAACCTTATCAATAAATAAGTAATTTCAAAATAGTTGAATCGGATTGCTTGGTATCATCAAGTATTGTCACGCGATAATACTATTACGTACAAGACTTCCTCCTTAGTCGGATATAGTATTTCGAGAAAGGGAATTTGCTAAATGGCATTACCCTTGATTTAATATAGGGATATTTTAAATTTGAACCTCATCAATGATATTTTTTCTATGACCCTTTACCTCTTTTTCATTCTTATCACTTATAGATTCACCCTTAGGGCACAATGCAATAATACAAGTCTGTACTGGGATACAGGTACCATTTCTGTATGTGATTTGGAGGTTCTGTATTCGATTTCCCTGAGATTTCTCGCGTCTCTTTTATTCTATCTTCCTTCTACTGTACCTGGAATTCGAATTTGTAAATGAAATAATTTACCCATATTAGGTTTATAGGTTTTTCTGTGACCGTGGGAAAAGGAACAAGAAAACAGTGTCAAAGGTCAACAACGCATGGGAGATGTCTACAACTTATACATACTCTTGAGAGTTTCGTGTTCGATCCCATCTCTTAATTGGCCAAACAATTAGACTCAATTAGCCTTCTCTCTCTCCCTGCTTTCTCACTTCAACTCTCCATCTCTGAGCTCTCCACTCTCTCTCTCTGATCGGATATTTCCTCTGATAATCTCTTCTGCTGCTCTCTCCCCCCCTCATCGCCATAGCCCATGCCCTAGAAAGAGGAAAGAGAACCCAATTATTGAAGAAGAACGACATGGAGTGGGTGCTTGCTTCCTTCTGCATTCGGGGAGATTGCTGTCATCTGGTTCTGGAGTTTCTGATTCTTTGATTGGTTCATCACACATACTTGTAAAGAGCGATTAGATCCGAAGAGGAGAGTTGAGAGATAAGAAAAGGAATCAGAATCGAGCGACATATGGATCCTTTCTCTTATTCCTCATCCTCTTCCTCGCCTTTTTCCTCCTCCCCTTCACATCACCACCACCACCACCAGAGAACCCTCACCTTCATCCCTCCTCCTCCGGGCACCGACAACGGTGGTAATGCTTCTGTCGGTTCTTGGCTGGGGACCCGCTTCGACCTCGACGATGAACACCTGAATTCCGGCTCTACTGAGGAAGAACCTGAAGAGCCCGGCATGCCCGTGAGCCGTGGCACCTACGGTTCCGTGGCTGAGATCGAGAAGGAGCACATGTTCGACAAGGTGGTGACCCCGAGCGATGTCGGGAAGCTAAACCGGCTCGTGATCCCGAAGCAGCACGCCGAGAAGTACTTCCCCCTCGACTCGTCCACGAACGACAAGGGGCTGCTGCTCAACTTCGAGGACCGTAACGGTAAGCCCTGGCGGTTCCGGTACTCCTACTGGAACAGCAGCCAGAGCTACGTCATGACCAAGGGATGGAGCCGATTTGTCAAGGAGAAGAAACTCGACGCCGGTGACACCGTTTCCTTCCAGAGAGGAGTTGGAGAAGTGGGGAAGGACAGGTTATTCATTGATTGGAGGCGGCGTCCTGAGCATCGCCATCCATCATCGGTGCTGCCTCATGGATCAGTTCACTGGGGATCTAGCGGTCCTTCTCCTCATCCATTTCTGCTTCGTCACGTAAGGGAAAACCCTCAAAATGGTTACTTCGGTGGGTCGGGGTTCAATTACGGGTACGGAAATGTGTTGAACGTGAGACCGTGTAGTGGTGGGGGTTCCTTGTTCTACCTCAGCCGATGGAGCATGGCTCCTCCATTGCCACCGCAAGTGGGAGGTGGGAACTATGGTGGCAACAGTGGTGGGCCTGTGCCATCGATTCCTGTGGTGTTCGATTCGGTGCCGGTGGTCCACGGGAAGGCAGCAGGGAAGAGGGTCAGGCTATTCGGGGTTAACTTGGACTGCCCGAACCCAGAGTCCAGTGATCCTCACCCGATATCACATGCTATGACAATCGGGTCACAACCTCATCCTCCTCCTCAGTCTCATCATCAATTACAGCTAGTTTCTGCCTCTTCCTCTCCTTCTCCGTCTCAAAATCCACATCTACAATTGAGACTCCACAATGGCATACCATTGATGAGCAAAGGAGAGGCCTCCTCCTCATCCTCCATGTCCTTGGACTTGGACATCTGAGGTAAGGAAGAGAGGAAAAAGGGGAATCAAACCAGTCAGCATTTCCTCCGTCCATTTATCTCAAACTTCACATATATTTGCGCCAGAATTTTCAAGAATCAGGAACATTCGAGGCGTTAATTGTTTCGAGTATCTGAAGAACTAAGGACTCGGAGTCGGCACAACAGAGATCGAAGAGACAGCTTCAAGTTCAACGAGGGATACCGTAGAGCTAGAGGCCTGGTACCCTTTTTTTTACATTGGAACAATTTCAACTTAATCAATGTCTTGCTTTAAAGTGAACCCCGTTTCTTTGTGTAAAATACATAATATATATATATATATCGAGTTTATAGGTTCACATACAGATATATATGGCATTGCCATTTCTTCCTCAACATTTCATGCTTGTTCTCCTCCAGGAGCATCAGAAATGGCTCAATGCCCTCGATCCCACTCAAATCATCGGTTAATTTCATTTCAAGATTAGCTATTTCCATGATCCCTTTGTATCCCTTTGTAGCTTTAACTTCTCAACAATGACAATTGCCAAGGTAGGTAGGTTGTTGTTCTTGTCGCAGCTTCGTAAGGCACGCCTCTCTCTCCCTCTCTCCCTCTCTCCCTCTCTCCCTCTCTCTCTCTCTCTCTCTCTCCATCTGCAGGCAGTTCAGAGAAGAAGGGTTGCAGGGATGAGGGATTGGCTTTAAAAGGTATGGTTTAACCTTTATATCCCTTTAGCATTTACAGCTCCTGCTTTGCCTCCTCTTTGCTTCTTTCTCTCCTCTTCTTCTTCTTCCAAAAAAAAAAAAACCAATCATTCTCCCCGATGTTTTGGTCCTAAATCCTTTTGGATTTCTCAAGACAACGTTCCAATTTTCTTCAAGTGTAGTTTTCGGATTGCAATATCTTCAGTTCAATTTCTACAACATGGTTTTCTTTCTGAAACATTGGATTCACCGGGGTTTTTTTTTTTTTTTCCAATCAGTGTTATGAACTTATGTGACCAATCAAACGGAACGAGCTATGTACGAGTTTCATCAACCGAGTACTTTCATGCTCATGAGCATAAATACACAGAAGCTAAGGTCAAAAACCTCTTTTTCCGCTGGTCCCCCATTAACCTCTTGAAAGGCACGCATCTCAGATGAAAATGAATGGCTTTGATGAAACCGTCCTCCTTTTCCTTCTTATCATAAATGCCTCCAGCTATTCCATCATCTCTATTCAACCAAAATCTGTCCAAATGTCATCCTTTTCGTGTATATATAGTCAACAAGTGCTAGCTGCATTTTCAGTAGGCAGATTCTGACTCGTTGCTTTCGGCTGCTCAATCTAATCTTGAACGCTCCATCCCTCTTGACGATCAAGGTACTCTCGCGGTCTGAGTCCAAGATCAAAGCTCTCCCCTTTAATCTCGTTCCACGTTTGCTTTCATGTTCAGCCCAGGAAGCATATGATATCCAACTAGAGATTGAAAATAGCCTTCCACGTGTAGAAAATTACACCCAATTGCAAAAGATTCGCTTTCCCAAATTTTTTTGTAAAAGAATGTCTATGTGGGAGATTGTGCTTTTGAATCACCGTCTCAGGTCTTAAAGGCTACGTTCCTAACCCAAGTAGGTGGTAGAAAGGTTTAATTAGTCTACAGCCACACACACACACACATATAACTTAATTATATATTATTGATCTGGCTTATCAGGCTTAAGATCGTCTTCTGTTTCCTCGGATCAAATCTTAGATACCATTGAGATTTTATCTTACATTATGCTCAATAATACACCCATTCTTTGCGTAGCCTGCTAGATAAATTTGTTGAGAATCTCATGATCCTGTAAAACAAGCGTGATCACTCTAGATGATTGGCTCATTCTCACATGATTGTTTTGAAACTCTACACTTGATTTTGTATAGTATTTCAAATGATTTTGTGAATCTTTCATGTGAAGCATCTATTGCAACTTGATCAAAGCGGGTGTTTTTAGGGCAATTCATTTAAGGAATTTGAGTTTGAATGATACTTCTTCCAGAAAAAGGAAAAGCTTTAATACTTATTTGGCATTTCTAAGGATGAGTTCAAGTATCACAGGATAGATAGTCATCAGGAGGCTTGTATTACTTTCACAGTTTCACTGATTGTAGCTGATGTTACCCATGTTCTCATACTCTCTTCAGCTAACTAGAATTGATTCTGCGTTTGTTCCGTTGAAATTTTGATTCTGAAAATAATTCAGGAGCACTTGATATTGAAAAAGGTGATTCGGGATTGTGAATACTTTGCTCGAGCAGATCTTGCCTGCATGCTTCTTACATGGAAAATGATGTCTTAGTGATCAATACATTTACTCGAGCAGATAAGTTCAACTAAAAACCCGATTCAAGGACCGTCATCAGTGTGCTAACTTGTTCCATCCCTCTCTGATTATCATGTTAAAGCTGCTCAGTTGAGAGCTAATACTTGTGTGCATGAATCAGTAACTCAGCTAACAACAGTTCTTTCCTGTAAAACAGTATTCCTCAATTCATTGATCCTTTTGTCATTGCTTTCTTGGTCCAATTTGAATCTGTACCTTTACACATGATAGAGAGCAGCTGCCATGCTTTACCACGTATACAAGAATATTATTGCATGCATGCAATGCATCTCGATCGATCATAAGCACAGGCATTTCGATATTTCTGTTGTACTGATAGGTCCTTGATCACTATGATAAAGTAAGCTCGATTCACCTCTTTTCTTTTCTTTCACTTGGTTCTTTGTGTTTCTACTTGGTATGAAAGTAGTTATTGTTCAGGACCATTTTCAGAAAACTGCCCTATTCTGCCCATCAGTTACTTCCCATATACCTATTTACTACACATACACATTCATGGATGGATTTAACCTAGAAAACTCGTGAAATGTTATATATATTTTACTTAATTTTTTGTACTTTTTATTGAATTATCATATTTCACTCCCTTAAGTTCGTTGTACTCCTCTTCTATTGAGTTTCCATCTTCTTAAACAAATATTTTGGATCCGTCCCCGTACACACTCTTGCACCTGCACAATTCTTTCCTTTCCATGTACCCAAAATTATTTTGCTTCCGGTCAGGGCAGATCTAAATATTGTATAAGTGGGCAAAACTCATGAGAATTCTAAGAAAGGGTTAAGAGAATGGTTTAAATTAATGTGTCAAGCAAGATTACTCGATAAATTTCATTGATAAAGTCAATGATAGTTGTGTAATATTTTACGGGGATTTTTTTCCTTCTGAATCCAAAAGGGAGAGACACAACACCCCCTACGTCCCCTTGAATCCATCCTAGCTTCTGGTTAATTTGTTGATGGACATCTATCTTATGGTTCTATCACATGGATATACAGATGGAAATTATTTGATGCGCACTCTCAAACAGTACACAACTAGCAGCTACCCAGCTACATACACACACACACACACACACAAAAAATATATATGTGTATAGATTTGTAGCCCTAGCTAGGCTTCATTACTACCCCCACAAGCATTCATCAAATGTGTAATGCACTTAGAAAATCTTCAAAAGCTAAATGATCAGATGTGCAACGCATGCAAGTATTTAGGGCATGAGAAGCATGTGGTAATAAGAGGATCCAAATTGAGTTTCCTCTATTGCCTTCTACCAATAATGTTATTCAAGTATCAAGTGAATGTCACACAAGATCAAATCTCTTTTCGATATGAACTGTAAAGTCTACTGTCCCTCATACTTGGTCCAACACATTGCAAATCTCCGACCCTCTTGTTTCATGCAAAAACACGGTCCAATCAACCTGGTAGAAGAAATTTCTGAGATGCAACTGTACAATTGCTAATTAGACAATAATGGGACATCTTTTTGTGGGTGGAAGCTGATTCTAAGGTCCTAGCTATTCCACGATGTCCCTTGCTGAAAATGATCAAACATTATACTAATTATTGGTCTTGGAGAGAAGCAAAAGTATCCCGATCGAGAAAACAATCGGAGGAAGACATCGGTCCTGTGCACGTTATCCTTTCTTTACTGTCTTGATCAATGGTTGATTCAAAGGAGAAATATCTGCATTTCTTTCTGCCGTCCACAGAAGTAGAGGAAAATGATCTAATCCACTTTTTGAGATGGGAAGAGGGGTTAGGGCTATGTCCTTTCGGTATAGAAGTTTGGTTGTCATGCTTTAAGAGGACAGCCAACTGCTACTGGCCTCATTCTAGCTCAAACACAGACTCCTCATCCCCGTACCCAAAATTATTCATAATCCGTCGATTCCATTCTGTACACACTGATGACTTGAGGACTAATTTGTGAAGGGGAATAAGGGGTCATCTAGGCCAAGTTGCCTAAAGTCGAAAACGCGCTTTTATTAAGACCGTACGCTTCTACGCATCCCTAAGAGATCGGTATTGGAATCCCTCTAGGATTTGTCCGGTGTGCGTGAGGTATGGGCTACAGCATGATCCAGTAATAATGGAATAAGGTACGCCCTAGAAATGGATGGACAATATCTGCAGCTGCAAACAGCGCAGAGTGCATCTAGACTGTCCGTTCAGGTTCACGAATAATATCGGATATTATTATTGTTGTTATTATTATTATCATCATCCCACATTCAACGAAACACAGCATGAGGATATGTACGAGTGGGCCCACCTCCCATGGGTGATATGGTTAACCCTAGAATCTAGGTGGAGGGCCAGAGAAGGGATTGAATTGAAAGAGAAAAGATGAAGGCGTCAGTGGTCACCTTTAGCATAAGCAAAATGGGGCGGTGGCAGCAAACTCAGCTGCCGGCTGCAAGCATACAGACAAACAAACGACACAAACGGCAGTGAGACGACGACAGTCCTAACGAAATTCAGCTCAACTCGAACTGGTATTCAAAGGTTCAACGGAATGTATGTTCGAAGTGAGTTCCTGCACTAATTAAGAGGTAAAACTTTTCTATTTTATTTTTTTTGACAAGAGCCGGGCCCAAAACTTTATTTTAGGAAAAGGAATATCAAATTATCTCAATCAACCTATATTTTATTTTATTATCAGAAAACACCATCGCTCCTCCATTCTCTCATCCTAACCCTAACCCTAACCCCGGATGAAAGGTTTGCAAAAGGTAAATGTAATTGCAGTCGCTATTCACTCCAACTTCATGCTGGCCTGCAAGATTTAGAAATTTCTAATGGGGCTGGCTACATTTAGCTTTTTACTTAGATGCTCTCGTCTCTGAGGATGAATCGCTCCTGTCTTCTCGTGTACATGGGGAAGATGGTCCATTGCAGCCATGGCGTGAAGGTAAGTTGGCGCCATGGCATTTTCATGGTATGTGCCGGACACCGTTGTTCCTCCCGAACAAACATACGTGAATGCCCGACTCGTGCTTTGGCTACAATTGAAAATTGACCGTTTTGGATATCGATCGAGCAACCAGTATAGCAAGTATATGTTTCTGTATGGTGTTTATGAGGCTGTAAAAGTACAAAATACAAGCATGGAAATCTCAATTGGATGTTGGGCAGTGTCCTCCATGCAGTGCAAGTGATCGCATGTATTGTCAATTTTTCATTCGTTTGAAGGCGGAAGACAGAGACGGGTCGGTGAAGAAGGTCCATATATCCAGTATTTGGTGCGAAAGAGATTATATGACAAATTAATCTCCTAATATCCGGTTACTTAACTGTTAATTACTTAATAATTTGACTAAATTCTCATGTGTCAACTCACGAAAAATGTAATCCCTTTTTCGATCGTAGAGGAGAATGCCGAGTTTTGATGGAAACAAAGAGATGGGAAAAAAAGGGACCGGAAAATTACACTGATGAGAGTCGGACCAGTAGCTTTTAATCGGGAATTGAAGGTGATGACAACTACAAAACATGTTCAATTTTCTTAACACCAAACTCCCTTTGACTTGCATGTTGGATTAAGAGATAAATTTATCTTTCAATGTAAGAAAGAAAAATGTTAGTTTGTATTGCGGCCCGGAGTTTGTTTGGGGCAAATCGTATTTTCCTGAAGAATCATTATACAATCATATGAAATAGTTGGAAACATCTTTTTCTAATAAGATTTCGAGTTTATATTTTATAAATAAAAAAATATAATTGGATAACAAAAATAGATTGGTTGAGATAGTAAAACGACTATATATTACCTTTAAACAAGATATTGGATTCGAGTCTTATGGATGGAAAAAATTCATCTCGGGAGAGCTTACTCGACTTAGACATAATTAGTTAAGATTCGTTGAATTTCTGAATAATTCAGACTAGAAGAATACGATTTGACAAGCTTTATACTCTAATAGTCCTATCTAACTTGAATGCGAATTAAGTAAAGTGGTCGCATCTGTATCGGTCGTATCATAAGAGGGTTTATAGGATTTTTTTTAGGTAAAATTGATGTTATTTATTTTTCATTATTATTATGAATATATATTTATATATATAATATTTCATAGGATAGGGAGCAGGAATGACTTGATAGCAGACCAGCGGAATAACGATAACCAGTCATTTCAAGAAATATTTCCGTTATATTAATTAACTAATCAATAAAAAAATCTAACCAACAATATATATATACACACATATATATTATATTATATTATATTAGAAACAAAAGAAAACAAAATTAAAACAAGAAAACCTGAACCCGGGGAAAAATGTCCCCACCCTAGAAAGTGATGTGTAGGTTTAGGGCTTTTAATAGGCGTAATCAATACCCGCAATAAATATTTGTGAAGAAGGGAAGGAAAAAAGGACAGAACCTTGGAGAATAACCTTTTATTCTATTAACCAATTCGTATTGGTAAAGCGAATTTCTCGCCGAACCCTCGAATATGTGATCGTAAAATCGATTCTCAAGTTCAGACGATCAACGAAAATTTTTATGGATATCCCGGCTATATCACAGATTAGTCTCGAAGTGCATTTTAACTGATTCAGGGATATTATATAGCATAAATTAAAAAGCATTTCATTCTATTTAATAATATCCTTAGCTGGCATAAATAAAAAGGAGAATCGCATCCGATAGATTAGTAACATCTTTTAAATAAATAAGATCTCGAGATTAAAATATGTGAGTAAAAATTTATTCTTAAAAGGATTTTGTGCTATAATATCTTATCTGATTTAAAATTGAATTAATTAGAAATATTGGCTTATGATTTATGAGTGTTATATTTCATAGGGGAATATTAAATTTAGAAATTAATAAAACAAAGAAAAGTGCGAGGGTTTTTCCTACTTTTGTGGGCTTTATTTTTCTTTTCTTTTTGGATAATGGGAGAAGAATAAGAGGGGACGCGTGCAATCTACTTCCCCGGACACAACCTAGACTTTTGTCCGTGTTCATGGACCACGTTGATTTTTAATTTTTTTTCTTATACAAATAAGGTACATAAGTCTAGAAAGAGTAAAAGGGAGATGCAATAAAAAAAAGGTATAAGAAATTTTATTGTTAATATCGAACTCATGACCTTATCACAAGATAAAAGTAATTATACTAAATCTTCTTTCTCATTGGATTAATATTTTGCTTTAGATTTCGATGCTGCCCTAGAAATTGCGGTGCTGCCCTAATTCTTGTGAAAATTACAATAGAACCCAAATATATTTATCTATATTACATATATTAAGAGGTTGCCATTGTTTCCCATGAAATTCGCTCAACTTTTTTCACATACAAACGATACACGTGTTCGAAAAGGAATCAAAAGAGGAAAAAATGAAGGGTTCATAGGCCTCCACTAGTGAGAATTGAACTCATGACTTCTTGATTACGGTCGATGGTGATATCGATTGCACGCATACGGATTAGGATTTTCAACATGTGACGTGCAAAAGTTGCCTTTTGATGTATTGACATGGCCATTTCTATTGGCTCTTAGTACTAGCTAGCTTGTGCATGCATCCAATGCATCATCATCATCCTTTCTTTTGAGCAATGAAAGGAGGCTGCCTGTGACCATCTTCTTTTGGTTCTTACTCCTAACAAAAAAGGTCCATAAACTTTAAAGCGGACGAAAGGACATGAGAAATAAATGAAAGTAAGAGAAAAAATTGAAATTCCTTGATCTCAAGTGATGTCACTGCAGAACTCTCCCTTCCTTATCTTCTTTTTTTTTTTTAATCAAAATACAGAGAAGGCACATTTAAGTAAAAGGCGATGGAAGAAAGAAGAAGAAATAAAGGAGTACGGCGAATTCCAACGATGAAAATTGAACTCAGAACTTCTTGATCCCAGATTGAGTGCATGCATTACCACTGCGTCAGGCCCTCTTTTCCTCCTTTCTTTTACCTTTTGGCGTGAAATACAAAAGGTGAAATGTTAAGGGGATAAGGGAAATCAGATGAGGGAGGGTGAGGCGGATAGAAATGAGAAACGAAGCACACTAGCTGTGCTAGGTACGTGATAAATATGTGCAAGTGTATGTATATATAGGTTATGCCCTTTTCCCTTCCTTTTTTTTTACGCTTACTTTACTGCATCATTTGATATTCAAACAGTTCATTGGATCGTGATTAACTCAATTATAAGTTTCTCCATTTACAAACTCGATTATGAGACCTTATTTAATAAAAAAAAAAGTTATTAAACCATATCAACCAAAGGATGAATGTTTCTTTATCAATTCTTTCCAAGCTAGCATCTCTTCCCCAGATTCGGTAAAGTGAAAATGGGAACGTTACGTACTTTTGGGACTGGGCCTCTTCACCCACAAATGGGCCAAACAAACCCTTAATAGACTGCAATGGAAAGTTTGTTGTGGTTCTGGGGAGGGGGCATGCAGGCAGATCAAGATCCTATTCCTGCAGACGCAGATCAGAGGCAGAGAGAGCAGAGGGGGGGAAAAAGTGAATGGAAGGCAGCAGCAGTAGTCAGCAGCAGCATCAGAAGCAAAAGCAAAAGGAAGATCGTATAAGTAGCTGAGGAATATTATTGAGGAAGAGTTGAGTGAGGTATAGGGGAAAAAAAGGGCAAAGGGGAAAAAAAAGAGAGAGAGAGAATCAAGTGAGAGAAAGTGGGGGCTGTAGAGAGAGAAAGAGAGAAAGAGGAAGGAAATGAGGATACGGCTTTCATGGGGCTGGACAGAGCATTAACAATGACAGTGCAACGGGGAAGGGGGAAGGGCTGTGTGTGTGTGTGTGCGCGCGCGCGCAGCCGATCCCAGAAAAACAACCCTAATTATTTGACTAAATATAAGGCCTTGACAGCTACCACTCATATGTATTAGTGCTACGGTCTACCCCTCTCTCTCTACATATATATATATATATATATATATAGACACACACACATACACACACATGATATATTTTTTCGATTATAAGATAGATTTAGAAACTTATTATAAGAATATGAAATAAAGCGAACTCAAAAATGGGTCTCATAATCTCTTAATTATGAGTATGAGTCTTGAACTATTATACCACGAGCACATTCTCTCTCTATATATTTGTGTTTATATGTTTTCTATTTATTTGTATTTATTTAGGATAATGTCTTGATGGTTACATCAACCAAAAATTCGAGTCGAGTCGAGTCGATCCAGTAAAGATAAATCTCTCATAATTATAAATTTTGCCACTTATAAGATTTGATCCAATCGATCGGGTCCAGAAGGAAAACTATATGCATTGATTAGGAGGACTAGGGATTTGTTTGTTTGGTATTAACATTTGCTTATTAAACAAGAAAAACTTCTAACACACAGAAATGCCTCTCACAAGCCATCATCACTAGATTCTCTCCACATGTATTTATGCTATATGTATATGTGTGCATATATATATATATGCATTGGTGTTAATTACTGCTGAATTGTCACTACAGATGTGCAGTACACTGTATTGTTTTGATTATTTAGTGACATTGAAGTTGGGGGCTTTGCCTTGACTTAATTGAATGCCCTACTACATCATATATATGAACATAGAAGAGGAGAGACACACAGGGAGTATTGTACTGACTGAATGAGAACTTCAAATAGGGCGCGGTGGGGGCTGTGACTGCAAAATTTTCTGACCCACCTGGGGAGGGATGGATGGGGCGGGGCTGACTTTTTTTGTCCAAATTAACACCTCAACTGTCAGATAATGTATTAGATAATATCAATCAATCAAAATAACATGCATAGTATTCGAATCAAATGTAATATGGTACCCGACTTCATGTACTTACTCATTGCGTCCCTTCCTCTCTCATCATTCTAATCCGATGGATCTCTTTTGTAATCATTAAAGAAGCACTTCCCAAATGGTAGAAGGTCACAACTGTTCGGGTTATAATGGCTCCAGCTGCACCTACTTATCGAGTTGAGTTCTCCAATGCAGTTGTGGCTGTTTTATGGGCAGTGAAAATAAGACTATAAATGGCGTAGGATGTGGGATATTGAAAGATAATTCGCAAGGTTGATTCCAAAATTGTAGCGGATTACTTCAACCGGGGCTCTGCATACGCTGGTTGGGGTTTGTCACTCATAAGCTAATATCAAAGCCTTACTTGATTGGGATTGGATGGTCCCATTTCAACATATTTATCGAGAAGTGAATTCTGGTGTGGTTAGAGAACTGAGTGCCCTCACATCGTCTTGAGCTTCATCATCTTAATCATTCTCATTTATATCATAATTTTTTACTGTTTAGCGATCTTACTGAGACCACCTTATTCTATTTTTACGCTTTGTAATTTTATCTTCATTTAATGAATTTGTGCCCGTTTCCCATATTACTGACGAGGTATCAAAGTCTGCTGTGCCTTGCCCCATGCCCCTATACTATCGGCTATACATATATATCTGCCCACATTTCCTTTTTCACTTCTCTCCCTCAAAACCCTAATTCCACCCTCAGTTTCACCCTCCTTTCTCTTTTCATACAAGCTGTCCCCAAGTCACTCTCTTCTCAATTTTCACTGGGGTTGTGTGCTGATCAGCCTTCTCTAGTACTTTCCCCCACTTCTCTCTTTTCCTGCTTTGCTTTTTCCTCTTTCATTTATCGTTTACTGATATACATACATATGCATATATTGACGCGGATGCGATCACTTTGGTGCCATAGATGTCAAACTTTCATTATGTGGGGTATCTATGGACCACCATATGAACCTCATGGACCACGTGGAGTAAAGTACTGCGGAATGGCTCGGCCATTTGCCGTGTCATTAAGCGAACTGATCGACAACAGGATAAACACAATCTTTAACAGAAGAACTAATCGAATTGACATAACACATACCACTGACTGTGTTGGATCTGAACATAAACCTCGCCTACTTCATGGAACTTGATCGATTGCTGAGCCATGTAACAACCGGGGGAAGGAACTGGAAGAGAGGAAAAACGGTGAACAAGGGTTTGTCAGCATCTCAAAATGACAGACAGACAGACAAACGCAAGAGAGTTTCAATCCTATTTTTCTTCCTGGCAATTTGTTCTTCTCTTCATTTTCTCTTTCAGTCCCTTTGCCACTCGGGCCAGCGACATCGAATTCATTGACGTGTGAAAACGTATCATGGATCAGTTCTTATCAGAAGGGTCCCCACACAACTCTCTCTCATGTGTATATGAATGGTCGCTTTCACTTTTACGAGTGAACCGCGTTTACATGGGCTGTTTGTGTGCTTCGCAGAAGGGTGCATTATTCGATCAGCATCTATATACAATCCCTGCCATGTTTCTTACATTTATGTTATGGTTCGACTCAAAGTGATGGGAGAGGGAGAGATAAGGATCAATATAAATGTCCGTCCTCATCTTCCGAGCTTTACATGGTCCTGGGTCTAGCCATAGACATGCTCGAGGGAGGAATCTAAGCAAGTACTCATCTAAATGAGCCAGAAGAATCGCAAGATAACGCATGTAAGATTAGATCAGTATCAAATTATTATAGTCCCGTGCCTTTCATTTGTGGCGCACTCAACTATCTGGGAACAGCCAAATGGAAGGCATTCACACTGGACCTAGGAGTTTGAAGAAGATCTGATCTTCCCTTGCAATCCTATTTCTACCTCCAATTGACTGCAGAAGAATTGGACGGTGGTACTATGAACTTACAGAGGAAAATGGCCTTTTACACTAAACAGTCTTGGAATCAAGAGGAAATAGAAGTTGAATTCTGAAGGAACAATGGTTGTGAAATGGCTAGCTAGCTAGGGCACGGAATAGTATAGGGAAGAGCTCCTCTTTCCTTTCCAGTTTGGTATGCTCCAATTAGCTAGTAACCAAAAGTCTAATGGCCGGTGACTATTCCAGGTTTGGGTGTTGGATCAACACACTGATGGGTAAAGCCGTATCAAATATGCATTTTCTCCATTCACAAGGTCGAATACCGGAGACTACGTACTCGAAAGTAATAGATATTGAATCATCTCAATTATTCCTCATCCTGTCATCCTTCAATAAACTGCAGGATTTTTTTTGTTCTGGGCGTGTAATCGCATGTCTTGTACTTGCTTCCATATATAGCTCTGCCATAAATAATGGGAACGAGCACCACCTTGCTGGTTGGGTTCTTTACGCGTCGGCTGTAAGGTTCACATATAATAAAAGCATTACAAATTGTGTACATATATAAATGTACATTTTTGCAGGGCATACAGCGTCATATGATGTTGCTGTTGCATTGCATGTTGATACCCAAAAAACAAATATTCGTCGCCCTTTTCCTGCCATGCATTCGATGCTGTCGTTCTATAACTTTACAATAAGTGACTACAATATCGGACACTACCAGTTTACCGTTGAGTCACATCCTGGTGACCATTACGTGGCAATAGTTTGATTAATGGCTGAAAGTGAAGCAGATAACAATGTTTGGGCAGTCAAGGCAGCTGATGGGATGGAGCCAGTATTTGACCGATCAGAGCAGCCAACAAGGAGAAGGGAGTCCAGTGCAGTGACAGTTATAATCGACCTAGAAATCAGGAGTCCGTGACACGATTCTCATTCGTGAGATTTCTTATACATATTATTAGTTTTCATTTTCTGTATCCCTTCTAAATTCACCGAGCTCTGTAATGGCTCGGGTGTTGACTATACCATTTAGGCACGAGCTGTTGCTCGTCAGTCAGTAAATGGGCTGGGTAATGAGCTACCTGTGCCTTCTCCTGAACTTGGGCCCTTCTGTAAATGGGCTTTCGGTGTTTTGGGCTTAAATTGGGATAGGGCCTATGGCGAGCCCATCAAGTTCGGCCCGTCTAGCCCATATGGGACCGCTCCGCGTGCCCCCTCTCTCTAGGGTTTATAGTTCATCTATTTCACAGACTTTCTAGGGTTTATAGTTAAATCTGTTACGGAGAGAACGAGAGAGAGAGAGAGAGAGACGGAGCGAGAGGGTTGAGAGAGATGGATTCGTTCTCGTCGCCGTCTGGTGGGTCTTCCTCTTCCAAGTTCTCTACGGATGAATTCATGGACCAGCTGAAGACTCAGCTTGCCCAGGCTTACGCTGAGGAGTTTCTTGAGGTCATCATCTACCCCTCTCCCTCTCTCTGATGCCGATTACTAAATGAATTGGTTAATCTTCTTCCTTTCTATTCAGTAACACTCGCTTAGTTATTTTCCATCAATTAGACAAATTCGCTGCTATCTGGCTTTGAAATGTTTGATTTGTTTCGGCTCAGCAGTGGAAGTTTCGTAGTTATGTATGCTTTCCGTACATCTCGACGAGTCTAGGGCTGTATAAAGTATTTTCAATGGTGGAATGTAGCATCTTAGCAGCAGTAAATCTTTGTTTTTCTTATGTCTTGGAAGACGGAGGCTGTTATAATTATGCTCTACCGCTGTCTGAATTACATTTGTTTGGTGTATTGGAACTGAGATTCATGGAGCCTCTCTCTCCATATCTCGCCGGAAATTATTGAGGCTGCTTTGTTGTTTGATGTTTTTCGGCCAAATCAATTCTCACTCGATTCACGTACTGTCTGGCGTCCTTTGTTATGTTACAGACTGTCAGGGGGAAGTGCTTTGAAAAATGCATCACAAAACCTGGGTCAAGCTTGAGCGGGAGCGAAAGCAGTTGCATCTCTAGGTGTGTGGAGCGTTACATTGAGGCCACCGGTATCATCAGCAGGGCTCTTTTCACTGCACCGCGCTGAGATTTTGCAGCAAGTTCTTTCTCACGCAATCTTCTCATACCTGTCTTTACTATTGAATGCCCAAAACAAAATTCACTTGAGAGTCGTTTTGATAGCATTTTAGCCACCCTGAGAATTCATTGAATAACATTATATGGTTGGGGGATATTTCCATTTGATCAAGTAAATTTCGAAGTCAAAACACAGACTAGAGCTGTAAAGGCTGTAACTTGAATAAAGGTGAAGAATCCAATGGCTACTCCTTCCTTGATTCTGTTCTGATTTATCAGCTCTCTCTTCTTCGCCTCATAGTGAGAAAATCCTTCTTTAACTTTGGTTTTGTCTGTGCTCCTCGAGCAGAGCAGAGCTTGATCGAGGACGATCATACTCTCCTTCCCGTTGAGATGTTTTCCTGTCAAATCTTCAATGTGAAGGCTGATCTCCTCGATCTCCAGGGGTCTAGCTCCACCTGTAAGTCTGCAGCTTACTGCTATTTTGCACTTCACCATCCTGTGCAGGAATAAGCTTCCCTCCACAGGTAGAATGCAACCAAAGTGTACTCTGTACATTCCACCTTCGTAGGTCCAGTTCCTCTGGGAAGATATTGGGGCCCAGCTCGAGAGATTCACGCCTCTCCCTGTTTTCTTATCGAGCAGCACCCAACTTAATCTTAGATCCTCTTCCAGCTCCCCAGTCCTTCCATTTTTTAGGTATGTGTTCTGCTCTTCACTGGAAATACCATATGAGTTGATCATGGTGTCGCTTTGGGTGAACTCTAGGATGTCCCACTGGAATGGCAGTTCGAGAAACAAGTGTTGTGCCCATCGATTGGCATATCGCCAGCCCTTCCAGTTTTGGCCTCGGGCATGGGAATTGATGCTCGGGAGAGGATGCATCTCCTTTTATAGTACACATCAACCAACGAGGTGAAATCTTGGAATCTACTGGCTTCGTTTTCTGGAATGTTAGCTCCCGGTGTTGGCGCAGCCTCTTTGTTCTGGCCACGATCCCTCCCATAGAAAACCAGGGGATAGGACTCTGCATAGAATCTCTTGAAATCTGGTATTAAGGATTCACATCCGAGGGTGGCTGTGGAGGGCCACAGGGTGTGGCAGGCCTGCCTCCAGAGTTCTCGGTCCGAAGCTGCATCTCTGAGGTCGCAGCACGTGCACGAAACAGAAGCCATGGTCGGGCAATTGAGCCGACCGAGTATATCAGCCATGAGATCCATGCTCAAATCCGTCAATTGACACTTTGTAGGAGCCATCCGGAGCTTGCTACTCGTGGTTGTTGCTGTTTCCTTCTCTGTCAGGCTAATTATAGAACGATTTTGGAGAGCAGGAGAGAGAACTTGGAGTTTGAATTGAATCCACTGGTGGTCTATATGTGAGAAGTGCGTGCCCCGAGGGGAAAGCTGTTGACGGGAAGTGTATACTATCACTATGATAAATAATATTAGATCAGGTTAGATTGATAAACCAAAGGGACTTCCGTAAGGATGGATTTAGCGTTCAATGGGATGAGATAGCCAGATAGGATGATGGGTAGGGGTACTGTTGACCATTGATGAAGTCATCTTGCACCGTCCGCTTTCCTTTTTCTTTTTTTTTTTTTAATTACAATGGAGGTTTATTCATCTAAACGAGATTTGAAGTACGTTGAAATAAATGCGCACGCAGGGAATCTCATTAATAAAAATTAAATCTAGAATTTTTTAATTTCAAATTTAGAGTGACGTTACTGTATTAAATAAACTCTCTCTCTTTATCAGCGGTGTCCATTATTTTTTCCTGAATCATAATCCGCCGTCTTTTAGGAATCGTTTGGCGGGTGCCAAACCAAAGCTTGAGGCAATGCCTAATAGCCCTCGGCGGGGTTGGGCACCTTGCGTGCCCTGCGAGGATAACATCCACTTTCTTTCATGGGCCTTTAGTAGGAACTATTACATGCTTTGATTATGACCTTACCAGAAAGCAAATTGTAGTTCGATTGCGTACACAAGTGCCTTCCACCTTCCAAGGTACGCTAATGAATGATGTGGATTTGATGGAATCCGAGGGGAAAGAACCATGATGGACCTCACTTCCAGGCATGGGTTGATCTTCGGAGGAACGCAAGCTTCCCGTGTGGGAAATGAGCAGACATTTAACAAGCTTCCTGTATCGCATGATGACGACAATCTGAAACTGCAGCAGATCAAATCAAACAGGACAGGCCCATGAATCCGACTTAAAGCACAGAGGAGTAATTCTAATCCATAATGGCAAATGAAGAATGTGCAGAGCTCGTTTGATCTCATCACTTAACCGAGAACACTAGATCTACTGGCGCTCGATCTGAATAGTTACATGGCTGATGTTGTACTCTCTCCTTATGTAGTCAATCACCTTGTCCAAGACCATATCGGCATCTGCATCCCTCTTTATCTTCACGTGACAGGCCAACAAGACCTTCCCAACGGTTATCGCCCAGATGTGGAGCTCGTGGACTGCAACGACCTCGTCCATCCCGCGCAGGCCGTTCTCGAGCCTCGTGGCATCAATCTCCCGCGGCGTGCTCTCCATGAGGACTTCCAGGATGTTCCTTAGCATCCTTATGGTGGTTCCCAGCACTATGGCTGAGAAAACTAGCGTGCAGAACAGGTCGATCACCTTCCACTCGGGTTTGTACCATATGATGGCCCCGCCGATCATGACACCGACACTCTGGATGGAGTCGCCGAGCACGTGGAGGTATGCTCCCTGAACGTTGATGCTCAGGCCAGGTCGCTTCCCTTGCTTGGGCTTGCTATCTTTGAGCAATGGCTCAGTTCTATCCGCCTCATGACTATGATGGTGCCCAAGATCTCCATCATGATGGTGGACATGGTCATGGGATGTATCTTGGTTATGACCGTGACCATGACCTTGATGATCATGATCATGAGCATCATGCCCATGCCCATGCCCATGACCGTGGCCATGCCCATGCCCATGACCGTGATCATGGCCCAGCAGCAGTGCCATGGCAATGTTGACAACCAACCCAAATGCAGAGACGACAAACATGAGAAATCCTTGAACCTCACCTGTATCATGAATAAGCCTGACAATGGCTTCATAAACAAGAATTCCAGCCAGGAGCCAAATCATCTGGATCGAGACAAGGGCACCGAGAATCTCGACTCTGAAGAAT
>CM075292.1:9392769-9408526 GCA_037672795.1 Lagerstroemia speciosa | reverse complement strand
TTTGTGATAATGTATAACTATCGCAACATGGTATTCCATTACATGGAAGACTCTCTCATTTGAAGGAGATTAAAATGGGATTTAGTTGGAAAAATGTCAGCTTTCAGCATATTTTACAAATTCCTCCACCGTCATCCGTGCGCAAAGGAATAGTACATCTGAACCTTCGAGCTAATTTAGTTGAAATTAGGGGAAAGGGGAACATTTGCCTGCAGGTTCGATTGTAATGCTGCAAGCCTCGGGCATACGGTCTTCTGAGGATGATGATACCATATAACTACAATCACTATACAACAAAATTTCCGTTTAAAATCGGGTTGAATTTCTTTGGGAAGTATGAAGATAAACGAAGATTTTGGACAAACCTGTTGCCTACAACCCCGTGAAGGCTGATGATCAGCTTCTCCTCCTCGGGGGTGAACCTCCCTCTCCTTATATCAGGCCTCAGATAATTTATCCATCTCAACCGACAACTCTTCCCACACCTCTGCAACCCTGCTAATCAAACATAAATAGACGTGCTCCGAATCAGATGATAGGCTACTGGAAAAAAAAAATAAAAAAAACAAATTGACTGCCATAAACCCGACGAGAGGGCATGGTAGAGGGTCGGACCATCGAGCCACAGTAACTTTGGATAACATACATTTAGCCGAGCCGGGTTGAAGAAAGTAATAGAGGATCTTCAGAAGAAGTAGGCGAGAAAGAGGGAAGTAATGAATGAACTGCATGATTTGATGATTCACTATGTATGGCAAAGTGGACCTGCCTGCTTTCTCAGGGACCTCGCTCCAGCAGCCATAGCCATGGGTGGTGATATACCGGATGAGCTTCTCATCCTCCTCCGGCGACCATAGCCCTCTCTTAACCTTCTGCTGGTTGCAGCACGAATGGTGGCCCATATCTCGATTAATTTACCTGACTTAAGCTCCTTCCTCCTCCTCGTCCTCCTCTTGATACTCTCTTAGATTCTAGTAATTTGTTGTTTAGCAAATAAAGTTTTGCACCCACAGAGAGGAGAGAGGAGAGAAGAGAGAAAGAATGAGAGAAGAGAGGAGAAGCTGATTATGTTACAATAATGACGAGGAGATAACTTATGGTGCGCATCACCTTTGGAGGGATTCAAATGGAACAGGGGATGTTAAAATAGAAGGTGTCGACTAATAGTTTTCGATTACAAATGAGATTTATTGATCTAAAAAGGTTAAAGTAAGAGTTCACGAGGGACTGTATTGAGGAGTTCGAGCCACCGGGGGCTGGGCCCCACCGGCTCCATCTAACCCTAAAACGACATCTCATCCACTCCCCCTAATTCCCCCTTGTAAAGGAATAGAATGCTTCCATTTTCTACGTACACTTTGTATTATTACGTAACCGATCGATCGGTCGGCTCCAACGTACAGAATCTCTGTCTTTATCTCTCTCCATCTCTCTCGACTCTCTTTTGCCGGTCGTTCCCCGGACCTCTGTCTCTCTCCATCTCCCCCTCTGTGTCCTCGTCCTGTGTTATCGAAGCATGTCGCGTGTCTGATAACATTAGGAGATGAGAGGAAGCAGCACAGTGGAAGGGGTCCGTTTGACAGTAATTACTGTATTGTTTTAATAAAGAATGTAATTGAGGGGAATTCCTTTCAATCGAAATAAATAACTAAATAAAATAAGTAAAAAGTGTATAAGTACAATAATTTGGAAGAGTACATTGATTTTGGCGCATAGCGAATCATAGTCATCTCCTTATGTTTCTCGTAGCGGATGAACATGCATAAAGGTGACATTTCTTCCCGCAAGGCAAGACAAGAGATGCACCAATCCATGTACTTTTTGTTACAGCATCTGCCTAAGAAAGATACACGGGTGGTGTCATTGATAAAAATCAAATTTAAAACTTTTCTATTTTAAAATCGATGATAATATCATTGTAAAATATCTAAAAACCATCTAAACACATTAACACCATGACTGACAATGATCAGTTACTTAATTGCACAAGATATGTACATCACTTTAAATTTCATACTCCCAACTTAAACCTTAGAAAGGTACTAAATTCAATTTTTCACTGGTCTACAAGGCTCATGATCCTCTCCAGAATGAGATCGGATACTAAAGGCCATCCATGTTTATACACGCATGGTTGGGGAGCTTGGAATTGGACCACACAGGAATTAATTCAGCTCTTTCCGCTTGCCTTTTTCAGGAAACATTGCCATAACAATCCATTTTGCAAGCATAGAAAATTTTCAAAAGGAATCTAGTGTCAGATTCGAACAGAAATTCATCATTCCAACTTTAAGCTTAGGATTAGATGTGTCGATCCATGCACCGTTCTCGAGCACGAGGATTAGAATTTCCTCATGGGAAAATCAGTCGTGCCACCCACATAATAAGATATCTTTCCCCTAATGGTTCATCTAAAATCATTTCTCTCTTGCTAGCTGGGGAGATTTTGACCTAAGGCAATGTCTAAGTTGGAACTCGTGGTGATGCAGTGGAGTGATCGGTATCATGGCTAAGGGTGATCTTGGAATCTTAAGCAACGTATCGAGTTTGAATCCTATGAATAAAGAGAATTTATCTTATGAGAACTTTACCTCCTAATGGATACACCTAACTCGAACTAGATTATTCAAAAGTCGTTGAAATTTTGAATAACAATGGTACAAATAGAACAAAAAAACAATGATCTTGGAATATTAGACATTTTTCTATTAGTCTGTTAAACCACATGATATATATATATATATATATATATGTGTGTATGATATAATATCACATCAATTTCCCATTAAAAAAGTAAAATAATTTTCATCTCTTATATTTCGTACAATTATCATTATATCTAATTTTTCACTAATATTGTCCTTAATATTTAAAAACCTAATATTTAGTCACTCGTCATCATTTTCATTGTTTCATACAATCGTTATTTTGTCCAATTCGAAAGAATTAAGTTGTTATGTTTTTTAAATACTGGAGACAATATCGATGGAAAAATTAGATTAATGATAAAAATGACAGCTCCATACATTAGGGATGAAAAATAACAATTTACTCCGAAAAGGATACTTTTACATCGATCGACTACGTTCATAGAAATTAAGGGAAATCTATAAGGTGGATCCATGTGAACGTGCAAAGAGATTATAGAAATAATCCCAATTGCGACCGTCATCTAATATAATCATGATTTGCTTTAAATAATTGAGGATGACAAAAGAATTTCAATCAACGCCATAAAAGCGACAACCCCATGGCCTTAGTATCGGAGCTTAGTTTGATACAGTGATATTAACATCGGATTAAAATATTATAGATTCGCTTTTTTCACTAACAAGATATATTTTACGTTATCTTTTTATTTCTTTCTTCGTCTTATTCTTTCGTAGATTATAGATGTAAAATAATTTCTCACGGATTTATAAGAGTTTAACGTGTACCTAACTAAAAGTTAAACTTATTATAGCTGGTAGGTAGACTTAAATTTTCTTAAATACTGGAATTTTTTATTCAATTTTCCATGTGAAGTTAAATTCAACTCTGTCGTTGCTCTCAATCAGCGTTCTTGACTTGTCTAACTAATCTGCGCCATACAATTGCTTAATTCAAAAGAAATTGCCTGGTCCTTTTACTACTAATTATGTAAGATGACTGCCTGTCTACGTAGCATGCTTAACGTCGACCGCCCTGTTTGGATCTATTTGGTTACGTCATCCCTTGCTGAGATCCACCCACATGGATTTTGTATTTTCGTTTTTGGTTTATTATATTATTATATGATAAAATGGCTGCCACGTAAATCGTTGCAATTTCAGTAAATTAGAATGCTAGAAGGTTGCGGGCATCCGTCGATCTCATGGAGGGCAGAATTTCTATAGTATAGGCTGCTGACATTGGTGAAGTCTTAGCTCATGGACCGACTTATAAATTCCACCGAGCGGAACGAAACTCGACGAAAATTATAAAATACGTCCATGAAATTACTGGCTTTATGAGTTTTGTAATAAGAAATATTAATCCACTTCATAGAGAAAGAGTACCAGTATCAGTTAATTCAAGTTATGTGATATTAATTTTTTCGTTAAGTAAAAATTTCAATTTCAAATTTTTTGAATGGTAAAAACTCGTGCTAGGAGAGATTCATTTTCTAGTGGACCAATTCGACCGGAATTGGACTAGTTAGAGATTTATGTGATTTTTAGATTTCGGTGATAGTGTAAATAAGAAAAATGAAAACTGCAAATAGAACTGTTGAATATTCTTGATTACCTGAACCCAGCTATTCTCCATTGGAAAGGCAAGAGGCTGCTGTATAGATTTCCGTTGTTATTCCTTTTCTTCCGTCGACATGTCAATGTCCAATCATTGCTATATATATCTCGTATATATGGAAACATCTGTGGTTACACGAAAAAATTAAGCTAGCACGTGTAAACATTTTGTCGGGATGCGGATCGCCACTAGCAACAAAAATAAAATGAAAGAGAAAAAAAATTGTACACACGATATATATAGTTCGGGATAGCGGTGTGATGTCATCTCTGTACTTCCACGACCATAAGGAGGCGCGACGGTATCTTTTTTATCATTGAGTAACAATCGGATGAATATAGTTAACACAATAAACACACAACCCAATTCTCAAGGCACACGACCTAATATAAAAAAGAAATTTTAGAACCTTTAAATAAGATAACACAATTATAAGTACCTAATGCACCTTATATTAAAGTTCTCATCCTATTTATAGACCTTTATTTCTATCTCGATCCAGAATATTCTAAGATATGATATTTTCAACATACGATCTTCCTAAAAGATGAAATATCAAAGTCTACAAATATGAGAAAATAAAATCGAGCTCCAACCACCCCGTTGAATTCAAGACACAACCCTACATGATAATGGCAGTGGCAAATTAATTTCAAACTCCATATCTCCCCGTACAATAGTAATGAGAAACCATGCAAAGACGGCTGACCCCGTAACATTCTCACAGATGATCGACGTGGTGTGTGTACTGTGACTTGTGTAATGCCGTGATCACCAGGTTTAGTTCCCCCTGATTGACAGGAAGCAGGCCGTTATTAGCCACTCTTGCTTAAAAAGTCCATGCCTCGTGCACATGATTCATTTTAATAATGTAAAAATCAAGAATTACATGGGCAGGGAAGCAAAACGAAGAAATGTGAGCTGTTCTTCCGTTTCCGTCACAAGGAAGGTAGGTGATTTGCTAAGAAATTATGCAAAGCAGATAGGTAAAAATGGGACTCGGGATAGTTAGTATGACCCTCGATCTTAGACTAAGAGATAATAAATTCAATTCTCACCGGTAGGACTCCTTATTTATATTCTTTTATTCACACCTTTTTATCTATTTTTAGATTTATGTGTCTTATTATATACTAAAAATGAGTAATAAAACGAAAAAAAAAGCCCCACATATGTTACGTGAAAAACCCTTGACAGACAATCACGGGTAGAGGACAAAAAACCCATTATAATATAAAATTGATATAAGATATAAGAAGATCGGTAATATACTCTAAAAAATTTGAAATCTTCAAACAATATGTTATAAGAAACCCTAATATGAAGCAGGGTGAAATCTGATTGAACTACACCTTTGCTGCAATGATAGACCCCAAGATTTTTCTCATAATTATTTTTCAACCACATGAATATTCCTGCAGAGTTTTCAAACTGTATCAAGTACATAGAATTTGGTCATGAAAACTAAAAGATGCTAAAAGAAAGAGGAAATAAAGAATATATCAATGATATTTTTCTTCTGCGGCATGCCGCAGGTAGAAAGTTGTAATTATACGTACAAAACGTACATGCGAATGTTGTATATACATATGCATATATATATGTACATATACGTGTGTGTGTGTGTGTTGTTTATATTTGTAGCGAGGGAGACGGCAGAGGAAAAGAAAGGGAGAGGGTCAGTTGATTGATGCCAATGAGCCACCGCATTTGATGTGAAAAGGGGAGATTGCGAGCAATAGTGGAGGGAAGCGACATTTGCTTGGATGGATCGCAAGCCATCTCTGAAAGTTATTTACTTAATTATCAATTTTAATAAAAAAGAGAGACCCCTCCCCCTCTTTAGGATGAATTGCGAAAAGGGCGAGCAAGCAAATGATTATGCTTAATGACTTTAAGTAGGAGCAAACTGGAGTGGCCATCGGCCCCACCTCGACAAGGAATCCGGAATTCAGGTTAATAATAAAATTGTTCCGTGATCGAGTGCGAGTGATGTACGGCCAACCGGGATGTCGATCGAGATAGAAAGACTTCATGCTTGATCTCTCGGGTCAGGAACCAACGATCTACCTGGGGGATCGACGGTCCTCTTTCAAGGTCAAGTGCATGCAAGCTAGAGACATATAATACAACCCAGCTACAGCCAAGATGCGGGTCGATGTGAAGTGGGATGAGACAATAATTCAATTACGAGCAGGACTAGGAAGATTGTTACGTATACGAGACCGTGGCAATTCCCGTGGACCGAGTCAGTGACGTAAACCATTGAATGAGGGATGGTTCTCTCCTGTTGATGTGAGTTGGTGAATAGTACAGAGAGGAGGAGTAGTGGGACTTTGCCTCTGAAAGCAAAAATGGTTGGTTAAACTTGAGAGGTCATGGGATGTAATGTCTGTGCTGTGAAGTGTCTGATTAAAAATGATGAAGATCTGTGGCCCCCGGCGGTCCACTGTTTCGGATTGATTGGATCGCCGCCCTCCACCTGAGATAATTAATTACCAGCATCATTATGTTGATCTTTCTTTCTTTCTTTTTCTTTTTTTAATAATTTTTTAAAAAAAGAGGCAAGCCAGTGGGTCCGATCGAAAGATGAGAGATTGTTTGATGCAGTGGTACGTAGTGTAATATATGTCACATATTAAAGTGTTTATTATAATATATCAGTGTCATGCGTATAATTTAGTATATGTTAGTAATAATGATTCGCTTATAATATTTATTATTTGATATAACTATAATTTATAAAAAAATTTATCAAAAAAGAATAGAAGAAATAGTGAATAAAAAGAAATAAGTATGGTTAAGAATTAAATTTAAATATCTTTATATATATAATCTTTTCAGTATGTATTATCTAATATTTATAAGTTAAATTAGTCAAATTAATATATTTTCAAGGTGGCTTGCTCCATTAAAGAGTAATACTCTTTCAAAATAAATTTTCTTTCTTGCAGACAGGAAATTATTGAAAGAGCTCAACTCAAATATTTAACACGTTACAAACAAGCATCACATCATATTTTATATTTATTAATATTTTTATTCATAATAATTATAATTTAAAATATTTACTAATATATTAAATATTTATTAGTTAAATACACTGCACCATTAGCATAAACTCAACTTGCCTCAAAATTTCTCCGTACAAAGATATTCTTTTAGCTCCTCTCGGGTCATCGTCAGGGCCCACTTTCCTTACCTGCCTCCCTTGCGGCCTTACCTGCCTCCCTCCCCAAATCGGGAATCGGAAATGCAACGAATAGCTTCATGAATAAATTTCTTGTTTTTTATTTAAGCATGTTATAAATAAAATATTTACTCAATTAATTTGTCTAATAGTGCGAGATGTTATTGACAGCTGACTGACCAAACCAGCGGGGATATGAAGTCGCTATAGTTTGTAATCCGACATCTCATTCATAATCTCACGGCATCTCACTATTAACAAGTCCTAATGAATGAATCACGACGAAGTTGCTGTTCGTAATCTGATCTGAGGCTCGCCCTTTCTCATACATACGACATCCATTTCAAGCCCTGCATGCTGTGTCTTACGAGGACTACGTATTATCCAACGAGGATGTTCGATTGCGTGAAAAGCTCAACATGTTTTTCAGCATTTGTGATCACTTAGTTGTCAGTGGTACAGTTGGCTATGCAAATAAGGAACAGGCACTTAGAAAAGGAAAAGAAAGGGTTTATAATATTGTGACTTAGGCTAATCTCCCAAGATCGATATGTCCTGAATTCGATTCTCATAAGCGGGATTGTCGTTCTTCTTTACTTGCTTCTTCTCCCCGTGGTAAGATCTTGTATTCGAGTTCTGTGGATGGATAATATTCATAATTAGAAAGTTATACTTCTCAATGAACTGACTTATCTCGAATTTAAATTAGTACGCATTTGTGCTGCGGGGACATCGAGGAAGAATAAAGGGAGAGAAACTCACGCGGGCCTCTAAAGCCCAAAACTAAGAGCTACGATCAAAGTGGCCCATTACCCGGCATTCTTTTCTTGCTGATTCCTGTCGCATTTGAGATTTTCAATGTCGGAAGTCAGTGAATGCAGGGAAAAAAAAAAAGGAAAATGGAATGGAAAGAATAAATATTATAGAATATAAATCAGAAAGTAATTGACAATACAAATTTATAAAATATAATCGCATGAATGGCAGAATTAATTAGTAGAAAGTACGTATAAAACTACGAGATTGTCTCCATGTATTTACACGAGCTAAGCTTGATACGATATGAATCAGACAGTGGTAGCTCAAATGTCTCCTCTCATCGAAGATGCTTTTTGACCTGCACTACTACCTTCATCTAAGTTTCTTACACGTCCCGCCAAAGGAATGTAACTAATTGTAATTGATATGTAATGGTCCCCGAGTAATCTTATTATTATGTGTGAGGATAAAAGTAATTGGTCTCGCTTTTAAAACTATAACTATCATTAACTGCTTTCTAATTTATATATATATATTCATTATAATTGTAAGATATTAAAAAATAAGTAAAATAAAAAGTATTAATTTAAAAATTAATTGTATATTTAACAATTCCGCATGTGGCACTGCTCATGTCTAGTTAATTAATTATGTGAAGGGTGCCGGGCCGGCCGGCCGGCTCCAACTGCCGCCAACGGCACAAACCGCTTCAAGGCAATTTCACACGGTTAAAGCTATCATCAGTTTGCATCCAATTCGCACTATCAGCAACGGCAGAAAGAATCAAGGGTTGCTAGTTAATAATCCAAAACTCACTTTTATACGATTTAATAAAATCGAAATTTCAAGTTTAAGTCTCCATACAAGAGGAGCTTTTTGAACTTGAGGCTTAACGGATACTTATTTCTTGGACTATACTATAGACTTTTAACAATATTACGTTGACAGACCAGTATTAGTACGCAGTGTTTCTGTTAGATCACACGTCGATCTAATCAAGAAATAATAATCTATTTATAAGATAACTGAGTACCACCCCTTGATAATCCGGTTCATTACAAGCGCATTATCAATAATATAATGCATATACGCATGATCACACAATATTCTCTAACATAAACCTGAACATGTCTCTGGTAGTCTCATATAGACGTAAGCCCAAAGGCCCTATAGTCTCCTCCCGACTAAATCGTCGATTTCGCCAACGATTCGCTCGCAATCAACAAACACATAATCCAATAGTTTCTATTAACCACGAGTATTTCAACCCGTACACATGTACTGTATTGAGATACCTATTGTGACTTTATAATAAAAAAATTTTACTTTTATTTTATTGGGCATAACCCCTGACAAAAGTTCGGAAAAAGCGGAAATCGTCACGTTTTACTTTTTCTTTTTCTCTTTCTTTTTTCTTTAATCGGTGAAAATGACATGTAACTGCCGAATATTGGTTGCCTCCTTTCTTTCTAGCCCCTACTCTTTTTTTTTTTAATAACCGATATATTCGAGCACGTTCTGGACCCGACTAGCAGTGATTGTAACACCTTCTCCTCGGGATACACGCAATAACTCACAAACCACGTGTATCGGACAAATCAGACTAATATGACAGGTTTAAGATTACTAAAAGCCCTCATCTACAGGAGAACGCGCCTAGTAGAGTTTGAAGCTACTCATAAGTGGGCTGATGGATACTTTTCTGACTAAACTATGTTTTACCAACATAGGTGTTTTTCTCAAATAAAAAATTTATATTTGAGTATTATGAACTCAATAAATTATTATTAGAAAATTTTTATTATTTAGTAAGTCAATTCCATTTCAACTAAATTAGTTAGAATAACTCGTTTGAAAAAGAATAGAAAATGTTTTAGACATAATCAAACTTCTGGTGACTTTTGATTTGAAGAGCAACGACAGTTACATTTCACCCAAATTAGGAATTGAATAAGCTGTTGTGGTCCACTTCTCCACATGTATGTACGGGACACCGATGAAAATCGAATTCTTGATCTCTTAATTTTAGGCCAAGACGGTACCATTACACCAAACCCTCTTATTCACCGTAGGATCCAATTTGACACGATGAAACATGACATGTTTCATGTACATGAGGAGCAACCTATACTTGTCCCCCCCTCCCCCAGCACCGAAAGGTATTCGGATTTTACTCAACTAATCGCCACGACCATTTACGCACGCCTGCAAGTGCACAGAACACAGTAAATACAGAGGTACAATCTAGTATCAAAGGGATTCGAATTTGAGATGTAAAAATTACTAATACTTCTTCTTATCATCAGACCGACCTCTCTGAATTACAACATGTGTTTCTCGTTCGCTCTTAGAAGGTTACTCTTAATAGTAGTTGACCGTGAGTTGTGGAGTACTAGAATCCTATGTACTCTCGGTAATTTTCATTTTTCTTGGCCGCGGTTGAATTATGCATCCACCTGCAAACCGTGGGACAGTCAAAGTCCGCACCACGGAGACGACACGAGCTGAGCTCCGACACGGCAATCATTCTCGTGTCTGAAAATTCTCCGCCTGCTCATTTCCCTAAAAAATAGGTCGAATTTCGCGCCACAATTAACGCAACGATCATGGCAAAAAGGAATCTCAGCCCATACAATTACTAATATCGAGTCCGAGCCGAGCCGAGCCGAGCTGAGCCACCTTGGGCACACGATAATTATTCAGAGCTCTCAATGCTGCAACGGAGCTCGTTCTCAAACTAGAAATTTGAAGGGTCCAAGTTGGATCATGTAGGCAGAAGGAAGTTCGTGTAATAACAATAACCTTTTACTTATCCAACTCGATCGACCGTTCTCCACCCGTCTCCTCATGCAAATTAAGGAAAGCTAGAGCCTAGCTAGGCCGGCTAGATTATCCTTTCCACTTTAATACTTAAAATAGGGATTACTTTATTTCATCATCTTATCTAAGTAAGGCATCTAATCTACAGGGAGTTGTTATACAGCGTGGTTGTCGGGATAGATCAACAACTTGTGTGCTAGCTGTTCGTGGGACTGGTCTCACTGTGGAGTGTGGAGTCGGTCCTCTAGCCTACTTATGAGCGTGTCGACCGGTGTATGTAGTTGAGTCGTGTTGACCGGTGGCTAGCTGCCGTGGCTTTGCGGCTGTGTCAGATGGCCTCTTTGATGGTGTCTACATCAGATGCAGTATAATGTGTCCACTTACTGGGATATCCCCATCCGTCTCCATCGATCCAACCCAAATTAAATAAGATTATGTATAACTTGAGAAGAAAATCCACCTATGATGGTTGAGCTTTATAAGTAATTTTGTTAATGAGCAGAATTAACTACATAAATTTGAGTGTTCAAGTAGGCATATATTTTTATGTAATTATGATATGGTCAGATAATTGAACAAATCCAGCAGCATTGCCGGAAGATCGGGTACTTGTGTTATCCTTGCTGCGTGGTAGGGGTAAAGTAGGGATAACACATCCAGCAGCATTGCCGAGTCAGCATACGAGGAAACGGTCTTGCCCCTTGACCAGCCCCTTGATCTTCCCTCTCCCTCGAGATAGTCTTGGCTACGTAGTGGTTTTGATAGAGCAGCTGGAGTTAATATAATGTAATTATTTTTATTTTTTAAAAATTAAAAATAATTTAATTTTAAAAATAATTTAATTAACTTATAATATAATATTAATACTATGATACGATATACTCGAGTCTTTCTCCTCTGTCTCTCGCTCTTATAACTGCTCCAACCGTCCCGGTCGGCTTTCTTTAATCCAGACTCTCCATCCTCTCTCTCTCTCTCTAGACTTTTTCGTCGCCATCTCTTCTTGTGTTTTCTCTGCTAAAGAACTGAAATTGGTCGAGAGACAAAGCAAGATGCCGGCGACGGAGTACCAGGGATCCTTCCTCAGGCGGATAAGTACCCGCCGGAACCAGGTGGTCTCCATGGAACGCAATCATGAGCAGGAGCTCGAGGAGCTCGAGATCTTCCAGAAGAATATCTCCGACCGCTTCACAGACCTTTCCTCCTCCTCCTCCTCCTCCTCCTCGTCGGAGCCCTTCCTCTCGATCGCGTGGGTCCGCAAGCTACTCGACGTCTTCCTCTGCTGCGAGGCCGAGTTCAAGGCTGTCCTCGTCATGGGCCGCGAGCCCGCCATGATCTCCAAGCCCCCGCTCGATCGGCTACTCCCTGAGCTCCTTGACAGGTCCGTCAAGTCCCTCGACATCTGCAACGCCTTGATGCACGGTGTCGACTCCGTGAGGCAGTGCCAGAAGCTGGCGGAGATTGTGGTCGCCGCCCTCGAGCAGCGGCCCCTTGGCGAGGGCCAGGCGAGGCGGGCCAAGAAGGCCTTGGCTGTTCTGATCTCCGCTATGGGGATCCAAGACAGGGATAGCTCCTCCGGCAGCCACAAGTCCACCGAGCGGGCCTGGTCCTTCGGTCGCCGAGGGGGAAGTGGTGGCGGCGGCGGCTCGGCGACTAAGTATCGGGGATCGGGGCAATTCCCGTCCCCTTCCTGGGGGGTACCGAAGAATTGGTCCGCGGCCAAGCAGATTCAGGCGATGTCAGCCAATCTGGTGGCGCCACGCGGTGCAGACTCCTCGGGGCTCGCTATGCCGGTTTACAACATGAGCACTGTGATTGTGTTCGTGATGTGGGCCCTGGTTGCTGCCATCCCCTGCCAGGAGCGGACCGGACTCGCCACCCATTTGCAGGTAATCAGAAACCAAAAAGACAAATCCACCCCTCGGAATCGAGCAGAAAGAGACGAATTTTGATTAGTAAACCACAGCAATTTGCCTGATTGATTGAAATAGCAGGTGCCGAGGCAATTCGGGTGGGCCCAGTCGATGGTGGGACTGCACGAGAAGATCGGAGAGGAGTGGAAGAAGAAGGAGAAGAAAGGGTCGTCCCTCGTCGGACTGCTGGAGGAGATGCAGAGAATGGAAACGCTGGGGCAGTCCTTACTGGAGTTCGTGGACGGCTACCGTCACCCGTGTGAGGCGGAGAGGCTGGAGGAGGCGGCGGCGCAGGTGGCGGAGCTCGCGGAGACCTGTCGAAGGATGGAGGAGGGGCTGGTCCCGCTGCAGCAGCAGATCCGGGAGGTGTTCCACCGGATCGTCCGGAGCCGGACAGAGGTCCTAGATGTGTTGGACAACGCTGGGAAGTCGTCTGCTCCATCAGTGTAACAGGTGTCACCACAGATACCACCACAACAACAACCAGGAAAAAAAAAAAAAAAAAGAGGAAGAAATTTTGTCTGTTTTGCTTAATGGCTTGGTTTCCTAGACATAGCTACAGGCGAAACATGCTTGTCTGATCTAAATTTAGGTGATTTTGCTTTTTTTTTTTATGGCGATTCTGTGTAGTTCCTGGAAAAAAAAAAAAAGAGGACAACTCTAGAGGCATCTCTATTTGTAATCGTTTGGGTTGTTTTTCATTGGAAGGTCTCGCATTGTAGAGATGTACATACGCAAACCTCTGAATCTGTTGTCCTTCCATATGGGATTCAGTGTAGCTAAAGGAACAACTGTGTTCTGTTTGTACAGTCCTGATGTAATTGCTCATTTGGCTGATCTTTAGCAAGGTTTGCTATTCTTGGCCTCATTTGATCTATCGGTTTATATTCTATGAGAAAATTGTGCTGTCATGTGAAAGTATAGCATTATGTCGCATGGTATGTCTGATCTGCCATGACACAGAGGATCCTGAACGGTCTTCCGCGTCTCGTATTTTATGTTCCTTCCTATGGTCTTTCGTCTATTATTTGCTGGATGAGTTTGGACTTCAGGATGGTGGAGGATGACGAAAGAAACAGACAGGCAAAACAGCCACTCAAGAGGCAAAAGCAGCAACCTCTGTCCTCTCTCAGATCATCACTCTCATTCCCTAGATCTCAGCAACTGTTCATCCTTTTCTCTGGATTCCGAATCTGGAGGAGACCAAAATAGGGAAATGATGAGGTTGGCAGCCTCCTGTCATTAAAAACTTCTGCAACGCTCTGACTTGAGCTTCCATGACCAGTTGTATGTGCAACTGCAATGGCACTGCCGTACCCCAATTCCATGTATTCGTTCGCAGGATGTTTCTGTCTTGAACCCCGCTTTCAAGGGCTCGAAAGAAACATGCTGTGGGTTCTGTCGTAAATTACAAGGCATTAACACCATAACAATCCTTTTGCAATCTTTGGTTTGTGAGGGTACTGAGTAGTTCAAAACCCTGTTCCACCTCCACACTTTAAGAGCGAATGACAAGGGAACAAGAACACAACGGAACATTTACTGGGCCCTTCTTCCTTGCAAAGCCCACTTTCCTGTTATGGGCCTGTTATGGATCCTGCAGCTCTGGCTAGGATGCTAAATGGGCCTGTATGGGCCCAGCAGTTCTTTCTATAATATGAACGAGGCCCCTCGTCATCTCTTGAATTAATGGGAGTCATCAAAATTCATCGGGTTGGTTAAGGTGATTCGGCATCTCTTTTTCTTAAGTAAAATCTCGATTCGAGTCCTATCAATGAAGAAAACTCGTGATTGGGAGAACTTTATCCCTCAATTGGTCGGTGCAGCTCGAATCTAAATTTGTCAATATCTATTGCCCTTTTTTCATATCATATAATATATACGGAAAAAAAAGCATAGCTCATGGTGATATAATACACATCTATATCTATATCTATATATTGAAAATGTAGAGGATTATGCAAAGCAGTTGACCTTCTTTGGCTCAATTAATACAGACAACAATTCAAAGAATTGAGTATTCAACTAGACATTATGAGGTTGAGTCGGTCGGATTCGGACAGTTGAGATCGATTGAATCAGTAATCAATTCGAGTATTTGGATTAATGCAATTTTGGTGCACACATAATGATATTACTTTGTCTAATAAGATTTTGGGTTTGAATTTTATAAATGTAAAAAAAAAAATTGATGATTCTGAGAGCATTAACCCTTAACAGAATAATTCAGTTTAATTTGGAATTAGTTATGTAGTTGACAAAAATGTGGAAAGGAAGGAAAATATGAAAAATTATAAACAATTTAGTGGCAGCGGAAAATTCTAAAATAAGGACATGTTGGACTTTTAGCCTTTCTTTCAAAAATATATATAATGTGGTTTTTTTGAAATTTTTTTTAGTCGTAAATCATACTGGTAAACTTAAAATAAAAAAGGGAAATCGGGAATTACATAAATTTTCTCAAATTTCAATTCTTTTTTCCCCACCTTAGTGTAGACTGGACAACAGTGGAGTTGTCAACGGCTTGTAAAATCAAAGCCTGTCAGTGCCTTACCACGATAAATATTCTGGTGAAGTCACACTTTGACCATTTCCTCGTTGGGCTGTTGCATACCTCCACGTGGCAACAGGCAATCACTGGAGTTGCAAAAAAAAAAAACCCATGTTTTCATGTAGGCTCGGATGCAGTGGAACGCAGCCCCCCTCAGCGAAGCCACGACCGGGCCTCGGTCCCACCGACTGAGACGGAGCCTTCCACGAAAGAGAGCAGGACTCCGTCGATCTTGTCTTGCTCGAGACGGCATGG